>OY754488.1:42760528-43280528 GCA_963575735.1 Amblyjoppa fuscipennis | reverse complement strand
TGGTAGAGATTTTGGTAGAGTTCTAATACGGTAGAGTTGTTATCCGCTAGAGATTTTTTCTGATACAGTTGTTTGGGGAGAGATTTTTTCTGGTAGAGTTGTGAGTGATAGAGATATAAATGTGCCCAGAGTTGTATTTCAATTCCGGTAGTTTTATTTAAATTCTGGGAGAGTTTTATTTCAATTGCAGTAGAGTTTTATTTCAATTACGGTAGAGTTTGATTTCAATGCCGGTAGAGTTTTTTTTTTTTTTTCTTAAGTGGTAGAGATTTTGGTAGAGTTCTATTACAGTAAAGTTGTAATATGGTAGAGATATTTTCCGTTACCGCATAACAACACTTTGTTATGCGGTAGAGTTGTCAGCGCTGCCTCTTTTCGTAGAGTTGTTTTGGAGAGAGATCCTTTCTTGTAGACTTGTTATCTGATAGAGTTGTGAGTTATAGATACACAAATGTGCCAAAAAAATTAATCTACTTGTCATCGACTGAGTATGTATCGAATGCCATTGAAGCTTATCGTGTGGCAATAATATAAAACCGATCCGCACATCGTTACAAAAAGCAAAAGACGAACGATAACTTGAATGTGTTTTCCCTAACTTAAATTGCGTGTAACGCTTTTATAAGAGGGCAATAAGTGCGCATTCCGCGAGGTCGTTTATCCACACGTTGCGGGACTAAACGTGAATCGGCATCATTTGCGCTTACGCCAGTAGTGCGTGTAATAAACTAACGGAAGTTAAGTACCCTTGGCATCGAAGCATCCGTTCTATAAAAACATCTGTTCACCCGGTGTATGTTCTTTTTATGTTTAGAAAAAAAAAGAAAAAAAAAAAAAAATACGTGCCGCGAAAGGGGAGCGCGCTGGGAATCCGTTCCTTCCGTATATGCACACGGTAACAGTGTAAATTCCAACCAGCGCGTAACAATAATATGCGTCGGTAAGGAGATAACCGAAAAAGCTATTAAAAAAAAAAAAAAAAAATTGCCTACAATTTGTATTTTAATAAATAAACACTCTGGAACGTCATAGCTATTTTTAGTGCTCCGGGTGCAAAAATCACTCACAGACACGGTCAGTCAAACCGCGCTGTTAATTGTTGCATACATTTTGCCAAGATATAACCTACTTTTGGGTTCAACGATCGTGAAATCGAAACTTCAAACTCTGCCCGACAATAACAAGTTATCGTCACTGGACGATAACTTGTTCTCGTATAAAACCTGTAAAAATGTGTAACTCTTGAAATATGAATTTTTGACATTGGTCAAAAATTCATATTTCAAGATTTATACATTTTTTAATTAAAAAAAAAAACATAAAGAGCAATTCGCTTGGAATTTAAGAAACGATGAAATTTATTCGTTTAAAGTTAAAAAAAAAAAATCCCTATGATTGTGTCCATAATGTTGAATCTGCCATCTACTTTTTTCCGTATACTAAAAAAAAAAAATGTAATTTTTCGCAAAAAACGTATTTTTTTGTAATGTAACAATGTGCCAAATGACACATTATTACATTTATCACAAAATCGGTAGAAAGACAACGTCACAAGCGACGCGAACGATCGCCCCCGCGTCGCTCGGACATAAAAAGTTAACGGGAACGCGGTGTGACACAGAGAAGTTCTGATACAACGTTCGAGCGCGTTTGGCAGCGGTTGCACGCGTTTCGACGTCGTCGAATAAAGTCGTCGAGCCTCTTCTTCTTCTTCTACTTAATTTGGTTATACCCTCTAGAACCACTAGAGGGCGCTAACCTGGCCACCGGGTATATACCATATTGGCCAACGTTTCAATGTTTTATTAATTATGTGGGTTGTGTGTGACTTGGTTGATGTCACTATTTTGAGAGAAGAGGGACCTTACAAATTAAAGTGAAATCCGAACCACTGGGGATCACAGAAAAGCGCATAGAAAAATCCATTGGTGCCAGACCGGGAATCGAACCCGAGCCCACTGCGTGTGAGCCCGAGATCCAATCGACTCGGCCACTGCTCGCCCCGAAAGTCGTCGAGCGCGAAGAAAATCGTCGATCGGAGAGGGCACGAACGAATCAACCGCCGTAGCGCCATCGATTGTTCACCGAGGCGAGTGGAAGCGACGAAGGATTCTTTCCCGGGCGCTGCGAACCGCGAACGCCCGTAGCTGCTGCAGAATGTTCGTTCCCTCCGCGGTGGGACGACGATTCCTCCCGTTCGCCGGCGCTGCTCGACCGTGTGCGATAAATCGTAGTCGACCTGCACTGTCGTTTCTCTCACGACTCAATACATGTATCACAGAGTTAGAGTTTCTTCGTGATCCAAGTAACTAACTATATCGCTTATTATCTTGACACCTGGCTGTGCCTCAACGAGACGAGATAATATGTAGGTTGCCTGTCTGTCCAGCGCACATCTCAGGAGTCAACAGGCACGTGTGCGATCTGTGCACCTTTCTCGATCGAGTATTCGAAGGACGATCACAAGATTTCAATACACAGACTCCGATACACTCGTCTCGCGTATCAACAATGACAATGACAATGACAATGACAATGACAATGACAATGACAATGACAATGACAATGACAATGACAATGACAATGACAATGACAATGGCAATATGACAATGACAATGACAATGACAATGACAATGACAATGACAATGACAATGACAATGACAATGACAATGACAATGACAATGACAATGACAATGACAATGACAATGACAATGACAATGACAATGACAATGACAATGACAATGACAATGACAATGACAATGATAATGATTATTGTTGTTGTTGTTATTATTTCCCGTGTCGTGTGCAATCGTTGCAATAGTATAGGCTGGGTACAGTTGAGTGTATCAGAATTCATCGGGGAATGAATTTCATCAACATCCTCGCGGCATATTTCTCTACGCTTCTACACACGATAATATATCGTAAACTCGATTTTTTTTTCTTTTTATTTATTGCACAAATGACTGCTGCGACGTAACATTTTTTTCTCCTCTCGTAATTATTTACCGTTAGGTTTATCTCTTCGACGTTCCACCGTGGCGTCTCAACCGTTCGTTAATTTTATCTCGTTCGGTCTCGTTAAGGAATACACTCCGAGAATATGGCATTTCGTGCGTACACTTTTATCCCCGAGTATTATTCAGCTCGAGATGAATCGCATGCAACGGTTACGATGTCTCGGGAAGAAAAAAAAAAGTGCAGTCTATATGAGACAGAGTGAATAACTGTTGCTTCGTGCAACCCTATTTGCGGATCTTAGATATGCGAGGTTTCGAAATTGGTTCAATTCAACGGCAATGGTAATATCAACCCATTCTCGTCAACGAATCCCATGGCGCGCTGTATGATGTCGTTGTTCAACGTAAAAGTCGCGAGTTCCATGGCTCGAGGAAGAGGGAAAGAAGAGAAAAAAACAAAAACGAAGAAAAAAGTTCGCGCTCGCAAGGTCCCAATCCCGTCGTGTTGTAGTCCGCGCAACACACGTGAGTGTTACGCACATCCACCGGGTATGCAAACGCATCGGTATACCGTTAAAACTATTATAATTCTTTTTTTTTTTAGTACAATTTTACGGTTCTTTTAAATTGACGAGACGGACAGTGTTGCGAATAAAATTATGACCGTGAATGATTATCCTACACTGCGGTAATTTTTAACAAGTCGCACCCAGAAAAATAATTCATTTGACGGGCAACTTAATATTTATTTATTTATTTATTTATTTATTTATTTATTTAATAACGGTCTGAGCCCAATTACAAGGATAAGAAAACTCATTACAATAGGAAAACCCATCGCCCAATGAACAATGGGAGAGGTCGGTCGCTTATAAATTGCACAAATTTATCACCAGTACATAAGTAAAATGTAATTTTTAATTTCAAGTTTCAATTTTTAATTTTAACGGCGCCTCACAATTCCGAACAAGAATTTCAAGTATTTGCTTTAAATAAATAAATAATGGCTGAAGGACTTAGGTCGACGGCCAACTGGCACTAATTTATATTCTCATGAGAACTTACACTATTTAATGCTATGTACCAAAAATTGTTCCATCTGGAATGTTGACAAGAAATCCACTACCACAACTAAATAAATAAATAATATTTTCCACTAAAGAAATATTTATAAAAACCAATTTGGTTTAATATTTACTTGCCGCACGACCGTCAAATAAATTATTTTTCCGCATGCGAGCACGTTTAATTGCTCGAAATAGTCTTAAAAAAATACCTCTACGAAATAAGCAACGATAAAACTCTAGTCGACCGAGATCGTATCGAAGTAGGCTTTGGGTCGCGCATGCGCCTCGGTTATTAGGAACGAAGAATTTCCCACGCCGGCTAATGAATTACGATGGGGATGTGTTCGGAGCGACAGAGAGCGACGGATAATCACCGAAACCGACGTATGTGAATTTTCACGTACACTTATCATTCAAATGTGCGACACGTCGACGAGTGGGCGTGTGTCTGCGTGCGCTCGTACGAAGTTCCCGGGTTGCTTCTCCAGTGCGCGCATTGTTGTCGTCTTAATTGTTTCGTCCATTATTCGCGCCAGGTTCGCGCATGCGCGTCACAGTCGCTCGGCTGACACAGGAAGAATTAAGATAAAATTAAAAATTAAAAAAAAAAAAAAAAATTCCCGAGTCCCGCAACAGTGTCGAAGCGGTCGTCGTTCGTGTACCGTCCTGTCGCAACGGGTTCCCCTCTTGGGTTTTCACGAGAGAGGAAGCGTGTAAAAAAATAACGGTTTTAGGTATCTCGAGCTCGTTACACCCAGAAAAAAGTTTGTTCCACTAAAAGAAAATTTATTAAGGACGAAGAAAAATGTTTATTTGATTCAGAACCTAATAGACCATTCATTAATGTCTAATATATTTCTTTGTTTGATAGGATTATTATTGTTATTTAACAATGTTTATTTGGATCTAATAAACGGATATTCATGTCAAATAATTTATTTATTTATTTTCGTGACAGACCTTCTACTTTTGATCGTATCGGAATAATGTGATATACGAATGACGCAGAAACGAATTTTTTGTTTTTTTTTTTGTTAAATAAGTCATTTTTACTATCAACGAAGTATCAGCAAGCAATGTTTTATTATAAAAATGAGCATACAGATCCGTTATCGGCGCACGATTTCACTAATCGCGTCGCACATTAGTTATACTCGTGACATAAACAATCTCGATGTTAGTTGTTCGGGGACTCATTTCATAATCACAATTCAATCGAGGTACACAGCTTGAATCGAACAAAGTTTTATGAAAACAAACCGATGAGGCGCCTCTCTATTACAATGTAACGGTTCCCCGTAAGGAATAAATATAGTTTTGTTATTAGCGATAAATGTTTTCAGACGACCGACGCATTGACGACTCTAATGCGCGCTACCGGACAATAGCCGCGTTTGTCTTCACGCCAAATATATTATTTCTCTGGCGCGAATAAACATTTATTTTAAAGTACAAATCTTTGAATAAATTTTTTTTACTTACGCCAAAGTATAACCGTTATTTGAATCTAATAAGGATTTTGTTGAGGCAAGCAAACATTTATTTTATCTTAATAAACGTCGTTTGAAGCTCGAAATTTATTTGATTTTAATAAATCTTTTTTCTGGATGTAATCGTAAAGTCAGCGGTAGACGAAGCGCCACCGGCCATGTGGCACGAGATATTTTGAACAAAATTTCAATAAATATTTTCCACCAAATTCAAATTTCCACCAAAAAACACCAAATTTCAAATATTACGAAATACTTCTGATATATATGGAAATCATATTTTAAAGTATTCTATCAATATGTTTCCACGAGAAATTCTTAAAATATTTCGGAAATATCCTTAATCTTTCATACATATTTCTGAAACGGTAAAATAATATTTTTCAAAGCGTACATTAGCAGATGAGTACTGAAGTACTTTCAGAAGGAACGAACAATACTAAATGCCACGGTTCGTCGATATATTTTAATGCAGTTTGACTATTTAATGTGTCGTAACACTACATGTCATTGGCACTCTTGAAGAAGCTCACATATGCTTACAGAAGGCATTACATATGTTGAAAATAATTAACAATATCTGCAGCACTAAAATATTCATTAATTTGTTGAATGTTTCAGAAAGATATCTATTAAATATTTTACCAATATTTGTAAAATGTAAAAAAAAAACATCGCAGCCTAATGCTTCGAAAAAAATGTTGCTAAATATTTCTGAAACATTTTAATGTAAGTTTCACGAGCGGACAAAAAAAATATTTTCGAAACATTTCAGAAATATTTCCGTGCTAAGTGGACGGGGACGAAAGGTCGGCGAGAAACTTGATCGAAATCCCTTTGAGCTCGTCCGGCCGAGATGCAATGGAATTTATCTGAGAGCGGAGGTCTGCAAAATTTTTGAGGGAGGGGGGATAATTTTTTTTTTTTTTTTCTTCGAGGACAGATTGCATGCGACGAGAATCGCGTCAAGGACCCTCGCTTAGACGCTTACATGAATGATATGCACGCGTTCTCCGCGTTATCGATGATGAAGAAAAAAAAATGTATATACATACGTATATATATATATACATCTTCGGCGACTCTCGAGAATACCGTAAGCTGCACAGTTGCGAAATATGTAGTACAGCAGGTCAGGCTTTATTTGAGTTTCATGTAAAGTACCGTTCTGAATCACTTCGCTGAATCGGCTTAAATGGTTTCCAATAATTATTGGATCTTCAAGGCTCGGCGTAATGAAATATTGTAAAAAAAAAAAAAAAAAAAAAAAAAAAAAAAAAAAAAAAAAAAAAAATGCAAACCCAAACACACTTTGTTAGGAGAGTCAAGGTAAAAAAAAATGATGAATTTTGTAATTCGGGTATTGTTGACTCCGTCCAATAAAAATCGAATCTTCGATTTGCAATAATGCAGAGATAAAGACTACTCTCATTATTATTATTATTATTATCATCACCACAATTACTATTACTGTTGTTTAATGAAGGCACTCGAAGAATGCATAAGAGGAGAAACGAGCCGAAGATATAGCCGCGTCATACGCCACGGCCTTAGTCACTTGACCACGCGCTGAGACCAAAAACGAAACGAAGCGAAAACTTTCTTTCCTCGCATACCTGTATCAAGACCGAGGGACGAATCCGCACACTGTGTTTCGCCGTCTTATTGCCATAGCCGCCCGCCTCTGCACGGGCAACGCTCTCTGATTCACGGTTAATTCAGGGTCAGAGATAAATATTCGGCGATGAGGTTCCGGCTCGCGATCGCGCTTCCAGTCGATTTTTTCTAAAGTTAGCCTTATCGATTTGTCGTATCGTGGATTTATCATTTCCCAATGTTTATTTACATTTTTCCACTTCCAAATTCCGGATTAAATTGACGGATATATTAGCGAAGGAAGAAGCGCGCATTTCTGGCGCGTCAATCGCGCGCGTCCGTAGTGCCGACATGCTTGCCTGTGCCGGCTTCGCTGCCCGGTCGAAATACCACGGGAACCCGGTTACTGCCCCGCAGACTCGATTTCCCCTGTGGAATCTCCTCCGTGCTCGGCACACGCGCGCGAGCGCTCACACAACACAACCGACGACGGACGCGACGACTGACTTTCCAGCTATGCAGAGATGCCCGCTCGCCGAGGCGGTGCTCTGACCGAAGATTTACAACCGGCGAGCTCGAGGATCCATCCCGATTCCACATTTATTTTCGGTATCGAAAAACGTTCGCGACGCAATCGTCTGTCTGTACTCTGTCCGCGACGAGACGCGCTAATTTTCTTTGTGTTGCGCGTTGTAGCCTTCCACTCACTCGTTACTCGCGCGCCACTCAAGAACCAAGTATTTTGCACGATAAAAAAAAAAAAAGTGCAAAGTAATTTACATGTTACTTTCTCCATGAGAAAGTTCGGTGATCGATTTTGGCTTCCTCTCGGAGGAAGAAATGCGCGAAATTGCAATAGACGAGGAATCCGTGTGCAAATTACTTTGCATCTTTCTTTCTAACGTAAAAAATGTCTGCGGACCATAAAATTGATACGGTAAGGATTTACCGCAAAAGTTACTGCGGAAAATAGCTAACTGAAGTTTTGGGTAATTTGTCATTGTGAAGCTAATTTTAAGCTCTTCACTGCTGATTACAAAACCGTGACTTATTTTACGCTTCGTATGATATTTGATTGTTGAGTTTAAAAAAATTTCCAAAATAATTTTTTTTTTCCAAATTTGGGCTCGATACCTCATTTTTATCGAATTAGATCATTGTTAGTAATTTAAAACAAAAAAATCTAAATTCCGTCAAATCTGATAGCTTCGATAGAATTCGACCAAATTCAGTACCAAAGGTCTTTGATAAAAATATTATATTTGTATACAGTTTTAGGACGATAGCTCAAAATTTACGCAGTTTAGAGCTACTCGACGGTTTAGACTTTTTAAAGTCCTTCGACATTAAAATCTCGATTTTTTTTTAAACGAAAATATAACGTTCCCTCCGTGGAAGCAATTACATTGAACATTTCCACACGAGTGTCATTTTATTTTGTCCGAAGGATTTGCATTTTTTATTTCGAAAATTGAAGTTATCGATGCAGTCACGAATTTATATTATATTGAAATAAAATAAAATAAAATAATAGTTGTGGACAACAAAACTTTTGTCGAGTGTAAAAAAAGTTTTTTGTCCAGCACTGCAGAGCTCGATGAAACGCGAGGGGGACTCTATTGTCGGATTGTGTACAGTTAACCAAGCTACATTTGACACGGTGTGATGATAATTTAACGGTCACTCGGTGACTCGCTTTCGGACGGTAAATTTTCCAGAATATACGAGCGCGGACTCCACCGGGTTGGCCAAAAAAAAAAAAAAAATGTTCTATCGGACTTCCTCGTTCTCGATGAATTTATACGTAAGTAAACACGAGTAAGCAGGGGGAGCCTTAATTGCACGACGGTGAAGCAAAGCAGGTTGAATAACTCTCGAGGGAAGCGAGAGAGGAGCCGATGTGCCGAGACGAGCGAGGGACTCGGGCGCGTGAGAGGGCATACAATGAGGCGCGAGAGGATGAAAACAAGGGGAGGGGAGAGAACTCGCGAACGGCAATGCAAAGAGGGCGACGAGCCGTGGAACGAACTGTCGGTATAATATGATGCTTGTGAAATACCCCGACGATAAACCCGTGAGTTTAAAGTATACGGAACGGTTGATCATCTTCAATTTCTATATCCGACATCCGCCCGAAAGCGATCGCTCGTTAGAACAAAAACAGAACTTATTATTTTACGGTCCGATCGACCGTCGGTAAGCCGGGCGAGCAGAGAGGGGGGGGGGGCACAAAATGGACAAATTTTTTTCGACTCAAGCAAGTCTTTGTCGTGCCGGATTATTTTCGCAGTCAGATCGAAATAATAACACAAACACGCGTCGTTTTGTCCAGACTGACGTCGTAAAAACGAGTCCCGAATGTCCGTCGCAAAACTTCGAGTCGCTAAAGTGCAGAATTAAATGCCACAAAGGGGGCGCGAAAGAAGTTACTAACCTGAAAGCGAGTGTACCGGCAAAGGCGACGACGACGACTTGGAATTGGACGTAGCGGACTGTCCGGGAGCGTGAACGTTTGTCGGGTTAACCGTCGTCGTTCCAACGGGCCCTCCGAGAGGATGTTGTAGGTCCACGCCCGACGCGAACGCGACCCAGCCGAGGAGCCACAGTCCTGCCACGACGCGACCAACGGAGCATCTTTCCTCGACGCTCATCCTACCGCATTCTTCTCAACTCCAGATCGCCGCAATCCGCACCACTCGATCGAGCTTCGTGCACAACGCTCGCACCTTTTTATCCCTTCGAAGTCGCCTACGATTTCTGACACTCGAGAAAAAAAAAAGAAAAGAAACCAAAACAAAATAAATAAGAAACAATAAAAAAAAAAAGTCACGACACTCACTGCGACGACAGCCGCAATATAGGTTGCTTGTTTATTTAGCCCGGTCACGCGTTACTTTCGAAAATTGTCGTCCGCCACTCGGAATAACGATTTATCGTTCCTTTTTTTTTGTTTTTTTTTTTCTTTCACTGACCCACGATAATTCGGTCGACAACTTATACGCGAGGTGAACTAAAGTTGCGCGCAAAAACCTACGACACTTCCGGCACTCGAAAATTAAAGAAAACTCGGTATTGCTGTACCGCGATGCAATGACGTCACTGGGTCACAGAAACACATGAACACCGAACTCGAGGAGCGTTTTCGCGACGAAACGAGCGCTAGATTATGTTCGGCCTAGCGGTAGGAGCGAGCTGTTTTTCCCCCTGCTGGTGCGAGCGGTCTGAGGTGAAGTGCCGGAGTGGTTATAATAAAGCGGGACTTTGCGCTCTCTCGCAATGTCGTACCTGGGTGCTCCGACGACCTGGTGGAGGAGAGGCTAGCTAGGCTCGATCGTCGAGGCTTCCCAACCAAGCGGACCAGCCTTCCTGCGCCTTTCAAGAGTTCCTCCTTCCCTATCGCGCGGCGGCGGAGAGGCCTCCCGCCTCCCCTCTACCGCTCCTACGTCCCCGACCGAGCGGTGACCACGGGCCACACGGGAGAGCTCTCAGCTCTCAGACCCCGAACGGAGAATTCTCTTTCCTCCGGCTCTTTCCTTTAACCCGTCTTTCTCGCTCGTTCTCGGTCGCGGGACGTCCGTCTCTCCTTCGCTCGCTCTCCTCTCGAGCCCCCCTTACAGAGCCGATCAAAACACGAGTACGCTGATTCCTCGATCGAACGAGTTCACCGAGCGTAATCGACAAAGATCTTTGTTTTTTTTTTTTTTGTTCACGAAAGATTGGACGACGACGCAAGGACGCGGAGTCGATGTTATTTCGACGGGCGGTTCGTTGGGCGGTGCGAGAAAATAGATTTGACGATCGATTACAAAAAATTAAAAGAATTTGCAAAAAAAAAAAACGATAACTGAGATACTTTGAGATATATTTTGACGAGACCTGTACAAATCTCATCGGTTTTCTTGATACACGCTCACCTCGAGCCTCTCCATAGTTCTCTGCTTCTCTACCTCTTCACCTTTCCTTTCCTCGCCGCGCTTCCCTTCCCCGGTCACATCTCCGCCTGTACGTTATACGCTGTTACGTGTACCCTGCCCGTCTCTCGGTGTCCGTGTATTGGTAACAGCGAGCTACAGGTCCTTTCTTGCGGAAGGGAGACACGCTTGTGGCAACGACGCTGGGGAACGGAGCTCGCGAGAGATCATCTCTTTACTAGCGATAGTTTCATCCGACGGTACATTAGCTTGTTCGATTTTGTTTTGTTTTTTTTTTTTTTGTTTCTCCGACGAAAAATAAATGACGCAAAGACGCAGTAATTATTGTGTAATCTTATACCGGATACACAAAATAAAAACGGGCATCATTAAATGTTCCCCAGCTCCGATGTGGCGCACGTTGAGCAAACGAGTCGCCGACGATTATCGCAACAACTTTATCGACTCGGATCGTTGGTTTGTAATCCACGATCGTAAGCGGTGCGTTATTGGGGTATATCCCAGCGTCGAAAATAACCCACGTAAGCCGGAGCGTAGAAACCCCGGAAAAATTTCTCTTTCGAACGACCTTCGATTTTACTCATCGGACACACGTTCACGGAATGTCATAACGCGTCACGCGTATCCATACGACGTACACGCGAATTGGAACCGGACGCGATGCGCGAAATAGGGATGTTTCGCCATCTGACAATCCGGCCGACACGTAACATCGTGTGTTCCTTAATTCATCCGTATCCGTCGATGGCTACATTTCAGATGAAATTCAGATACATCTGAGACCAATCACACGCGTTCTTTCACCTACTTTCCTGTGTTCTTAATTTCCTTTCTCTGCACCGTCACTTCCGGTTTAAAAATCTCAGTTTTCAAGCGGGAGTGACGTCATACGGGAAAAATGTCACTTGCCGTTTTAAAATCTCGGTTTTTTATCGGAAGTGTGACTTTATACGGAAAAACGTCACATCCGGTTTAAGAATCTCATTTTTCGACCGAACGGAAGATCATACGAAAAAAAGTCACATCCGGTTTAAAAAACTCATTTTTCGACCGAACGTCAGATCATACGGAAAAACGTCACATCCGGTTTCAAAATTTCATTTTCAGACCGGAAGTAATGTAATATCCTGAAAATGACATTTCCGGTTGGAAAATCTCATTTTTCTACCGGAAGCGATGTTATACCGGAAATACATCATTGGTCGTTTTGATTAAGACGTTGAAGCGAAATTTTTGTTGAATTTTCGGTGATGTCACTTCGAGAGAGAGTGAAATAATTCGTGAAAAGTTTAACGTTTCGTTGGAGATTCGAGAAGAATTATTGAAATGCAAAAAACTGAGTGCCTTTAGGAAGTTGCCGACAGAGTTGCATGCGCGCTGTCAACTTTGTCGGATCGCTCGGTGTCGAGCCACCTGAGGGCAATCGTAAGTTCGACCGGAGAAAAATCTTTTGTGAGAGAAAAGCGCCCCAGGCCTCTCATTGCATTCGTTCCACGCATGAAACACAGCGAATAACTGTATAACATTCGTATTCACAAAATGATATTAGCGAACATTCGTAAAAACTCGATTGCACGAAGTCGATTGTGGAAGTTTATCTCTCCGGACATAGTCGAGAAACAGAACTAGCGCCGTACGGCTCAGAGCCAAATGTCAGATCAAAGTTGACGATAACTTAGGGCAGGACGTCACGAGCTGGACGGTGAACTTCCTCTCAAATGTGTGTACAGTGCGATACTACCGGAGAGTACCGCTACAATTCCCATACGGTTGCCTGCGGCACAGTGAAAGAGCTATTATTAAAATACAATCTCTTTCATACTGTTTAGACAGAAAACAATCGATCCTGTTCGAAATCGGGAGACAATTGGCTTCCTACCTAACCGTAGAGAAAATTTTCGCCTTTCGAGGTCTACCGGAGCCGGTGAAATTACTAACAGTTCGGATGATTTTTTACTTGCTCAAAAGAGCAGTTCGAGAATACTGATTTCGGGGCGAGACCCAACAGTTTCTCGACCGAAACTGTCCACGAGTGTGCTTCCATCTTTGAGGGTTTACCTGCCGGTGGTAACCCGGCAACGCCATCTGTAACACACGCTCGTAGGTCGGATCTTCCAGGTTCGAGAAGAACGACCTTGAAGCGCCACTTCCGGCGTATCGGACATGAGAACAACCACAGCCACCAACAAGTTTTACCGAATACTTTGCGAAGTCACTTTCAATTTATTTAAGTCGTTACACAATCGATATATATATCTGTAGAATAATTAAACAATTTTGATGTCTGAACAGGTTCGGAAGGTTTCCTGCCTGCCGCAGCCGAGAGCGCCGTGGCCGTCCTCGCAGACACCCCAGTTGTTGCCCGCCCGGTAGTGCCATCTGAAGACGCAATGGTCGCACACGACGTTCTTGGGAAGAAGGACCTTTATCTCGTACAGCCCGGTGCCGTTGATTTTTGTGTACTTCAGACCGCCGCTAGCGAGCTCGAGCCTGTGAGCGTCGAAGCATTCTTCGGTCTCAAGCTCGTCGCTGTTTCTCAGAGGACAGAGCGAGAACTCGAAATGTCCCAAGTGACTTGCCGTCAATTCAACGTTCACGTCGATCTCGGATCCGGCCTGATAACTGAACGACAAACAAAACATCGAAATAATTAATTCATTTCCGTCAAGAAAAATCTTAATCGATTGCGACGATCAAGTCGATTCACGAGACCCGTAAATCGCTATACTGTTAATTTATATACGCGACAAATATCAATGAGCAATTAAAAAATAATAATAATCTCGATGGTGTACTAACGTCCTGACGATGGTTCCGGTACCGTAAAATCCACCGTTCTCGTTCTTTCTCGGCCGTTCGTCCGCATAGTCGTCACCGCACAGTCCGCACTTACCTCCGTTCTGAGTCCACTGTGTCTGCAATTAAAAGTCGTATCACACAACGGCGAGATAATGATGAGAGCGAGGGAGCGTCGTTAATGGATAAAACTGGCGACTGCCCAACGCAATATCGGAAAGCCATCGATGATTCATCCGCGAACTGTGGAATGTTTATCAGAAGAAGAAAAAAATTTTACAATCGCGCTATCCGAGAAGCGTAAAGTTAATTCTTGTACAGTCACGCGAAACAGGGACACCTTTTAAGTTGCGGTAATTTCTTTGTTACTTTAACGTTAGTTGATGATTAAATTCAATATAATGTTAATTGTGGAAATGTTGTAATTATACGAAAACACTAAAGTAAAACGTTTCAGTGAGAATGCAATTTTATCGGGGATGGACGTACCGAAAATCCGCCACAATAATTGGCCGTGTCGTTCCAATCTATGGGTGTGTCGAATCCCACTCGCCAGGCGTGACCGCGATGAGCGGGATCGCGGACCCTACCGTGGCCTCGGATAGTCAAAAAGTTTATCGCCAATACGACGACGAATAAGAGTATCCTTTTGGTCGACATTTTTTTCGAGGGTTTCGCAAAGTCCGGCGTGCACCGGTGTACTCATCGCAACGCCCCGAGGTAGTGGCTCATTTATATGATCGGAGTGTGCTTCTGAGATTACGATGTGCTCGAAGAAACCCTCGCCGATAAGCAGACCTATTTTTTTAGCACACGCAGCGTTTGTTCCTGATTGCATTCAAATTGTTACGACGAATAGATATCGCCGACGAGTCAATCGAGCCTGTCGGTGCGATAACGAACAGTGCCAGGTGGATCATGTTCATTTAGTTTTTTTCCCGACCTGCACCCAGAAAAAAAGATTTATTAAAATCAAATAAATTTCGAGCTTCAAATGACGTTTATTAAGATAAAAGAAATGTTTCCTTTCCTCAACAAAATCCTTATTAGATTCAAATAACGGTTATACTTTGGCGTAAGTAAAAAAATTTATTCAAAGATTTGTACTTTAAAATAAATGTTTATTCGCGCCAAAGAAATAATATATTTGGCGTGAAGACAAACGCGGCTATTATCCGGTAGCGCGCATTAGAGTTGTCAATGCGTCGGTCGTCTGAAAACATTTATCGCTAATAACAAAACTATATTTATTCCTTACGGGGAACCGTTACATTGTAATAGAGAGGCGCCTCATCGGTTTGTTTTCATAAAACTTCGTTCGCTTCAAGCTGTGTACCTCGATTGAATTGTGGTTATGAAATGAGTCCCCGAACACTAACATCGAGATTGTTTATGTCATGAGTATAACTAATGTGCGACGCGATTAGTGAAATCGTGCGCCGATAACGGATCTGTATGCTCATTTTTATAATAAAACATTGCTTGTTGATACTTCGTTGATAGTAAAAATGGCTTATTTAACAAAAAAAATTCGTTTCTGCGTCATTCGTATATCACATTATTCCGATACGATCAAAAGTAGCAGGTCTGTCACGAAATAACTAAATAAATTATTTGACATAAATATCTGTTTATTAGATCCAAATAAACATTATTAAATAACAAGAATAATACTATCAAACAAAGAAATATATTAGACATTAATAAATGATCTATTAGGTTCTGAATCAAATAAACATTTTTCTTCGAGCTTAATAAATTTTCTGTGAATGGAATAAACTTTTTTCTGGGTGTGTTCATTAAAATGACAATCTATATCGATACTTTTGGACTTCGCTCAATTGGTACTCAACGTAAAACAAACTTTCCAAATTAATTACGATGCGAGCTATTGAATGCAGGTAGCTCGTGACCTTCAGAGCTGTCCGAGCACCGACGGTATTGTAGGGGGAAGGTTTATTTCTACAAAAGCATCAAAACAGACAGGAGCGGATCTCCTTATCTCTCCAATTCAATCGTCGAAGTTTCACGATATAATCATACTCCTTTGATGGATTGCGCTAAATGTATTGAATATTTATAGCCAATATTTATCTTGGGGTTGGGTGTGTAGGTAAGTCCATAATTCGCATCGTTTTATCGTCATCGAAAGATACTGTAATCGTCGCGATAATCAACAGTGTCGGGTGATTTATGCTGATTTAGTTTTTTTCCTCCCAATCCTTGCCAGCTCCTTAAAATGATAATCGATATCAATAATTTTGGAACCCAACGTATAATCAATAATTGGAACCCAACGTATAATCAATCTTCCGAATTGTTTACTATGTGACCTATTGGATACTCGTAACTCTCCGCATAACGCGGAAATATTTTACCGTATTTTTTCCCGCACTAGTGCGAGAAAGTAATCTCTCTCGCACTCCTGTGAAGCGCCTCACTCGCCTTCGGCTCGTGCGCCACTTCACACTCGTCGAGAACGATCGATTTTTCTCGCCCTTGTGACGAAAATAACTATTACATCACTTGGTTCGAAAATTGCCGTTTTGCGCACGCTTCGCGTGCGAAAACTCTCATTTTCACACCTTGTGAAGTAAAATTTTATTCGATACTCGTGCCAAAAAGTTTTTTTTTTTTCCCGACTGCGCTAAAATAACCACATTCGAAAATCGAATATGACGATTTTGCGATGCAAGATATGTCGTTATTTTAACGACGTCGGAAAAAAATATCGTATATCACAAGGGAGGAAGTGCTTTTTCACCTCGTGTGAATTTCTGTCCTCGCTCGGGCATCGAACTTCAAATTCGGTGAAAAAACGCACTTTCCTCCCTTGTGGCATAATATACTAATTCTGAACTCGTGCGATTGCAACACTCGCCTTCGGCTCGTGCTGCAAAGTCACACTCGTCAGAAAACATTTTTTCGCGCTCGTATCGAAATATACTATTTCGTGAATTTGACCGACAGCGATAGGTGCGCGGTTGGTGTGTGGCTCTGGCGGTCCCCAAAGTCAAGCATTACCGCTCGCGGTCAGTACTTGGATGGGTGACCGCCTAGCCCGCGCGCTGGCTGGCGCATCGAATCGCAGAGCGGGAGGTAATTTTCTCGGAGATTGGCGATTACCCTGTAGGAACACCAATTTCTGGGGAAAGAGCCGTCTGTGTATGGCCAGGTTTTCCGCAGTTTCCCTGTGCCCTTGTGCGAATGCGACACAGTAAGGGGGTAAGTCGGCTGCGGACGCAATCCGGGGGGGGGGAGGTGGGGTGTGTAAAAGGGGAAGGACCCCGTACAAGTGGAATATATATATATATATATATATATATATATATATATATATATATATATATATATATATATATATATATATATATATATATATATATATATCTCGAATTTGTTAGGAAAAATTATGCGAATGACATGGACGTAGAAAAGGGACTTCTGACTCGTGTGAATGCCAGCATTTTCACACTCGTCAAGAACTCCCTTTCTAGACCTTCCCATACAAATAACCATTGAAAGGTTTCAATAATATTTTTTTTGAAATATTGATAATATTTTATGAATATTAAAAAATATTTGTGAAATGTTTTATAAACATTGAAAAATAATATTGTTTGCCCGTCCATGAATCCTGCATCGAAATTTTGCAAAAAATCTTTCGCTGAAATGTTTTTCGAAAATTTCAACGAAATGTGAAAGATTAGATCACCAATAAAAATTGCATAAACACAGCCGCACAAACACGGACAATTTAGCAGAAACATTTCGGTGCAAAACATTTCATCACTATATGTTTCAAAAATATTTCAGATGTGTTGAAAGATTGGGTATGTCTCTGATATATTTAAGAGACGTTTTGTTGAAATATTTTTATATAATACTCAAAAATATTATTTTCATATTTTAGAAATATTTCGTAAGATTTTAGATTGAAAATATTTTTAAAACGATTTAAAAATATTTCGTGCTATATTCGTCGTGCCCCCCCCCCCCCCCCCCCGCAATAAACCGCCTCCCCTCCCGGCGGTTTATTTCTTCAAAAACATAAAGCACATCCAATCGAATCTCCTTATATCTCCAATTCAATCATCTGAGTTCCACGATATAATCATATTCGATTAATCGATTTCGTAAAATATAGTGAACATTTATTGCCAATGTTTACATCATTTTTTGGGGTTGGGTTTCCTTCTAAGAGTACAATTATCATTGTTTTATCGTCACCGAAAGATACTGCAATAGTCGCGCAATGACATCATCAAAGAAAGCAACGTATATTCCATATATACGACAACGTCAATATTATGAACCAATCGAGCGACTTTCGTATCGCGAATCGGTCAGGTCAACAGACCGTAAACGGCAATTTAGTTGCTGCTCGTTGTACCGACAAACGTTTATTAATCGTCTTCTGCAGTATCGATCCTAACTCGACACGTTCTCGTCACATCGTAATTGTCGGTCAAATAACGACGAACGAGGCAAAAAGGTCGGTGTGTTTATTTAGCTGCTCCGTCCGTGAACTACTTTATCGACTGCGCTAAGCCATTAATTTACGAGTACCGGACAAAGGAAAAAAGAAAATTATTTTACACGCTCACAGCTGTGGCCTCGAATTGAAATAAATATTATCTTCGTTTTCATTATGACAAGGCTTATCTTATTGTATCTATTAATAATTGACACCTTATTCTTATATTTATTGAGTGACACATTAATCTTATCAGCTGTGATAGGTTCTCTTTCTCTTTATGCTCGAACCGCACCTGCACCTTCGAGTGAACGACACGACGCTTTTCCATTGTCATCGATTTTTTCTCTCAACTCTCTCATTGAAAAGAAAATCAAAACAGCGACATTGTAAAGAAAATCAAAACAGTGAAAGCAATAGATAGAAGACGATAACATTGTCGTTGAATTTATGCACGAAAAACAAAAGACTGGAAATCTACATCACCTATCGAATTTATATAAGCAATTTAGCGATAACAACAGATATGACGATATTCCACGAAATTATTATTTTTTTTTATCTCTTTGAAATTGAATCGTGAGTCGATGAGCAATTACGTAGACGACGATACATTTGTGATTCAAGTAATTAACGCTAAAATTGATAAGAAACATTAGAGAATTACTTTGTTTGAAAATGCGACACGCACCGATTTGCTGGAATTGTTTTGATACCTTGGAGCGATGAAAATGATTCACCTGTGATTTACTCCATAACGAGAACAGAACTGATCAACCTTGCGTTGCAGGAAGTCCAATGACTTCCGATAAAACATTTTATTCTTATGCTTACCTTTTCTCTTGTTACAGACCAATAATGACTGGAGGGAAACTTAACTGCCTGAGGATGATCGACGAACAGATAACGAGAGAGATCTCCCGAAATGAATAACGGAAATTCGATCAATATACATTCTGAAATTTGTATAATATAAGCATTCATTGTTTATGTCTCGTAGCTCGTCCTACAGCGTGAACGAAACCGCATCCAATTATTACAGTACAAAAGAACTGGGATATTCCTGAAGCTACGAAGAACTTATTACTATGTAACAATAACATTTTTTTTTCTCGTGAGTGAAGTTTAATCATTTATCAATTACCGCATCACTATGTCAAAGATAAAAAAAAGTACCAAGCATAGCTTCGAAACGTTCATTCGGTCAAGCACACAGCAATATATTTATCGTCCGAGCTCAACTCAAACACCTTGCAATGTAACGACGATATTTGTTAAGTATTTTTTTTTTTTTTTTTTATAATTCATTCATTCATTCACGTCATTCGTGCATCACAATGCGCGGTAAATATTAATTTTTCTTACAATTAACAATGCTATTAAAATATGAAAGATATACGATTTGTACGCCGAAGACTTTGATGGAGGTTTGCGTCGCTTGTTGCGTCGTAGAGGTTCAAGCACCGTAGAGGGAGAATCTTACGAAGACTGTATGATTTTATATCGATTTTTTTTTTTTTTTTTCGTGTCTTTCGTTATGGCACTGCCAAGAGAGAGAAAATTGTCGCGAGAACCTTGTTACATCCTCGACCTTGCGACGCATTCTTCGGAAACGATCGATTTAACGCGCGACACGAGCTACGGACCCGACCTTAACATTACCACGTTCGTTCCATAAGACACAAGGCAAACTATTTATAACTTAGTCTAATCATTGAACGGATAATATTTGAGTTTACACGGTTTCCGATTGGCCGTCGACATGGATTCTTCGCGTCTCTCTTATAAAACCGAAAAATCGTAGTGTCACGTCGACCGTTTTTCCGTGGCACAAACGACAACGAGGAAATACTATCGTATCGTCGAGCCCTTTGCTCGGCAGGCCAAACGCATTGTTTTTATTTTTTTTTAATTTCATGAACGGATGACTATGGAAACACCCTCTGAAGGTGTTCAATTTTCTGCTACCATCGTGAGTACCTCTCGAGAAAGTGGTAAGTCTGGCAGGAGACGCCTCACGGCATCCGGAAGCGCCGTGAGCCAAAGCGCATTTTTCACTTTATACTTTGTTCAACCGGCATCTACGAACACAATGCCCTTGACCTGCCGAGCGGGAGTCGATCGTCGATCGAGCGAAGAGATGACAACTAAATCCGGGATATTCGGAACAAATGGATAAACGAAAAATACTAACGTGTTAAAAAATAATAATAATAATGATGAATTATAATGCAGATAACTTGTGTATAGTAACAACTAAGAGGAAAGCGCGATCGAATATCGCTCAGTAGGGCCTATCTTTGCCGGAGGCCTTTTGCTTCTGATGATACATGAGATAAGCGGATATTGGCTGACGACTGTTGCGCGCGAGCATTCGTTCCCGGAACGAACTCGCCGCGACGGATCTCTTCGATTTTTTCGTGGCTTTCTGCAAATTCACAACGGCGAATTGGGTCGTTCCGCCGGAAGCGCTCAGTGGAATAAAGCCGTCGTCTATCTTGATACTCGTCGTCGACTGACGAGTCCCGTCGAACATCGTTCTCGACGGAACGATCTTCTCCGACTTTGAAATTTTTCGCCTCTTCGTCGATCTCTCCGCTGTTTCCGCCAGACTCTCGAGGACTTCGTCGGGCAGTCGCTTCAGGGTTGTCTTCGAGGTCTCGACAGCATTCGACGCGGTCAAATGAGTTCGGATCTTGCGCTGCTGCCTCTTCGACTTTGCGTCTTGGACTGCTTCCGGTAAATCATTCGAGTCATTCGACGAATCTCGGGGGCCATTTTTCTCCGCATCCCTCAGCGATTTTTTCTTCGTTATCGGAGCTTCCGCGGCTTCCAGAGTCGTCTCACGTTTCCTGTTCTTATCCGTCTTGATCGGTTCCTCGGCCACGATTTCATCGACACTTTCCACACGCAACTTCTTCTTCTTGTCCTTCTTACTTATCTCGATGCTTTCAACTTCGTCGATGGTCTCCTCACGTTTCTTCTTCTTCTTGTCCTTCTTGTTCGATTCACTTACTTGAACCTCTTCGATATTTTCTTCGAGTCTCTTCTTCTTCTTCTTCTTCTTCTTCTTATCCTTAGTCGGAACAAGTTCGTTTTTGGATTCCACCGGTACCTCAATTTCCGAACAGACGACCTCAGCGACCTTCTTTTTCTTCTTGTCTCGCTTATCGGACATGTCGCGAGGAGCATTGACGGAAGGCGTTTCGGAACTTCCGTTGTCGATCGACATACCGTCGATCTCCATCGACGTGCCGAGACTCTTGGAATCGGGATCTAAAGAAGTATTTTTTTCGGCTTTTTTCTTCCTCCTCTTCTTCTCGGTGTCGTCAACTTCCGGTTCGACGGAAGCGGCCGCCGAGTCGACGGATGCGTTCTCCTCCGCCGCGTCCTCGAGTTGTTCGTCTGTCGACGCAATCTCCCGAAGATTGTCGAGCGGGCTTCTTCTCGAAGCTTTGGCCCGCTGCTGCAATTTCAGGGCAGGCAGCGTGTCGTTCAGTTTTTCCTTCATGAGGAATCGCGTCTCCGGCGACTCGGTGTTCGGTGTCGTCATCGTTTGATGGAGCGCCGAGAGTTTCGTGGACTTCGTCTTGGACAATTTTGTTTCTCCGACCGAGCCAGTGAAATCCACCGGAAGGCTCGTCTGAAGCTGTTGCGCCGCCGTGCCGGGAGTCTTCGGAGTTTTCGCCGCTTTGAAGCTCGAGCCGAGCTTCGTCGGTGTCTCTTCGGTCTCGCAGACCGACTTCGACAATTTCTTCGCCGACGTGGTCTGACTCTCGACCCTCGTCGACGAGTCCGCGTCCTTCAGAGACTTACTCAGAGGTGTCGCTTCATTCGGTGAGTAGGCTTTGTCGAACGACAAACGTTCGGCATTCGGTGCCCTCGGCGTGCTGCTCTGAAGCAAAGTATTTTTGTTCCTCTTCGCTGCGGCTCTCGACGACGGGCCGAGATCGCCGGATTGCACCTCCGGCTCCGCGACATCCGACTTATTCGCTTTCCTGTCTCGCCTCTTCGCAGCTGCGGACTCGACGATGTCGGACTCGATCGCCGCCCGGGCCTTCTCCTCGTCGCTGTCGTCGGAATCCGATTCGCCTCCTGGCCTGCTGATTATTCTTCTTCTCGGTTTCTTCCTCTCGCTCTCGGACGAGTCGTTCTCCTCGCCGCTCTCGTCGGAATCCGATTCGCCTCCTGGCCTGCTGATTATTCTTCTTCTCGGTTTCTTCCTCTCGCTCTCGGACGCCACGTCCTCGAAACTATCGTACTCCTCGTCGTCCTCGACGACAAAGTCCAACAGATCGGCACCGTCGTCGTCCGAATCGGAGGACTCCGATTCAGTGGCCAAGCAGTCGTCGGCCGGTACGTCGTCGTCCGAATATTCGAGGCTGTTCCTGCCGTGGAGATTGAGATCTCTCGCGACGTCCGAATCTATCGTGTCCGACGAGTCGTCGTTCTCTATGCTGCTGTTGCTGCTGCTGCTTATGCTGTCCTGATCGAAGAAGAACTGAGGAATCATGCTGCTGGTCTCCTCGTCGCTGCTCGACGATTCGATCACCTCGGAGTCGGAATTAACCTGCGCTATCGTCGAGTAATTCTTGTCAACATCGAGCAGCGATTTTTTCGCGCTTCCGATCTTCGATTTGGAGAGTTTTGACGGAGCCTCCGCCTCGTCGGCTTCGGAGTCCGTGTCGATGAGCGAGCTCTTCGAGGCTCGAGAAACGCTCTCCGAACTCTTCGGAGATCTCTTCGAATCGTCGATTTCCGCATCGGAATCCGAAGTGACCGACGCTATCTTCGAGTTGTTCCTGTCGATCGCCGATTTCCTGGCACTTCCTTGTTTCGACGATCTGTTCAGACTCTTCTCGTGGATCGCTGACTTTCTGGCGCTTCCCTGTTTCGCCGACACGTTGAGATTCTCCTCGTGGACCGCCGATTTTCTGGCGCTTCCCTGTTTCGCCGAGCCGTTGAGATCCTCCTCGTGGATCGCGGATTTCCTGGCACTTTCCTTTTTCGCCGATTCGGTGAGATTCTCCTCGTCGATCTCCGGACTGGCTGAGTCGTCCTTCGCGTTGTCGGCTTCGACGTCGGAATCCGAACGATCTTGCGTTTCCTGCGAGACGTTTTTGTTTGCCGATGATTTGTCCGTCTTTGCCCACGAATCTTCGTCGTCGATCTCGGAATCCGAGTTCGAATCCGTGATCTTCGATGTGTTTCGGTTGGACATCGATTTCCTGGCGCTTCCGGTCTTAACTGATCTGTCGTCCTGTTCCTTGGCGATCAGTGGACTCGACTGAGTGCCTTCCACGAGCGTCCTACTCGAATTACCGTCACTCAATTTCATTCCAGATAATCTTGATTTTCCTTGCTTCGATGCGGTCTTTGCGAAAGTTTCGGCCTCGTCGACTCCCGACTGCTTCACTCCAGATTCAGAGCTCGATTTGTTTTTATCCTCGACGTCGTCCAGCTCGTCGTCGGAGTTATCGAAATTGTAGATCCGAGTGAATTTGTTCGAGGACCTTCGCTTGGCCGGTGTGCCGCTTGCCTCGGTCTCGATCTTCGATGGTGTGTTCTTCGCCGAAAGACCGAGCTTCTTAGCCGACGCCTCCAACGATTTTCTATTGGCCGTCAAAGCTGCTCTCGTCTTAGCATCGCTGTTCTCGATTTCCTCGTCGCTGTCGCTCGAATCATCGTTTTTCGCTCGGTCGGCCGAGAGCGAGCTGCGTTTCTTCGGTGATTTGCTCGACGATCTGCTCGACTTTACCGAGACATTCGCATCGTCCTTCGTCGCGCTCTCGGCAATCGTCGGCTCGACATCCATGCTGCAGGCCATCGAGTCGTTCTTGTTTTTCAACGGAGTATTCGCGCCGATTGATTTTCTCGGAGTAGCCAAACTCGATCGTTTCTTCGACGACTCCCTCGACGACTTGGACGCCACGTCTCCTTCGTCGTCGGGGTCGCTCGAGACATCCATCGGTGTTACCTCGTCGACCGCCGCCTTCTCCTCGTTTCTCTTGTCTTCCGTTTCTCTCGTTGTCGAAATCACCTGCGTTATCACGGTGTCGTCGGTATCGTAATCGAACTTTTCCTCTCTCTTGTATTCGTACTTCTCGCCGCTCGGCAACGCCTCCTTGTCGACGAGTTCGAGCTCGCACTCGCTCTCGTTGCGCTCCGTCGAAGCCGAATGCACAGAGTTCGTTTCGTCCGAGGTCTGTTTTTTCGTTCCCTCGGCGTCCCCGCCCAACCACTCGTCCGCGGGGATATCTTTGAAAGCCGGGTAACCGCTGTACTCGCTGTCGTCATCGCTCTCCACGACTTTCTTTTCGGTCTCGTTTTTCTTTTTCAACGACTCAGGCTCGACCTCCTCGACGAGCTTTTCGCTGCTCGGTACAGGTGAACCTTCGTTCGGCAAGGACTTATCATTACTCTGTTCTTCGACAGAACCCGTAGCTTCCTCGGCGTTCGTTCCACTCACCGGTGATTCTGTAACAATTGAAGATTTTCCTTTAACCACCTCGAACACGATAATTTCTTTGGTTTCTTCGTTAGGTTTCGGATTGTCGTTAATTATCGAGGATTGAGAATCTATCGGTTTCGCAGCGACAATGGATAGTTTTTTACAGGTTTCTTCTTCCTCGGCAACGCTCGACTCGAGATCGATCGTTTCGATTGGTTCGTTAATTTTTATTGCCTCTGCGCCTGCTTTGTCGACTGGTTGATCGCCTTTTTTCTGCGGTTTTTCTTCGGCAGCCATGCTGACGACGTTGGATATTTTTAAATCGCTATCGCCGTCCACGACATCCTCGTCGTTCGCTCCATCTTCTTTGTCTTTCGTACTTTCTTTTTCCGGTGCTTCGGCCTCTTCCTGTTCCGCCACCAACGGCGGATTGCTTTCCAACTCTGGTACTTTCTCGTCCTCGGGCTTCGATTTTGGCACAACGAACGTCTGTGTGACGATAACTTTGTCGACTTGGTTTATATCTATCGGTTCGATGAGGACGACGCACTCGTCGACCAGAAATCCCTTCCTGACCGGCGTTTCCGAAGCGCGCCTCGGCGACTCCGTGCCCGCGATCTCTTGATTTTTTGGCGCAGTCTTCGATTCGCTAAAATTATCATCGCTGGAAACACTTCGACGCTTTGCCGCGATCTTAGCTAGCGTCGGCTTAAAAGTTTTTTTGTGAAAGAGTCGAGCTTCGTTGTCGGACAGTTTGTCGCCTCTGTCGATCGGAACGTCGCCGATGTTGGAGACTTCGTTCTCCTTGTTTCCAGGATTTTTGTCTTGCTTCTCAACGGGGTTATTTGCAATTGTTTCGATTGTATGGGACGAACCTTTGGAGATGCTCGAGAGTTTTTCCAGCTCGGACGTCTTGTCGGGCGCGAGGCTGTCGTCCTGCGAATCTGCGATTTTCATCGAGTCCTCGAGCTTCCTCGAGACACCCGAAATATCGGTTGATTCCTCGGTTATTTCGATAGTATCGCCTTCCGTTCCCTTGACTGTCATGGATACACAGATATTCTCGTGAGATATTTTTATACCTAGAGCGTTAGATTTTATATCTTCGTGTTTAAAGCACAAAAGCGACGTTACAATCCTCGATACACGAAATATGTTATTTCATCGGACAACGTGCGGCGTGAAACAAACAAACAAAAATCGAAGGATCGTCTAATCTGCTTACCGGAACTGTCGTCGACTTCCATTTTTTCGTCGGACTCGTTTCCGTCGACCGCGGACTTTTCTCGCAGAGACGCCGAAGTGTTGTGTGTCGAAGTTTCTGCAAGAGTTACAAATAACATCAAACGTAATTTTCATGGAAACCGTATCGAACATTCGTCAATCCACGTTCTACGCACCGGACTCATCCTCTTTTATTTCGTAAACTGTTTTCTCCACATTCTTGGCGACGTCGGCGCTTTTGCCGTCTTCCGATTCTTCGACAACCGCGGGCTCGGACGGCATGACCGACGCGCGTTTTCTGGACTTTACCGGAGTGCCGACTTGACGATTCTTCGCCTCGTCGATTGTTTCTGGTTCCATTGAACTCGCTCGCGTTCTGCGGACGGGCCTTCCGATCGGCGATGTCGACTTTGTTTCCGAACCGGCTCTGGTCGCTCGTCTGTGGACATCAATAATCGACGATTTATCGTTTTGTGCTGCAAATGTTATAGTGCTGCTAGTTCTGCATGTCTTACTTGTGTCATTTTATTTTGGATTTGTTTTTTTTTATTATTATTATTTCAATTTATAGGAAGTAAGTTTAAAACGTATAAAAATCTGAATCTAGGTAAATAAATGTGCACTGTGTCTTAAACTGATTGCAATATGTTCTTAAACTGATTTGTCAATTCCGAGTATTTAAGGATTCTTTATACGTACGTTCCCAGTCCCAAAAGTGAGATTCAATTAGAATTTGAACACTTCCTAATGGTCCACCAAATTTTGATCAAATTTAACTTTTAGTTGTGCGTGTACATGTGATTCTTAGTGCACATATTAATTCTTAGCCATAAAATATAAGGTACAGTTTGTAGTTAAAAATTGATCGAATCTTTGCTGCAATATTTAATGTTTGTTAAAAAATATATTTGCAAGTACTTTTATATATTATATATTTTTAGATATAAATTTATAACACGATACTATCTCAATACTACTGCGTTAAGATATGAGTAGGCTAGGCTGCCGAACATGAAAAATGTGTTCAGTAATCTCTTATTGGTTAAATAAATTCAATAGTTGTAAGTATAACAATGTATAACTTGTATAATTTCTTATTCAAAGATCTAATATTAAGATTTGTTTTTTTTAGTAATTGTGAACAAAAAATCCACCAAAAAAATTAATTAAAATTGAAAAAAAATTGTATTTACTGTACAGATATTAGAAAAAAAAATATATAACGAATGAAATTTATTAATTTTTCCCAACCTGGGGCGACCGTTCAGCATTGTGGGTGTATCGGCCAAAGATGTGCCGGCGACGCTTCTCCTGGTGACCCTCTTGGAAGGTCCGTCAGGGAGGGATTCGGTCTCTGTCAGTTCGCTGATGTCCGAAGCCGCGGAGTTACGTCTGCCTCTGGTGATTCGCGCCGCCTCAGGAATTCCCGTTTCTCCAGTGGTCGTGCGCCGTCTCGTGTTTTTCGGAGCGCTGGCGCTGGTGCCATCGCTCACTGATTCCGGCGAGGAATGCTCCTGATTCGCAGGTGGCTTTATTCTCGTGCTGCGACGCAAAGGTGAATCCACTGCGGACGAATTCAAGGCGGCTCTCGTTCTCCGGGCTGTGAAAGTGGCGACGACCGTTATAGCGAAAAAAAAAATTAATGTAAGCAATTCAAACGAATTTTTCGAAGTATTCATTAACCATCGACGGTAACGCGAAACGATGAGCTTTCGTCGGGATTCCTTAAAGAATCGCATTAAAGGGCGAGGTCAAACGCGACACGGCAGAATCGACGAGACATACTTGTTTGGACCAGCGTGGAAAAACCGTTAAGAGCGGTTACGAAGTGCGAGAACCATCGTGGCTCTCACGCAAACGCGTGCGACAAAACGACGAGACATTAATTTTTACGAACCTCCTTTTGTCTCCACCTCTTCGTCGGACTCTCTGACGTTACGCGGCATTATCGCTTATCCGTTACTGTGGCACATCGATTATTGACAAAACACAATCAAAAAACGTCTTCAACTATCTATCTGCAAATCCTTTATTGCTCTCGTCCTTTGTGCGGGAAAAACACGTGTTGGCGGCCCGATGTTAATCCGGTGAATATCACCGGGGGAACGTTTGCAGGCGATCCCGCGCTCGGTTTTGTCTCTACGTGAGAACAGTCGAGCAGCGCCCCTCGCGGATTCGCCGAGGAAACATCCTTGTGTGACCGTTTGATATTTCAATTCTGAAAAAATTAAAGCCCGTTGGTCGGAATACCGCCAATTTTCTGGTGGGCGAGCCAATTGGCGCAATCCGATTAGAATTTCGTTGACGATTTTACAATCGCTGAAACTCGTCGAATACCGTTTAAGACAATGATCCACGAATACCTGTTATTCGTCGACATACACCGGAATCTTTTTGTATGAAAAAATGCCTGTCACTGATTATTTTTTTACACGTTAAACGTTTTAGAAATATCACACGCACGCGCCTTTCCTCTGGTGGGTTTAGGAACGTTCCGAAGCACATTTGCGGCGGTGGCAGCGCATAGAGGCGCCGCGCATAGGCGAGAAGAGCGAGCGACCGCGGGGGGCGCGAGGAGGGGGGCGGAAGGGCAAGCAAGCTGTTGGTAACTGTGTAGACGCGCTTGTCCCGTTCATTGCTTTTTCATCTGTTTGTTTCAACGATTTATAAACGTAAATAAACTCGTTCGGCGGCTGTCTCGTTCGTGGCGAAATAATGACATTGTGGATGAGTACCTGACGCGTTATATCTCTTTAACATAGGTAAGTAGGCCCGACCGCCGTGCTCGGAAAATTCGATTTAACGCGTTTCGCGTAAGGTAACCGCCAAAATTGCAGCCGATGACGCCATCTTAACAAAGTTTTGTTGACAATACGGGTATGCGATTAGAAAACAGTGCATCAGGCTCAACCAAAACGGCGTGTCCCTTTGCGATAAATAATAAAATGCAATGGCATTCCGAGATTCTTCGGTCAAATAACGAGATGAACCGTTAAAATTCGTGGCACTGCATCGGTAATCGTATTTATCTCCGACTGCGTTAACAAACGTGCCGTTATTTTTTTTTTCATACACGTTTCCAGCACGTAGCACGTAAATTCGGTCCGCGCACAGCAATCGCCGATTGACTCATCGATAATACGTTTGTGCAATTGTCGTTGCAGGGACAGTAGGGAACGACCGGTGCCATGTTTTACGCGCACTTTGTGTTGGCCAAAAAGGGCCCGCTGGCCCGTATATGGCTGGCCGCCCATTGGGACAAGAAACTCACCAAGGCTCACGTCTTCGAGACGAATATAGAAAAATCTGTAGATGGCATTCTACAGCCCAAGGTAATCGCTCGACGATAATTCGCTGGGCAGTAACAATCGATTCGAACGTATCACAATATAATCGTTCGCTGTATACTTTTTTTTCACTTATCTGAAAGGATCTTAAAAGTTAAATGATTTTTTGCAGTAATAACGATATAATTAAGTCGCACTTAGAATAATGTTTAATGATATTTGTGAGCAAGCTAATTTTAAGACGCAAGCTCGCTATCCAATTTTTTATTTTATCACGCTATTGGAATTACGCTATTAAGACAGTTATGAATGCATTAAAATAAATTTTACCATTTGCGGATTTTCTTAATATCTTAAGATTTAATCTTAAAATTAAAGATCAAGATAAGAATCTTAAGATTAATAAAAAAAATGAATCGTAACATTTGGGAATTTTAAACTCTTAAAATTTATTAATCTTGGAATTCTTAGTTTCACTGTGTTATTTTATGTTGCAATTTTACAAATTTAAGGTAAAAATGGCCTTGAGAACATCGGGACATCTGTTGCTCGGCGTTGTGAGGATCTATTCGAGAAAAGCCAAATACCTGTTGGCTGATTGTAACGAGGCTTTCGTCAAAATAAAAATGGCCTTCAGACCGGGTATGGTGGATTTGCCGGAGGAGCACAGGGAGGCAGCTGTAACGGCTATCACTCTCCCCGAGGTCTTTCACGATTTCGACACGGCTATGCCTGAACTGAAGTACACGGAAAAAATTTTAAGCCATACATAATGCTGCAGTCAGTGAGAGAGACGGAAATTATTAACGGGGATTTTTTTAATTCGATTTCTCAGGGATGTGGATATCGAGGCGCAATTCAGTCTGAATCAATCGAGGGCGGAAGAGATAACGATGCGCGAGGATTACGGCAGCCTCTCGCTGGTTACTCACGATCAAGGATTCGGCGATATGAGCTTCGACGCGGAACCGCCGGAATTGATGCGACACACGAGTACGATGGAACCGTCGCTCGATCAGGTAAGACCTTCCCAAATTTTGATTCTTTTAAGGATGCTTCACACATACATTCCCTGTTAAAAATGAGATTCTGTGAGAATTCGAACACTTCCCAATGGCATAAAAATCTGAAAAAAAATCAACTATATTCAAGGTGTTACCAACATTCATTTTGCATAATAATAATTTTAAAAAGTTATTAAGAAATTGCCAAACAAAAAAATGGTTCAACAAGTAATCAGTAAACCTTTCTTTTTCTCTTTTCAAATGAATTCATTGATTTTCCAGAAGCCACATACATTTTTTCAGAATTTTCTATCATTTTTGAATTCTCCGTTCTTGAGATTTTTTGAATGCCGTAACTACGGAACGGTTGGCGCAACGGCCTCGAAACTTTTTGTGTGTACTGTAGAATCGTGATACTGAAAGATATCCGAAATTCATGCCTCTACATCGATTTTTTTAAATTTTCGAAAAAAAACATTTTGAAATCGTAGAAAGTTCTGAAAAAATGCATGTAAATTCAAAAGAAAAAAAAACCAATATAATTCATTTAAAATGAGAAAATGAAAAGTTGGGTGATTTTTTTTAAACAATTCATTTTTCGAATAATTTGTTAATAATTTATTGGCATTATTATTATGAAAAATCAAAGGTCTTGACATATATAATGCGGCTGATTTTTTTTGGATTTTTGGTACGTCGCGAAGTACTAAAATTTTGATCGTATTAAACGTTTCGTTGGGAATTTATGTTATGCATCCTTAATCAATTAAATTACGAACCCACGGTTGGATTTTTGTCAGCCTATTGTGACCGAAGACAGTACGTACGAAAAATGAGAAATCTTTGTCGACGCCACTTACAGGGTCACATGTTGTTCAGCGACGGACCGGGAATCGAAGCGACTTTGGAGCAAAAGGAGAAAGAACCTGTAGCAGGTACTTCGTCGACTGCTCAGCCGATGGACATAGACACTCCTATAAGGGACGATGGTTTCGGCGGTCACCTTGGACAGGATATAATTGGTAAGGATCTCGCAGGTTACGGCTCGATCGATCAGCAATTCCTTATGATCGATCGCCGAAGCGTGATGGAGAGAGAAGAGAGTTTTATTCGCATCTTTATATTAACTTTATATTAATTTTCTTAATTAATATAACGACGTAATGAATTAAACAGCGGGAGGACTCTTCGAGGGTGGACTCTTCGACGAGGCTCCGTCCTCGATGGGCGATGTTCCTGTACCGGAGGTGAGCAGCAGCACACTGGGCGAGCCACCAGAAGTCACAGCGGTTGCCGGAGTTACGCCTTCCGTTCACGACGACTCTGACGAGGACATGGGTGATCATTTCGGCGGACCTGCGTCCCCGATGGGCGGAATGAGGTAACGTATTTGCAATAGCCTGTCGAATTTTTTTTATTTTTTTGCCAAATAATTTTTTCAAAAAACTATTTTTTATTTTTTTTGTCGTTGCGATTATCCCGTAGCAGCACCGACGGCTCGAGGCCAACAACGCCAGCAGCTATCGGCGAAGAGATCGAAGGAAGAGCGAGCGTCGCCAGTCGGAGATTTACTCCTGCGCCGCCGACCATTCCCGAGGAACACCCCATGGACGTGATCGAGGAGCCTCCACCGCTGCAGGATCAAACGACGTTGCTTCACGACGAGGAAGAGAGCTTCGCTCTGGCGCCCGTCGACGCGTCTGCATTGAAAGGTCGGCACAGAGCGATAAACGATCTTATTTTTAAAAATCTGCCGATACAACGAAAGTTTCGTATCCCAAGTGAACGAGAGTAACGATTAAACGTGAGAATAATTCCTTTCAAGGATTCACAAAGGCAAAACGCAAGCGCAAACTGATCGTCGATGAAGTGAAAAACATATCGGGCGAAGAGATGAAGGCCCAACTATCGGACACCAGCGACATAATAACGACGCTCGATCTCGCGCCGCCCACCAAGAGACTTATGCACTGGAAGGAAACCGGAGGTGTCGAAAAATTATTCGCTCTTCCGGCAAGGACCATTCCGGCCCGGTTCCTCTTCAAGGTATCCTTGATCGTTATCTCAGCGAACCTTTTCTCTAAAGCATGTTTTTACATATATACCGCGAACTAACTCATTGAACTTCCAATTACAAAATTCGATTCGCAGAACTATCAACGACACTTGACCAGCAAATCATACGACCACGAAGATTTCGGCCGTCTCGGTGTCGAGGAAGACATGCCTTTGGACGCGGGTATGCCGTTGGAACACGTGCGTGACGCGCCTGAGACGGAATTGGGACCTTTCGAACAGAGTTTGCTCGCCAAGCGTATGAGCCGCAAAAGAAAAGCACCCGACGATGAGGTAAATTCTTAGAGCGAATAGACTCAATTTTTGTTTTTTCACCGGTGAATATTCATCGGTGTGAGCTACAGCAGACGATACTCGATTCGTGTAAATGCTTTAAATTTGACGTTGATTATTAGGATCCAAGCAACGCGCAAAGTATAGCTCCACCGCAGACACCGTCGATGGAGGAGCAACCGTCGGTAGCGGCCGAGCCCGTGGAAACTCCGAGTCTGATAGTGCCGGAGCCTGTGCCGCCAGCTGCCTCGCCTGCGCCACAGGACGTTTCTATGCCGCCGGAACCCTCAGTGCCCGATCTAAGCAGCATCCTACCGTCCGTCGACACTTCCGACATAATCGGCGTGCCCACCGAAGCCCCGTCGTTGATAACGGAAATGCCACAGATTCCACCGGCCGACGTTAGCAATCTTCTCGGCGGACCTATCGACGATCAAAATCTACAACCACCGCCACAAACACCGTTACCACCGCCAACTCCGTCGGTTCCGACCGAGGAAAACGTATTACCGCCCTCCGATCTGCCGCAGATGGAGAACATGGGATACGATCAGGTTTGTTACTAATCGTAATTTTCGTTGAAATTTCGATCCTTCCGTCGAAGTGAATCGGACGATGATTTTCATGGTTTCCAGCGAAAGTCCCTGAAAAATTTCCATGATTTTTCCATGATTTTTCCATGATTTTTCCATGATTTTTCCAAACCATAACAAGGATGCATATAAGAGACAAAATTAGTCGAAAATTGGCATGACATAAAACGTATTTATTATTTATTTTCGTGAGAGTGAGCGGGAGCCGGTCCCGCCGCTGTGAATGAAATCGAGGTCCTAGTGTATTCGTAAGTCTCAGCGGCAAAGAGAGTAAATGACAATGAACAACCAGTTTTAGATGGACGCTGATATTTTATATTTTAAAGTAAATACCGTAAATTTCAATATTGATCATTCAATTGTTTTTAAAATCTTAATAATGAAATGAGGGAAAAAATTTGACTTTTTTTTCAAAAGGCGGGACGAAAGGTTTCTTGAAAACAAACATTGTCAAAATTTCCCTGATGGATCGAAAAATTCCATGATTTTCCCAGAATCGTAAAGTTTCATATTTCCCTGACGTCCCCGATTTTCATGATCGCTGGACACCATGATTTTACGTGTCTAGAGTTCTCGTCGGTCAGTCCTATGTACTAGTTAGTTAATATTTTTTTTTTGTCGACAGGCTCAGCACCAAATTTCGTACATGGGATACGAAGACCTTCAACATCCACCCGCGCATACGCCCGGCGCGATATCCGAAAGGGGACCAGCCACTCCGTGGAATCACGAAGACTACGAATTTCCACATTCTGTCGGACCGGTAGGCATACTTTTGCAATTTTTTTTCCACTGCCGGTGTGCAAAAGCTTCTCGTCGTTAGAATAATTGTGAAATTGTATCTGTTGAAATGTTTTCAGCAAGAGGAACAGCAGGTCGACGAGACTTACGAACAATTCGAGGAGCGCGTACTCAACAAGAGGGCATCGCACATGTATCACGTAATCAAGAATAAATTGGACGTAAAGGATAGATTATGCCTCGCCGATATGACACATAAGAACAGCCGCAAACAGGTGAGATTTTATTTATTTATTTCGTTTATTTCACGTTGATCTACAGAGGAGAGTCACCTATTATCACGATGGCGAAAAGACCGGGTGGCCATCTCAATAATCTCTGATCATTCTTTGTTGCAGGCTGCCCAAAAGTTTTATACGCTATTAGTGCTAAAGAAATTCCAAGTATTGGAATTGAGCCAGGAACGCTCGTACGCCGACATCGTCATTACCAAAGGACCCAAGTGGGAGAATCCGGCGTTATAAAAACGGCAACTGCACAGCGTGAGCATTATGATTTCAGACTATTTAACTTTGTCGCGTCGGCCCTGTAAAAACAAAACGAAAATTGTGTTTAAAATGTTCCGTCACGTTCGCGTTTTTCGGTTCGTTTCACAAATTTTCATTCGAATAACGATGGATGTTCGAAGAAAAATAACAAGACAAACGACACATTCTGTTTCCATGTGTCGCCTTCGGTTTCGAACGTACGCGAACAATATCGGTTATCGCGAATATTTATTTCCCATTCAATGTACTATTTGGTTCTTTATATATCATTTAACACTCACAAAAAAGTAGTAGGTAAGGTTGAGACAAACGAATGTAAGAAATGAGTTAGGGAAGGAATGAAAGAAAAAAAAGAGTATATTTCTACATAATGACGATTAGATTTCTTCTACGATGCGCGGAACGTTTTTGCTTCCGTAAGCGAACCGTCGAGGCGAGCGTTGTGCTTGCGTGTGCGTGTGTTCTGCGTTCGAAAAAAAAAACAAAAAAACACAAATAAAAAAAGTGTGTCTGTTTATCACAACTTTTTTATCTATAGTCGGAGATGCCTTAATTCAGGTTTTTCCAGCATAAAGACGGCATGTACTAGGAACCCGAATACATATCACTTCTTTAAAATCGTCGTAGGCGCGGTCACAAAATGCAGCACGCAAGACTCTGTACGTCTCTATTTTCTGACAAAAACATCATACAAAAAAAAAGAACGTCAATGAAATGTCGACTAGCTTCGGTACTCGATACTTCATTGTACCGTTTAGACCGATGATTACGTGGAACGTTAATTAACGGTCGATTAAAGTAAATTATTCAATTTAACGAAATGCCAAGAAGAAATATTCATTAATATTTCCGTATTCACACATCCTTTACATTAGGACGCAAAGGGTCAGTCGTGTATGTTTTCGCATTTTACTGTTAAACTTTTTTTTTTTCGTAAGACACGTCCATGTAATGGATCGTAACGTTTCACATTGGCCAAGTCAGTGAGACGCTTCATATTAATTGTGTTTTAGAAAAAAAAAAAAAATGCCCCGAGCTGATGGCGATTGATGCTTTTCGTCCCTTAAAACTTTGCTATTGACACATCAAGCGAATTGATCGTTATAAAAAAAATGTCTAACGAACCATAAAACTTCAGCCATAGTACTGTAAATGAGCTGAATTCCGCCGATTGATTTTAAGAAGCTCGCGGAGGTGGTATGTATTCCGTTTGTACGTCCCTAATCACACGGATAAGCGAGTTGCCTCTGTAAGAGATTAAGATTATGTTGCATAGTGCTATAAAAAAAAAAATACTACATCATTTCAACATCATTGGACAAATGAACCTCGTTATATTTGAATGATTTATATATTATATATGTATAATTATTAGGTACCAGCTAATGTAGAATAGTTCCCAAAAAAAAAGAAGAAAATCAGTACATGTAATATATTACGAAGAAAAGAAACAAGGTTCTGACAAATCAAACGATAAACACGAGTCTTTTAAACCTGTTAAATCTTTATTATCCATTGATTGTCGCCGTAAATCTACCTATCTGCATGACCGATCATTGTTTAAAAATAACTAAAAGCAATGAGCAGGTATATCAAACGCTGGGCAAAGGAAAAGGATAACGGTGCATTGAAACACCGATTTATCTTGCAAAATTCGTGAAAAAAAAAAATACACAGTCTCGTATGGTGAAAAAGCTTTATTCCTCATTATCGGTGACTTCTCGTACAAACAAGCATCATCGATGAGCGACGGCAATCGGAACAATTGATGATTAAACGTAAACGGCGCGATAAATTAGTAATACATTATTCATCGATATACTGTATTTTGAAGAAAAAAAATAAAATACGTTATCGATATTTTAATGAGAAAAAAAAGTTGTTAACGCTTCATCGATTCACAAGCATCCGGTATTTTCCCCATGGAATATGTTGTCGAACGAAACGTGACGTGAGAAGAAAAAAAAATGGAACGATAACGGCAGCAAATCGGAATCACACAGCTCAGCCATCAAGCTCGCCGGCGGCGCATGCGTCCTGGTAGGATTTGCCGCCTTGACGGTCGGGATTCAGCTTGATCATGTCATCGATTCGGAGGATCGTGATCGCCGCTTCCGTTGCGAATTTCAACGATTTAATCTTCGATATTGCCGGCTCCAAGACTCCGGCTTTCCTGTTGTCCTTCACCGTTCCCTCGATCAGATCAAGGCCGACCCTGTTGAGGACAGAAAACTCGTGTACTCGTTTCGTTCGCGGTGATCGGCGAACAAAATTTTTTTTCGCAACGACATCCGAACCCTTACCATTTGAGATTGGCATGATCGACGGTGGTCTGGCTAGAGTTGTGATAAGCTCGCAGTTTCGCTACGAGATCGGTTGCGTCCTGCGCAGCGTTCACCGCAAGGGTCTTCGGTATTACCAGAAGAGACCGAGCGAATTCGGCAATAGCCAGTTGTTCTCTGGAGCTCAGGGATGTCGCGAAGTTCTCGAGATATATCGAGAGAGCGGCCTCGACGCTACCACCGCCGGCCACGACATTTTTGCTCTCGAGAACACGTTTAACGACGCACAGAGCATCGTGCACCGATCGCTCCATTTCATCGCAATAGTAATCGTTAGGTCCGCGAAGAATAATCGAGCTTGCAGTCCTGGCTTTGGGTCTGTAACACAATTTTTTTTTTTTAAATATATTGCGTCAGCAGGTTCCTGGAATAATCGATGGATGCACAATTCGAGGATGCATTTAAAAAACTCACCCCTTGATGAGGATCAGTTCATCGTCGCAAACATATTCCTGTACGACCTCGGCAGCCTCGCCAAGGAAATTCGAGTCGAAGCTTTCATCACCTTCCATGTTAGTAAGAGACGTGAGGAAGTGAGCACCGGTCGCCTTCGCGATACGTTTGAGATCGGCTTTCTTGCACCTGCGAACGGCCATCGCGCCGGCTTCTACGAAGTACTGAGGGAAAAAAGAACATCTCGCCGGTAACAAAACAGGGTCTCTTAAGAGGCGCGTGATCGGGAGATCCCTTCGAGTTTCATCGACGCAATTACCTTGAGGCACAAGTCGTCGATTCCACCGGACAGTAGAACGACGTTAGTTCCAGCTGCGAGAATCTTCTGAATACGCTCCTTGGTGATGTCGGCTTCGCGCTGACGCACACCCTCGAGTTTTTCCGGATCGGTGATCAGTACCTCGACTCCAAGCTTCATTTTGGCTTTTTGAAGGGAGAAATCGAGGCAGGCGATCTTCGCGTTGGTTATCTTCTTCGGCATCGCTTGCGAGGCGACTGTGCAATTGAGGGCGTAACCGTGAACGAGAACCGATTCCCTGACGCTCTTTCCGTGAGCCTTCAGGACATTGACTGCCTTAACCGGATAGAGATGTCCCCCTTTGCCGTCGTTGATCTTCACGGCGTTAGCTGCGTCGACCACCATGTTGCCGAAGAAATTTGCATCACTAAGCGTTAATCGAAGGTTAAGGGTAAATCGTTGATTGTACAATCGGCAATGCATGTCATTAGAATTACTTCTTAAATCCAACGGAAGAAATGTGTAAAAGGATACGCTCCGATAATTTTGCTGGACATCGAAGTTTTTGCGACGTTTACGAGGCAATCCCTTCCGAGCTCCTCGACGGTCACTGTCAGATGTTCCTGAATGTATTTGCAAGCTTCCCTGCAATTGAAAATTCACATTTGACTAGATAGTTCAAAATATTTTCGATTATATCAATGACTGGCGGTGATGTTGGCTTCCGAGCGCTCGCAAATCTGGTTGAGCGTGTCTGTGAGTATCAGTCAGTATCTGTGAGTATCTGTAAGTATCCGTGTGAGTGTCCAATAGACATAAGCTATATTATGATGGAACATATTTTGGTTCATGGTTTTTTATAGAGGACTTGAAAGATAGATGCACTCGATGAGTTTTACAAATGGTACACATCATGAACAATTGAATACTCTTAGGTGAAACAGATAAATCTACCGATGTACACTAGATAAAAAGAAAACAATGGAGAAAAAATACTGACTTGCAGGCCAGCCTGTAACCGCTGATCACAGAGGTAGGGTGAATCTTCTGCTTGACGAGTTCATCGGCATTCTTCAGCAGCTCAGCTGCTATGATGACCTACGATCGGAAAAGAAAAAAATTGAAAATTCCCTTGATCCTAAAATTTTGGGCCATGAGGCTCCAGGAAATAAAAAAGTTGTTACTGTTTCCACGACAGACAGTTATCGGGCGGAGTTCATCAAACTATGAAGAATCAATTAAAGTACTAAGAAACTACGTACAACCGAGGTTGTACCGTCTCCGACTTCTTCGTCCTGCAGCTGAGCCAACTCCACGAGTACGCGAGCCGCCGGATGCTCGACATCCAGAAGACGCAGGATGGTTGCGCCGTCGTTGGTGACCGTAACATCCTGAAACGAGCGTGATTCTTTAGTCGATTAATATCTTCCAAGGTCACGCGACTTCGGCGAAAAAAAAAAATCAATGAAAATTACCCCGATATCGTCGACCAGCATTTTGTCCAGGCCGACCGGCCCCAAGGAACTCTTGACGATGTTGGCGATCGCACACGCAGCCATGACTGATTAATCGAGGAATAAATTTATTAAAAAATTTTTTTTTCTCACGAAAAAATCGTAACACGCGAGCGTCGGCAAAATTCGTCGATGCAGGTTATCCGCCCGTGAAACTTACCATTTTGCGTGCGAACCGGGGCTCCGGATTGTCGGCTACCGCCGACGGCCAATGCGCTAGCTACGGTCGACATTATTCTCGATCAATAAACAATTTATCGTTTATCGTCCGCGTGCTCGGTGACACGGATTATTCGGCGTTACTCTGATTGACCAGCGATTAACGGATTATAACGAGGAACAAACGTGCAATGGAGCGGCAGCGAGGCGGCAGGGTGAGGCAGAACGAGAGAGACCCTTCGTGCGTGCACGCCTGTCCGCGCGCTTGTGTGCGATCACACGATTGTCAATGTTTCCCCTCGAACGTTCCTTGGATTCGCGCGACCGTTTCAAAAGTCTTTCGTCATTGGTTCAGCGTCGTTGTCTAGTGGAATTGGACAAATTCGATTCGAAGTCGGACGTCCCACGCACTATCGTTGCTGTGTGAGTCACGGATGATAAGCAGCTTTTCTCGTTTATATTCCCCGAAACAACTGAAGGGAGTCCAAAACGACTTTCGTATTTATCTAAAATAAAGGATTCCTTCCGTTTCTATGTGGAGACATTCGTGTTTAATGCGTTTCTAGGACGATGCGAATGAAAAAACGAATTATGTGTAGAGATTACAACAAAAAAGAAAAAACCTGTTCGGTACGGCAATTCTTACCTTATATGGCCACGAAAATATCCGAAACATGTCGCGGCTACCGTGCGAGCGGGATTTTCGGATTGTCGATTATAGGCGAATTCAGGCAGTTTTGTTAATCTTTATTTATGTAAACGAGATACCGCTAGATTGATAGAAAATGTTGATTTTCGCACGGCGATAATAAAGACTTTCCGATATCGATCGGACATTTATGGGTACATTGGAAACGACTATATACGCAGTTGAGTACAGTCGTTTAAATAATACGGGTATATGTGTATAGATGGTAGACAGATAGAAAATTGAAATAGATTGAATTAAATTCGACTAATTTTATTGTAATATTTACAATGTAAGCTTTATCATCGTAAAATTGGCAAATGAGAATGCCAGATGCTTGCTTTAAATTATTTCATTTTGCTCATTTCATTTTTCACTTCCTCCATTCCTCTGGTTGGAGCTAATATTTTCCCATGTTCCACGTGAGCCAACGTCCGATCGCCGTTTGGTATAATGACCTTGTAAACTCGGTAATATTCCAAAATGTTTTCTGAAAGTATAAATATTGGTTGACTAATCACAGACAAATAGTCTTGTTCGACGGTGATAGAAAACCTTTGGAAACAATACTAACCGACGTGCTTTTTATCTAATTTATAATTTGCTGCTATCGCCTCAGCCGAATTTTTTATTGGATCCTCAGCGTAATCGGATATGAATGCCATAGCTGTTTTCAGGGAACATTTGCCCTCCGGAGTGGTCTCGGGCTCCCAAAAACCATATTCGAATTCTGGGCCTGTTTGAGTTAATGTTGGAAGCACCCTGTTTGGATCTGACTCAATTTCGGCAATCTGCAAGCCAGAGACAAATTATTTATCACCGAGATCACGACTATGGCAAACAAACAGAGTGGTCGCTAACCTGAGGGTCGTGAGATTGTACATAGATGTTTTTCAATCGTTCGTTCAGTTCAGAATCTTTTTTGTAATGAGTTTCCATGAAGCCGGGATTGACTGTTAAAATCAACAACAAATATTATCGCTGTACATATCATTAATCTGTAGAATTACAAAGTAAGCTCACTTGTTTGAGCAGCTTCGATTTGTTTTTTCGTGCTTTCGCGTTGAGGAGCGGGCACCGGTTTGTCGCGGCTTATCACATTGTGAGCTCGATTTTCAATGTTAAATCTCTTCACAGGCCTCATCATCAGGGACATGACTTTCCCCATTCTTTTTTTTTTTTTTAATTGTCATGCACTTGTCGATAATCTGACGTAAACAAAATGTAAAGGACGTGAACAAGAATCGTTTTTGATTCTACGACAGAGAGGTTACGTATTCGAGCAATGTATATTTGATTATCGGACGTAATATTTGACCCGTGTCGCAGCTTCCGCCGGACACCGTGCCAGACAATTTGGCGTTCGCTGGCTTTTCAATTCGACGCTTCTCGACGCACTGCGACTAGACGCCAATTTACGGACAAATAGTTACAGAGAATTATTATAGCTCGATTGTGCAATAGAGATATCGTAATTATCGTAAATGAAGCAATATAATGCCAAGACAACAACGATGTAGCAAGTATTATGGAAGGATTCGATACTGATATTCTGATAATGAGGTATTGATACATCAGCGTTTATTTGTTTTTTAATAATGCTTGCTGCTTCTATTGGTCCCGAAAGACAACAATATTCGTCGTAAATCTTTAACAATACGTTGCCGAAATAAGCTGGGAGAAAAACAAATTTTCAGAACAGCGTGTCTGCGGATACTAACCCGTGAGTTTAGCACGGTAAAATGACGGTAAAATGATGGTAAAATGATGGTACTAGAAAACTCCGTTGAAGAAAAAAGGTACTAGAGGCGTGCGCGACTTTCCCGTCGATGCTAAACCAGATCCCAGGTCTTGTCGTCGATGGAAAAGTAATATCGACTGTACATATTTCTGGCCTCACCGCACAAGAAATATTCATGGTAGCTCACCGTCGAATTCACAGGGCGCCGAAAAATAATATATACAGTAAATATATATATATATGTATCGCAAAGAAAATATAGACGGTACATTTTTCGTTGATATCTCATTAAAAACCAACCGTAATATCAACCATTATGTGTCATTGAAAGTTCGTTGACAGTTGGACTTTGCCAAAACAACCCAATTTCCGAGTTTATGTCGAGAGCACCGATAGCTCTTGCCTAAGGGTTGGACATCCGGTTGTTTTAGGAAAATTCAACCGTAAACCAACTTCGTATCCAACATATATAACAGTTGATATTACGCTTGGTTTTTTAATATCGCCAAAAAATCAACCTCTTAAAGGTCGGAGTGAAAGTTGGTCTGGTGCACCAATCGACCGGTTGGTTTTCAGGGTGGTTTCAGGTTGGTCGGAACGCGAGGGATACAACAATACATATTTACCGTCTGTATTACTTTTCGACGCCCTGTAATTCGACGGTTAGCTGCAATAATATTCTTATACGGTGACGCTAGAAATATGTACAGTCGATATTACATTTCCATCGACGGCAAAACTGCATGGGATTTGTCTTACCATCGACGGTTAAGTCGCTCACGGCCTAGTAACTTTTTCGTTCGACGTGAGTTTTCTAATTACCGTCATTTTACCTTGCTAAACTCACGGGTTGGTGTCCGCAGACACGCCGTATTAGGAATTCCGTCCGATTGAATTGTTATTGCCGGACAAGATTGACAAAACTCGCGGGAAACGTGTCGCCTTTCCCGTAGAACTTTCATTTTCCCGCGCCCCGTAAATGACGTACGTTCAGTCACTGATCGACTAACGTGCCCTCGTTCGTGCGTTAAAACTAACGAAGGGCAATTAAAAAGATATCATGCTTATCGAATAATTCCACAGAACTACAAACGATACCACGAAATGACCAAATACCAAAATCGCCAGGATAATTAATAAATCACAAAGTGATACGAATGTTTATCATAAGCGGGATCTTTGAAAATAGCGCCCTTCCCTTTCATGCAAACAATTCGTACGCAACTTCGCGTAGGAGATGATTTTAGATAAATAATTAAATCTTACGATACAAACTAGATGCATTTTCGACAAATACAATGGAAATATCATGTTTCGCAACAGAGTTAAAAAAATCGATGAAATGTATCGAGGAACGGGAGATTTTTCGTGTAGAACGTGAATTACGAAAAAGAGTGTGTCAAGTCGGTGAAGAAGAATGTGGCACTTCAAAATGGCTGCCAGTTACTTTAGTAATTTACGGCTGTATCTTTCTTTGTTGTCGCTGGTTTAATTGCGACCGGGAATCGTCGATTGTTCGTTAAAGTATCAACGACGGATAGTGGATCGATAGTTTTACAAAAAGTTCGGGCTCCCACGTTGATCGATGTAAATACGTTGGAGCGGAATATGCTCGGGAAGCACACACTGGCATCCCCGTCGTCTTCCACTTCGTCCCCGTCCTCGTCGTTGTCGCATTAAACAAACTTCACTTAATCGTTCCCATCGTAGGGTTTATCCCCTCGAATTTTGTACCAGTGAAAGCTTACGATGCCTCGATTTTCCAGTGAACGCAAAACTTTCGTATACCAGTGTATCTCGTGCATAGGTTAGATCCCTGCCAGTCGACGATACACCACATACTTCTCGCCTCGATTCGAGGACTCCTCGAAATTTTTTCGTACGTATCAATATTTTTTTATTCAAAAGGCTTCTCTCCCGCGCATGCTATTCTCCGAATCTCGTGGCATTATCAAACTAGGCTTTGAAAAAAAATTTCGCGAATAGAAACCCTCCAGTCCGCGAACAAAAATTCTCGCGAGTATGTGTTGCTTTCAGTCTTCACGATTTTACTCGGCATCAAATTTACTCGCTGGTGCTTGTCGTTGTTTCTTTAATGTTACTTCATGACTACAGGCATCCACGAACGATTGTAATATTGCTCAATCCTCCATTAGAAATTAGACATGCCAGTAGTGAAACTGCATCAGTCGCAGACCTACTTGGAATCTCTGCACTGAGATCATTGCTTCGAAGGTTCTTTGAACGATCCGTCGCATGCAATTTGAAATGCTTAAAGTAAAAAAAAATATTAAAAATATGAAAGTAAAAAAAAATATTTCTGGTAAATTTTGATGGATTGGCGTGTAAAAATCTATCAGTACTGAATGTGGCATTGACAAATACGTGTACAATTTTACTTTTTGATACGCCAAAGGACTGGATCAAATAATTGATAAGTAATTTTGTCTTTTGCAGGTTCATTTATGTCAGAATTGGATTGGAGCTAGGTCCCAGAGGGCCTAGCATGGGCCACTATGAATCCGCCCGCGGTCAGCAAGTCAGGCAGTCGCGGCTCTGGATACCACCAAAAAGCGTTGGCTGAAATTCGCAATTCTCTCCTACCTTTTGCAAATATCGGCGGTACAGGAGAAGTGGGCTCCAGCGCCGCGAGTACGATATCAACCCTATCTACTACCAGCGGTGTAAGCTCGGCGTCGGGCTTGAGCGGCCTCTCCGGCGCTTCCGGAAGTCTCGCGGACAAGCCTGAACAGCGTCAGGCGATCGCTCAATTGATAGCTATGGGCTATTCCGAAGTAAATATATTTCCAATAATATCAGCCAAATTTCCCATTAACATTTTGTCGCCTCAACGACACGAGTACCGCATAGTATTTGTTATAAAACATGTGCAGTCCTCATAGCGATTAACTTTAGTGAAAAAACATTTGTAATATTTATCTTTACATTTTCTTATATTTTTCATATATTTCCTTTATATTTTCTATGCTCTTATTTATATTTTGTTTTCTTATATCCTTGCTTGCATGGTATTCTATTTTCTTTTTTTTGTCATACTTCGTTTCTTGTGTTTGCATTGGTTTTTTTTTGTTGCCTTTGTATCTCGATGCACGGTGTTTTTACGGGGCTCAGGCCTCAGAACACGAAATAACCAAATCTATCTATCTATCTAATATTCACAGATTGTTAAAAATCTTGCCGTCGATTTTTCTCGTTGCAAATCGTTCTCTTTCGACCCGCTCCAATATATTATCGTTAAATTTCGCAGGACATCGGACTGCGCGCCCTGAAATTGGCGGGATGGCGTCTGGATACGGCGATGGAGTTCCTAAAGCAGGCGCAGGGTGAATCGATCAACGGCCTCGGCAAGCTCAACACGAAGTTGATTCGGAAGCCGAGCCTTGAGCGCGAACTGAGCCTGCAGCGGGGAAGTCCCGCGCTGGACAGCGGTGCGGGTAGCTCGCGCTCGGACAGTCCCCGACAGACGGAGCTGAGTCCTCACCCGCAGCTCAGCCGCCAATATTCCCCGAGCGGTTTCATCGAGCGCGAGCCGCCGCCTCCGCCCCCGCCGCGATGCAGTTCGACGCCGCCTCCGCCACCGCCGCCTCACGCGCCTTACAGCCAGCCGAACGTTCCGACGAACATGCAGCAGATGATGAAGCGAATGTCGCCGGCGCCGGTTGTCCCGACGAGGCCACCGCCGGCGACGCCGGGCGCCTCCTCGGCGAGTTCGTCGAATCCTCCCCAGCGCGGCACGAGTCCGGTCGCGAGTCCGAACGGCACGTCGAACGGTCGTCAACCGATGATAGTCCAGAACGGTCCGCAGGTGCAGCAGCAACTGACCCAGCAGATCCAAGCGCTGAGCATATATCAGTCGAGCAACAGCAACTCCAGCGCCCAGGTCGAGCCGCCGCCGCCTTATCCCATCGTGCAGTCATCGTCGTCTCAGGTGCCGGTGCAGCCTCCGTCTTACAGCGCCTCGATGCAGAATCGTCAGTCGCCGACCCAATCCCAGCAGGATTATCGCAAGAGTCCCTCCTCGGGCATATACTCGGGGCCGACGTCGGCCGGCTCGCCGAGTCCGATAACCGTCTCGACGGTACCGTCGAGTACGCAGAACTCGATGGCGAGGCCGACGCCCCTTCAGGCTTGGGGAGCACGGCAAGCCAAGACTCAACCCCCGATTATAATGCAATCGGTGAAAAGCACCCAGGTGCAGAAACCCGTTCTTCAAACGGCGATAGCGCCGACATCGCCCCAGCCGATATCCTCGGGCAGCGGGACGACTCCTCCGCCGCCGCCCTCCTACGCCTCCTCGATACAGCAGAAACAGCAGCAGCAGCAGCAGCAGCAACAACAACAGCAACAACAACAGCAGCAGCAACAGCAGCAACAGCAAACCCCGCCGCCGGCTTATCCGCCCGTTAACAACGTCGTCTCATCGACGTCGACGGGCTCGATGAATCTCGGAGTCGTCTCGGGGGTTCCAACGACCGAACCCCCGAGTTACGCGACGACGATGCAAGCGCTCGCGGCTCAGCGCAGCATGCATCATCCTCTACCGCCTCCACCGTACGGAACACCGACGGACGACTCGACGGGAATTCTCACCGTCGAGAGCGGAACAGCGCCGAGATCGTCGCCGGTCGCTCACCATCCACCCCTCCAGAGGAAATACTCACCGGCGGAGAGTTGTCAGCATCCCGGCGAAACGCCGCCTCTGCCGCCGACCGCCTCTACTTCGGTCTCCTCGAGGAACAACAACAATCACGGCAACACCGCCGACGGCGGAGCGAAGAGTGGACCGTCGTCCTACAAGATCAAACATCAGTCGCCGATACCCGAACGCAAACACATGAGCAAGGAGAAGGAGGAGGAGAGGAGGGACTGCAAAGTTCGCAATTACTCACCTCAGGCTTTCAAGTTTTTCATGGAGCAACACGTCGAGAACGTGCTGAAGTCCCACAAGCAACGTCTCTACAGGAGACTGCAGCTCGAGACCGAGATGGCGAAGATCGGACTGAGCGCCGAGGCTCAGTGCCAGATGAGGAAGATGCTCTCACAGAAAGAATCCAATTACATTAGATTGAAACGGGCGAAAATGGACAAGTCGATGTTCACGAAGATAAAGCCGATCGGTGTCGGGGCATTCGGTGAAGTTACCCTCGTTAGGAAATTGGACACGAATCAATTTTACGCCATGAAGACCCTTCGAAAGGCCGACGTTCTCAATAGAAATCAAGTCGCTCACGTGAAGGCCGAGCGCGACATACTCGCGGAGGCCGACAACGAGTGGGTCGTCAAGCTCTACTACTCGTTTCAGGACAAGGACAATCTGTACTTCGTCATGGACTACATACCCGGCGGCGATCTAATGTCGTTGCTCATTAAATTGGGAATATTTCAGGAACCTCTGGCGAGGTTTTACATCGCCGAGCTAACGTGCGCGGTCGAGAGCGTTCATAAAATGGGTTTCATACACCGCGATATTAAACCCGACAACATACTCATCGATCGGGACGGTCACATCAAACTCACGGATTTCGGTCTGTGCACGGGATTTCGTTGGACTCACAATTCCAAGTATTACCAACAAAACGGTGAGTTTTGTCTATGTTTTTCTTTTTTTTCGAGCGTTCTCAATCCTTCGCGAGCGCAGCTTGGTACGATTTTTATTTCTTGATTCCTTTACCTTTCGATTCAGGTCATGGTAAACAAGATTCGATGGATCCATCCGATGACTGGAACAACGAGTGCCGGTGTTTGCAATTGAAGACGCTCGAACGGCGACGACACAGGGAACATCAGCGCTGTCTGGCCCACTCGCTAGTCGGAACTCCGAATTACATTGCGCCCGAGGTACTGCAGCGAACGGGTTACACTCAGCTGTGCGACTGGTGGAGCGTCGGAGTAATACTGTACGAGATGCTGGTCGGCTCGCCGCCGTTCCTCGCCAACACGCCCGCCGAGACTCAGTACAAGGTCAGTACCAGAGAATCGGCAATCCCTTAAGAGCGTGTGCAATACCGCGGTCGGCAATAAAAAATGTAATCAATTTTTTTCACAGATTCTAGGAAGTAGGTTCAAAAGAAAAGTCTGGTCGGAAGCCGAGATGATGTCTGTTTCCGATGAGACTTTTCTATTGAGTGTACATACGAGAACCTATGAGAAAAGTTGATTACAATTTTTGAGCATGTGAAATACCGCGATCAGTAATAAAAGACTAATCAACTTTTCTAAACCGAGCGGGTGTTCACGGTCGAAAGAAAAGTCTCACGGGAGGCTGGCGTGATATCCGATTTCGATGAGACTTTTCTTTTGACCGTCCCTGCCGGGACTCGTGAAAAAACTTGATTACAGTTTCCGATGCCGACCGAGCCCGGGTTAGGTGGGGAGGAGGGTGTTTCACGTAACGTTAAGACCATATGAATCACCTCCCTCCCCGCCCATCCCGTGCTCAGTTGGTATCAAAAACTGTAATCAACTTTTCTTATGGGTTCTCGCATATACGGTCAAAAGAAAAGTCTCAGCGGAAGCGGATATGATCTCGGTTGTCGATGAGATTTTTCTTTTGACCGTACATGCCAGAATCCGTTAGAAAAGTTGATTGCAGTTTTCATAACCGACCGCGGTATTACACATACTCTTAAGGTAGACCTTGCAAATAGTGTTCACTTCGCATAAGTTTCAGAGAAATGAGAGGGAAACGCAAACACTTCTGGATGGAATCAAAATCTGAAAGAAATCAAGCATATTAAGGGTGCTGAAAATATTAATTTTGCATAATAATAATTACAAATTGATGAAAAATAAAATTGTTTAACAAATCTGCCGCAAACCTAACTTTTCAAAAATAATAATTATTCTTTCATTTTTCTGAATACGTACGCATTTTTTCAGATTTTTAAATTGACTTTGAATTTTATGACTGCACACATTTTTCCAATGTAAAAAAAAAATAATTCAAAGTGAATTTAAAAACCTGAAAAATTCATACGTATTCAGAAAGGTGAAGGACTTATTTTCATTTTAAAAAAGTTCGGTTTCCGGGAGATTTGTTGAACAACTAAATTTTTCATGAATTTGTTAATAACATTTTGGAATTATTATTATGCAAAATTAATCTTATCAGCACCTTTAATATGCTCGATTTTTCAGATTTTTATACAATCCAAAAGTGTTTGTAATTCCCTCCCATTTCTCTGAAACTTATGCGAAGTGAACATTCGCAACGACTACCTTAAGCCCAGCAGTCCAGCATAATCGTTTCTCGATGTAACTCTTGCCTTTTTTGTTTACAAACGCAGGTAATAAATTGGGAAACGACACTTCATATTCCGAAGCAGGCGAATCTAACGCCGGAAGGTAAAGATCTGATATTGAAACTGTGCGTGGGCTCCGATCGTCGATTGGGCAAGAACGCCGACGAAGTTAAGAATCATCCGTTCTTCGGTAGCATAGACTTCGAGAAAGGTCTGAGACGTCAGGTAGCGCCTCACATACCGCGAATCAAATTTCCAACGGACACTAGCAACTTCGATCCAGTTGATCCGGAAAAATTGCGAAACTCCGAGACCTCCGATTCGAACAAGTCCGACGAACTTTTGGACAACGGCAAGCCGTTCCATGGATTCTTCGAATTCACGTTTAGACGGTTTTTCGACGACGGCGGCGGTCCGGCCTATCCGAATCGCATAAGTCTCGACGACAATGACAATCAGGGTCCTGTCTACGTATGACATTAGGCCACGTACGGCGAGTCCGATAGCGTCGAACCAGCGCGTGGTTATCGGCGATAAACGCGTATCCATCGAACGACTCGTCCGTTGCGAAATTAACGGTGCTCCGCAATGGGGCACTGTGAGCTTAAACCGGATGGGTCGTCGTGCCAGTGCCAGGGATGTACGAACGGATTTATCACGATTGTGGGAAAACGTTCGATACGTAGGAGGGGTCACGAAGACAGAAGATGCCAAGCTCGATATTAAACCGAAAGTCACGGAGAGGATTCTCTATATCCCGTACACCGAAGCAACATTTTTTTTTATTCTTCGTGAAACATATTTTTGGTACCCTGCCGGAAGTCGGGGTATTTGGAATAAAGGGCCGCGCAGTGTCGCAACTCGAAAGGTTGCACGTTAATACACAGAGAATGCGTAGGTTCGCGTTTGAAACAAAAAAAAAAAAGAAAACGAAAAAAGCAGCACGCGAATGTGTTGATGATGGAACGGATTAAAAGTTTCTGCTTGCTTCCGACGCAATTTACAAAGTACAGTGGAAGATGTCTTGGTTCGGTTGCCGCGACAGCCTTGATAAATAAAAATGATCTGCTTTAGCCGGAACGATTCGATTGTTCTCCGATACTCAATCGCGATCGTGAAAGAAATTCTTCCCGGCCGTTTTTCGCGCGCCCGTACTCGTTTCCGGTTATATCGACAAACGATCGAGAAAAGAACGAGCGGAGGCTAGGAAACGAAATTGTCGTTTACGTCGCTGTCGTACGACACAGTGTTGCCGATTATATAATGAATGAAAGAAGAAAAAAGTCAAAAATTCGAGAGACGCCGTCTGTTATGTCTCGGAAGTATATTTTTCGACGGAAAGTGAAAGGTAACATTGTCAGCGTCGAAAGTACATGACTGAGAGAGGAGAGCAAACAAAATCGACGCATAGAGCCGCGGCTGTTGTTGCTGGGTGAATCGCGAATTATCGTGTAAAATCGACGGATTATTATTATTTTTTTTTTCGCAGATGTATTTTGCTTGCCATTTGTCATTCGCTCCATGATCGGCTTTAATCTCGGAAAGTGTTACGCGTTTAGTATGTTTCAGCAAGTACTGTGATATTGCAGATAATTAGAGTAATAATGTGGCTTATTATCATTATACTGAATCGGCCTTATTTAAACATTTTATATTATGTCAAAACGATAATTCTATCATTAATATTATTATACAATTAATGTATAGATTTTTTTTTTCATCGAACGGATATCGTGTGTTCACGACACGTATGTTGTAGCTTTCAAATGCCTGAGCACTTTCTTGGTTTTTCTTCATAGTACTACTATTAACAAGGTCTCCGGGCCTTCGCCCCCGCCCAATGCTATTGTAGCTAAGGAGCATTATCGCGAGACGCGTACTACATCGCCACACTGCATACGTTAATTGTATCATCTTATTGCGTCTTTTTGTATCATTCGTCGAAGCAAATATTTAATTTTTTTTTTTTTTTTTGCAGAGTGAATCGACGAATATGTATATTTTTTTTTATAAGCGACAGAATCGTGGAGAATCGTGCCTAGGAAAAAAAAAAACTACAAACAAAATAATGTGCCTTTTATAACGAAGTCTAATAGCATCGAAGATGAATTGGTATTTTATGAGAAAAGAGAAAGAAATTAAAATTTACTTGACCGACCGGCGTTTTAGTGCTGTCCAATCGTTGTCCGAGTATAGCATAACTTATATAGTATAAATACCCTATATTTCTATAATATATATACACACACACACATACAGAATATCGCGAATTAACTCGGACAGTATGAACACGAATAGCAATGTATGTACTATGTACAAAGTAAACGAAGTAACGTGCTGTACTATTATAGATATATACTACGTCAGTAGTACCGAAGTGCTGGTAGAACGAAAATTAACGAGTATACAAATGTCTATTATATATATTTTTAAAGTACGTCGTTTTTAAAAACAAAATGTCCCCCCTCCCTCCCCGCCCCTCCCCCGCCCTATCTCTAATCAGAATGTCACTCGTCTAATTTCCTGTCTAAGGGTTGAAATAATGTACTATATAACTCCCGCCGCGTGTGATTCGTCTTTCTGTTCGTAATGTCGGATTAATGAAAAGAAAAAAAGAAAAGAAAAAAAACGCGTGGTCGTCGTCACTCGGCTGTTCGATGCGTTCGATAAGTCCGATTGTAATGGCTTTTCCATACATAGTAGATTATTATGTATACTTTGTAAATCCCGTTCCGAAGCCTGGGATCGTTTTGTATGTTCTACCGTTTAACGGAATATACAATCGCGTCGCTGACGCTCCTATACCGCGCTGTTAATGATCGAATGGAAGAGTCGAGCCTGTTTAGGTGATTTAACAAATTGTACTTTTCCGATCCCACCAATACTATATATATATATATATATATATATATATATATATATATATATATATATATATATATATATATATATATATATATATATATATATATATATATATATATATATCATAGATTATAGATACCAAAGGGATTATTTAATCATCGAATGTATTTTACGAAAATACATAAATATCAGCCGATGGTTGATTCGGTGTTTTCCAGGACGACCGATCACGCATTAATCGTACCTTAGAATGTGTTCGCCATCTTTATTTATCTTTTTTTTTTTTCGTGCAGATATTGTTATTGTTCGACGGTAATGAAATAATGCTGAACACGCTTCCGATTTGTTTTGTTAACTATCGACGAAAGTTATTGATTTAGACCTGTTTTCCATTGTTCATTATTCTACAAGTCCTGTCGGAATGTATACTATCGAGCGATCCTGTGCATATTCATAGTATCACCATCTCAACTCTTCCTAGCCAAACTGAAAAGATAACTGAACACCTCCCGATGGCGGTCTTCCCCGCACCTCTAACGAAAGAATATATTTTTCATCGTCGTCTTTCTTTTTCTTTTTTTTTTACTAAGCGCAACATGCGCATCTTAGTTGATCATAAGTCATACAGTAGTATCATTCTCGTAATATTAATCGGTACGTCGGTTAGTGCGTAAACGATACAGTATGTAGTGCCCATAGATAAATGTGTAAAGCCCGCATAGGTGTAATCGGACTCCTGCGTAAGCTCGCGGCTGTTACACCGCTCGTTCGTGTGCTATGCTACGAGTAAAAAAGAAGAACAAAAAAACAACAAACGGATAGCATATCTATTATATTTAAAGAAACAAAAAAAACAAGCGAACTATCGACTACATAACATTTAATAACGAACTATTATACTATACGAAACAGATCTGTTTACCGTACCCGAAGTTATGCAAGTGAATTCGATCTACCTGTACATTTTGTAATATCGTTTGTCCCATGTCCCATCCCCCCGCCCGCCCTCCCCCCCCCAACCCTCTCCCTTTGTAATTATTTTGCAAACGCAATGCTGAGAGATAAGGTATATAGTTTTTTAAGGCAGTATAATATATGGACCTTATGTAAATATCTTGAATGAGTGTTCTAAATTAAAATTATGTTTAATGCTCGTGCTACTTATACTTTATGTACGATTGCTAGCCCATCAATTAAAAATTCCACCGTTGCGTTATATTATTTATACAAATGCATGCCGCTGCGGTGACACAGCGAATTATTTATTATCTCTGTGAAGTAAACAAATCGATTTATTCAATAAGCGAATTTTTAGCTACGGGACCTTAATTTCAGATATTCAATGAAAAAAAATAACTGGCGTAGCTTTCTAAAAGCTTCTCATCTTCGAATTTTCGCAGGTTAACGGCACTAAGCATCGGGGATTTGTATATTTCTCTCAGCAATTGACGAATCTCGAGGGCGCTGAGTTCAATACAACTGAGCAGCCAAGTAGGTCGCGTCTACGTGAATACGATTGAGTAAGCGCGTGTTTTGTCCTGTGCTGTGTTGGTCGGCTCACCTCTGAACCGCACAGCACTGACTCGGTTCGCACATTCAACAGCGTTTTTTTTTTTTTTCTCATGCACGATCAGCTGTGATCAGCTGACGACCGTCGAGGACGCACGCGGACGTAAGGACCGGAGGACACGCTCTCTAATTGTACCTCTATCGTTGAACAGTAAATAACAATCGTTGTTGTCTCAAAGGTCCGACGATCTGCAATTGAAGGGAAAGGACAGAGTGGCAGCCGAAGGGACCAGCTTTCGATATATTAATTTCGCAATCGTTCGCGCGAACGGTGAAAAAAAAACCCTTCACGATGAGTAAAATAATGAAAAAATTGGCGAGCAAGGAAACTCGGGATTATTTTATGAGGTGAGTGACACCGACGAGAATTATATTTGGGTACAATAACACCTGTCCGAGTGTCATTACGATACTGTGCAATCAACGATTTATCGATATTTCAGTACACACTTTTGGGGACCAATTGCCAATTGGGGAATACCGATTGCCGCGATCGCCGATATACGGAGGGATCCGAAATTCATCAGTGGGAAAATGACCTTGGGTCAGTGAGATCGTGACATAACCACAGTTAAATTCAATCGTACATAAGGCGACGAAAAGTTTCGACGATTTTTCTCCATTCGCGGCATGCATCCGGGTGACCCGAGATCCCGAATATTCCAACACTAACGACAATCTTGCCCCGCGTTGACTTCGCTTTCATACCATGAGTAACCGGAATCCAAACATGTCCTTCAGAAGCTTGGAAGATTCTACCAGTTTACGGTAGTTGTTCCAACTCTTGTCACTGACAAATGCGTAAAGAGGAAGCTGAGCCAGATTCAGATTTATTTCGCGTAAATATTTTTTTTTTTTTTAAACTGATCACTGTGTTAGATCGCAATAGGCTCCCGACAAACCCATGGATATTAACACGCATGGCTATAACATTCGAGTCCCTCGTCCAACTAACAGCTATAAAGAAAATAAGTAAATGTGTGTATGTACTTATATGTATATGTGGCCTTGAAAAATTGATTATTTATTTGATAGAAAAAAAAAAATCTAAAATGCCTGAAAACTCACATTTTGCCGCGTCCTCTCGTAAAAGCTTGTGCGAAAGAGCAGAATCAGCTTTTAGTTTTTCTTGGCAGTGTTTCGCTCCATCTAAGTGAAAATACTGTCGTTCGGTGGATGGTTAATGAACTTTTTTATTTCAGCTCTTTGCCTTTATTCGGCGATGTTTATGCGGTTTGCCTTAAGAGTTCAGCCACGCAATATGCTTCTGTTCGGCTGCCACTTTGTTAACGAGGGAGCCCAGTTGACTCAGGGATACAGATTCGTGGATTACCATTATCTCAGCGGCAAGCGGGTCGACGAGGATGAATAGAATGACCGTCACGATCCAGAAAAATCATTGACTCCGCAGATCAAACAATTCCACCGGCGTACATCGTCTCGAAAAGCCTAGGTCGCTTTCGGGGCACAGTGATATCAGCGATAGTTCAGATATTCACACCCTTCCCTCCTCCATCTCTTGCTGTTTCCTCTCGAGTTTGCGTACTCAAATTTTGTAACATACCGTGTTGATAATTGATGATTTAACATCGTTATTTATTTATTATATAACATCGTGTAAATATGAATTGTTTGTTACTCGAAAAAACGAAAGAAAAAAAAAAGGACTCGAAAGTTAAATATAAACTTGATTAGTTGATACTCCTCTTTTATTATTAAATTTCGAGTCAGTCGAAGCGGCGAGAGACGCTGCACCGTTATTCGTGGGCGTTTATTCGAAAATACGATCTGTAAAAAAAAAAGAGAAAACGCCCATCGACGATGCCGATCGAGATCGATAATTCGATTCCGTCGGTAATCTATATTCAAGCGAGTGAGCGTACCGTCGTCCTTCATTCGTAAACGAAATTATCGTTCGATCGTCCCGAGAGAAAAATTTTCAGTTATATTCTGCAAAAACCGTTGAGAAAATTCCACCAATGATAATCATTCTGTTCATTTACATTTGTGTATTCTCATTGGTCTACGGGGCGGTCATTTTGGCCCTGCTCTTTCTTAAATTCTACATCGAAGGATCACCGTCACGGAGAGAACGATGATTACTCGTAAAAAATTTATCGAGCTGGACACTGATGGGTGTGGACGATTAGTACGGCGTTCAAAGCTGATGGACGAACGCAGGGATAAAGTACGGTATGTGAATTCAGAAATAATAATAGTTCGACGTAATCGGCGTGTGTCGGTGAATCGTGCCAAACTTCGTGGTAGTTTGTTTTCTTTCATCTCTCGCGTCCATGATCGTCAATCGTAACATCGTTGAGTGCATTAGCAACGACGGTCTTTTGTTTCGATAACAAGTCACGCGATCCTGGCAGTCGCATGGCAGGTACTCGTGTCGCTTTTGCTTGAAATTGAGAAAAAATTTCGTTTATCGAATATACTGGAAGAACCTTGGCACCAGATATCACCCAATCTTGGATCGGCAGGCCCATCCGGCGAAGCAGTTGTTCGGAGGAGAGTAGAGTAAGTACGCAACCCTAACGGCCGCAACTTAACACCGCTCCGCATGAATTTGAATTGAATGAAAGAAAAAAAAAATCTGTTTGACGATCGTTAAATCAACGTCCATTTACATAAGAAATTCGACCTCGAAATACAATTAATTTTTATCGGGCCAGTACAACTGCATGTTCCTATCGTCCGTGTGCTGCAGGAGATTACCGAATAGATCGCGGAATCCGGGCGATCGACCGCGTTTCCTTTGGCTCGAAAATTTTTGACAAACTCCGGCCGTTGAGGATGATCAAGATTTCATCCAGAACGTGTCCGCTGGGATTACTGTTGACGAACACCGGTGAGTCCTTTTTTTTCGCAATAATACGTTTCCCATACATTACTCTCGGCCGGGAGATGAGAAATAACCGCAACTGCAATAGCCGCCATTTTTTTTTTGTACTTTATTATCGGTATCATAAAAAAACGTACAAAGATTCTCCCGGAACGTCGTTGCACCTCGATATTCGTATGACGACGATCTACTTAGTTGTAAATATTATCTCTGAATATAAAACATATATACGAGCAACTCGCCCCGAACTTAAAACAGTTCAGATACATATATTCGTTTTTTTTTTTTTGGACACGAAGTTACTTCGCGAATACAATATACAACGAAGTGACTTGAGTACAGGGACGGAATAGACGACGTTGTATGACGCGACGAGTATCATAGCAGTCGTACGATTGTAGATTTTTAAAATGTTTAAAGACGTGTTAAAGTATCTAGAAAAAAAAAGAACCGACGATTCACGGTCTGGAATGACGTCGTGATTGCCGTTATGTGGAATGAGAAGCGAGTGAAAAGATAAAAAGTTTACGGCACAGGCTCAACGCTGTAATCTTCGTAGATAATTCCAATGGCAGTGAAACTCGGCGAAAAATTAGAGCGCTGTACATCGCGTTTTGTTAAAGCACTTGGTAACAATACAATTTTCGGACGGAATCGATATATATATATTCGATATAAAATATTTAAACCTACGTTCGTGTCTATATCTAAACGCGCTAAATTTGATCGTGATGCAAACTTCGCCGGAGTCTCGAAAATTTGTTAACACAATCGAGATTCATATTTGTACTGGAGTATTTCTACATTTGCATTGCAGATCGTTCGTTAAACCGCGTTAACACAAAGTACTCTTGACGTGTACTTCCGCTCGTCGGTTATCATTAAAACAATCGTTAAAAAAATCAACGTTTCGTGCTTACAACTAAATGAAAAATAATGTCTTTCGTTGACGGCTTTGAGGCTTGGCATTTGTCTAACCAATCAAAGTTGAACAGAGATTCTTTTCACCTACGTACGTAAAATCGATAGAAAAACGCTAATACCGTGAGTATGAGAATCCAGCTTGATTGAATGGAGGCCGCACCGGCCAATCGGCACTTGAACAAGTCGTACCTGCAAATATCATCCACGATAAGCCCAATGATAGTTCATCGCGAACAACATCACAAAGTTGCCGAAAAGCAAAAAAAAAAAAAAAAATGGTGTATTTAGAAAACACAAAATTAATTTTATCTCACCGAGATTTGTTATTGGTCGCGATATTGAGAAACTCCGCTTCGACCAATTGACCGTCGTAGTACGTGATCAAATCTTCGAACGGATACTCGAAACCCTGTTTGCATTCGCATTTGTATCCTCCGGTCTCGAAGCCCCTGCCCTGTATCGGAACGCACTGCGAAAAATGTTTGCCGATAAAAATATGATTAATCGATCAGCGTACACGGAGGGAAGCGGTGGTGTTGGAAGTTGTACTCACGTATGAAGTTTTCTTGTCGCATTTGTGAGTGTTCTTGAAAGCATTGGGAACGTAGAACTTATCGTCGCACTGGTTGATGTCGAGTTGAAGCATGTTCATGGTTACGGCTACGACACCTCTGCAATTGTCTCAATGTTAGGCACGAATCTTCGCGTATACCTCGCTCGTGTTGTACCAATGGGGGAGACGACTGGTTTCACAGGCCAACTATCTCACACTCAATTTATTCCCATACGCGCGAACACGTAGCGTAGGTACGAGCGAGGCGAACGCGGGGCACACATCGAAATTCGAGGGCCGCGCCCAAAACTTTATACTCACTTGAATTCCAGTTTCTCCTTGATGCGGTCCCATCCGAAAAATGGGGATGCATACGTAATCACCCATTTATTCACTTTGCCGTTACAATCGAAGTACGGAGTGGTCCAGTGGCCGTGATTCAGGTTTGCCGCCCTGCGCACACAGGACACGAGAAAAGTTACAGACAGACGCGAGAGCCGGAGAGCATAACACTGAGGCCCAGTTCGGACGCATTAAAATAAATTACACCACCGAGGATAAACCAACCCTCCCATTCCCTTATTCTTCTACGCGGCCGTCCCTCGCCCCTTTTTCGTCGCCCTGCGTCTCATCCCCCTGTCTCCAAAACCATTATCCCCTTTGCGTCTTACAATACTGCTCTTTCACCTCTGACCGCGAATTATGATACTTCAATGACCTTCGAACCTTTCTTACCGCTGCCACTGCTGCGAGTCCGACGATTCGTCGCTTTCGTAGCAGGAGAATATTGTCTAATCCACCGAACCGTCTATTTGTCTTTCGTAAATGATTTCTCTATTGATAACTTGGAAACTCACCTATAGGAAGTCGGATAGCGCTCGTATTTCTTCTTGTGCTCCCCGGTCTCGTTGTATCGAATATTTATCTTCAAATGGTACTTCTCCAATTCGTCAAAGTTCGCGGCCCAGCGCTGTTTCAGGAATTGAAACCAGGGCTGATTCGTGTACACTTCCTCTGTGGAGACAAAGGTTTTTTTTGTTATTAATTGTTTCCATGAAACTTGGGGTAATACCGCAAATCCGACTCACCCGTATCGTCGAGTCTCGCCAAATCTTCGACCTTGAATTTTCTCGCGTTCAACTGAGTCTTGTAGGCAAACGGAGCGAAGAACGTTCTGTTCGTGAACTTGTTACGCTCCCAGTACGTGCCCGCCGACCAAATTTTCGTGTCGCCCATAAGAAGGGCGAGAGTCTCACCGATCATCTGATCCTCTGTCAGAGGACGATCGGCTACGCGTTTACCCGAATAAACCTCGTCTGGATCGGATATTTGTAAAAAGGCGCTTATGAAATTCGCCAATCTCGTTGCCATCCTTGCTTCGTTCTCGAAGAATTCCGAACCACCGAAACCTATGTCACCGTGCAGCGTCAATTGCTGTTTCGTATATCTGTGAAATTTGGAGAAAAAAGAAACATAAATAAATATCACGAATACGAAGTGTCTCTCGTTACTCGACGGGTGGGTAGAACGATTACGGGGTAAAGAATATACCTGTGGCAATTCTTCTTGTTGACGCTCAGTATGAACTCGAGGGCTTCGTGGATGTTGATATTTTCGACTTGCAAAGAGTCCGGACCTCTGGAAACGTTTTTGTACTCGTAAAAGGCTTCGAGATATTTGTCTCTGACGTAGGGCGTCACCACGTTCCACTCTGCAGGCGTCTTGTGTATCCCTGAAATTAGACATTCGTACTGATACATCAATTTTTTCGATGAGGTTTCTATTGCTTAGCTATTGTCATTTTTTTCAACCGAACAATCGAGTTGCACCTTCATTTCGAAAATCGCTAAAATGTTCGTAGTTTCAACTAACGACAAGTGGGCGTATCGTACTTACATCCTATTTTCGAACAATCGAATCCGTTGTAGTACTGTTCCTTCGTAGCTCTTTCGATGATTTCACCTAGATACGGTCGACGAACGTATGTCGGTAATCTCCATCCGGGCTTGCATCTGCACTGATAGCCGCCTCTTCTGAATCCCCAGCCGTGCAATGGCTCGCACTACGGGAAATTGCGACGAGTTAAAAGATATCTCTCTTGTATTCGTGATTTTTCTCGCACATGCAACGAAACGATGAAGGAGTTTTGTTTTTTCTCAAGGCAACGAAATATTACCTCTGTCGTTTCGTTTTTGCATCTCGCAGTATTTACGAATCGATTCGGCAGCCTGTTTCCTGGACCTTCTGGACATTGATTTATATCTATCCTTTCGAAATCCATTTCCATCACGGTGATAGCAGTGTATCTGAAATCACAAGATGCGGTGGAAAAGTTGCAATGCCGTTATAATGCGGTTTCCACGCGAAAATAATTCTCTATTAACTTGCAGCTCCGTCTTATCGGCCATCAGCCCCCTCAGAGTTAAAACCAGATAAAATACGCGACGAGTCGAAAAAAAAAATGCATCAAGATGTTACGAGAACTCGGATATCGCCCGTTGCAATCTTAATCAGCTCTCTAAGCGTATAATCCTCGTAGTAAGATTACCGAGTCTTTCGTCGTAGATTTTTTTTTCTTTTTCGCACGTGCATAAGAATGCCCCGTCGTCGCGGTGCTGTCTAGTTTGACCGGTATTACTTCTACAGGGGCTCGGACGCTCCATTTCCTCCCCGATGTCTTCGCAGGGCGACTGCGAATTTCATTAAAATAATCGATTCCACGTTCCGCTTTCGGAGTCCCACGCTTACCCCCCGAGAAGCGGAGACGACGCCTCTTTTTCTCGCCCTCCAATTTAATATATACGATTGCGCGTGCAATTTTTCTTTTTTACTTCCCGTTTGCTGCATGAGACTCGAGAATGAAACCGAAGAATAAAACGATGTTTGATAGTTTTTTTTCGACTGATCGGTAATCCGGGCTGCTCGGTCGTTAGAGTAAATCCAAGAACCCAAAAAAAAAAATTGTACCCACGTCGGATATTCTATGTGTCTGTAGCCCGTGTGTCTCGGATAAATATCGGCGATGGGAACGACCGCGGCGACAAGCCAACGGTTAGAGCGCTTGCAATCGAAGTATGGTCTCGTCCATTTTATAGGTCCAGGATTCTCATCGGCACCTGAAAAATTCCATTTCATTATAGAAATTCCATCTCGACAGCATTACACAATACGGGACAGTTGAATTAGTCGGGCTTTACCTCGAGGTCCATGGAAGCTGAAGGTTTCATTGGTGTTGTTGGCATAGCGGATTTCTATCTGGTACGTAGTTTTTGTATCGTGTCTCTCACCCACGTTGTCCGGTAACCATTTTGTGTACCTTTCATCATGTAAAAATCATCAATATAAAAAATAATGCTGATCTGGACACAAATTTAAGCTTAAGCAAGTAAAAAAACATTTTTTTTATAATACAATTAAAAAAAATAAAAAAGCTACCATTCGTTTATTCGATAGGCATCCTCGGTGTAGTCCAGACTCGGACTGTCCCTGGGGAAAGCCCCGAGATCCTGAACGGTGAAGGTATTTCTGGTAGATATTCTCTCCATATGAACGGGGTCGTTGAAGTCGTCGGCCCTGAAGGTTCTAGGTGCGAATCGCGGCATGGTTTTATTGAAGAATCCTCTGTACGAGGAACTGTACGACATGTTGGGAGAGAAGTAAGTGGCCGAGGCGTTTATGAAAGTATTGGCGGAGACATCGGCTACGGATGACAGGAAGTAGTACATCATTCCCGGATCGTACGTGTCGTTTATAGCGGGTCTGATGAATCTCGACTGTAGTATGTAACTCCAGAAAAACGATCTGCTGAGGGCCATGTTGTGAAGATGGAGCAGTGCCGTTCTGTTAGGAAACACGGGATTTATATTGACGTCCTTTATGTCGGGCAAATGCGAGACCGAATCCTGGGGGAGATAGAGATCGGATAGATGTTTGATTTCGCAATTGTCCCCTGTAACACGATCCATTTTTTTTCGTATCTTGTCGAAGGCATCCTCCGACTGCCACTCGTATTGTCCGACAACGCCCAGGCAGAAGCAAACGGCGAGGAGCGCCGCTGACTGCACCAAACACGCCATCCCTCTTCTTTTTTCTCTTGATTATCGGTTGTTACGTGTATCACTGCCGTCAAACGTATCTTCCTTGTTTTTTTTTTGTTTCTACCGAACCGTCGACAACATTGTTTTCACCGTTCCGTCCCCGAAAGTTTGTCTCGATTATATTAATTGTACTTCGTTCGTTTCTCGAGCAGACCGCACCTTCGTCAACTCGTGGGACGCGCTTAGACGACACGATAACGCGCCCTGACGAATATGCTCTATACTACGTTCTATAGTTACGCTGCTGCACGCAGTATACAGCTACGATACTGCGTGCTAGTCCTATAGTGCGTTCGAAGACGTTCACTTTTTATTGCGGTTAAAGTTTAACTATTTATTACGATTGTTTTTACATTTCGTTTGAAGCCTCTTGCAATGGACGAATTTCACGGACCGCGTGGCCCTTTCCGTGAGGGAGTGATTCTTCCACGACTTAAATATTCTGACTTTGATTGATGTTGCGAGTGGGCAGAGTTAGCTCGAACGAGTTTTTATGCGCTACAGTCGGACACCTGTTGTACGCCCTGTTATATGTATAGCTGTTCCGATGGTGTGTCACTCATATCCATACTACGTTCGAATTTACGAGACTCGATTGCTAACTTCGTATGATGTCACCATATTTTTACACGCTTGTACGTTTCATTGTGGCTCTTTACTGGCATTCTTTTCTTATCGCGAGATATACTCGTTGCTTTAGTGGCGATTTCTAGTTCTTTATAGTTTTTGCGATAGAGTTCAATTGTGTTGAAGTATTTTTTTTTTTATTATGTTATATACTTATGACGACTAGAGGCATTATCTAAAAGTTTACTCTCAAAGTCCCGAGTTTCGTTATTTTTCTAAAATGCACATAAATTGATGACATGCAGACGTATACGAAGGACAATTTTTTAAACACCCTCGTGTAAATTAGTGATCTTCATAGCTCTTTACTCCTTGAAGAGCGAAAGCATAGAATGCAGTCGATTCGTCACGATCGGCCGGTGGTTTCAATCATTGGTCATCGTCGTTAACGCCGAGCGTGTAATACTCGCTAGCATGTGAATCACTTTTAAGCTTTTTTGTGGCAATTATTGTATTAATTTTTTCAGCCGTTGAAGATGAGTTTTTCGAGTTTTTCGATCACTAGTTTCTGGTTCTTGGTTGAAGGTATTGCTGATTATTATTTTTTTTTTTATAAAGAGGCTTGGAGTTAGCCGGAATGCAGTGTGCCAGTAAAGGAACAAGTCCACTACTCCCACCGCGATTTTTGCGACCGTTGAGCTCGCCAACGTGTCGAGTGTAAGGAAATATTTGGACGCGATGTGCCACGTGCATCGTTTTTCGTTGCAACTATCGACCGAATAATTGCTTTGCTGAATTCGAATCGACAGTGTACTGCTAGGGTTCGAATTAAGGTTATACAGTGAAATTTCACGATTCTGGACGTCGGTAAAGATGCGCGCTGTTTCGTGCACTTTGCATTTTTATTTTATCGAATGAAAGTAGTATTTATCGACTGAATTTTCTGGCACAGGTACAGCCGCGGTATTTGCGCAACAGTTGTCGTCCTCCGGTAATTGAACCAACGGCAATCTGCAATGGAAGCGCAACAAGTTAGCGTGAAACTGTACACTTTCATCGGATACTCGATTAATATACGAAATTTCCACCGGTGACGAGAACTAACCGAGGCGGATCTAAACCAGTGACTGATTTTTGCGTAAACTCCGAACTATCTAGTTGACAACCAATCGCGTACAGGAATAGAACCCTGTTGTCGAGTTTACTAGAATTTCTTCAGTAGCTTAGATCCATTTTAGTCTGATCTCACTCACGGTGGAATCTCAGTAATATAGCGCATGACAGTCAAAGAAACCTAAAAAAAAAAAAGAACTATCGATCGATGACTCCTTGACCTTAGGCCAGGAATACGATCGGATTGGTGTACATGGGTGAAAAAAAAAATACATCGAGATACTTGTTGGTGGCCTAAAAAGTATTCTGTCTTTCGGTGATTGCAATTTTCAAAGCGATAAAAAAAAAAAATGTAAAAAAAAACTCATACTATGCTCGCGTGGGAATAATTGTCGACGAACAGAACTACGGTACAGTGGACAGCGGAGGGTCTCCATAGAATATAATCCCCGAGTGGATTGTATAGCAGCCGATAGAAACCCGAGAAGCTTTCGCGAGACGAATTAATTAAAGAAAGAAAGAAAGAAAAAAAGAAAGAAAGAAGAAAAAGCCATATCTCTACGAAACCGGGATAAATATATTACATTTGACCAAATGCACAAGCATAATGTGTCGATTGTGTCCGGCAACATTTGCCGTGCAGTTGTAGCGCGAGGAAAGGCTGTGAGGCTAAAAAAAAAAAAAAAAGACAAAAAAATCACGAGAGAAGAGAAGATGAGAAGCGGAGAGCAGGAACAGCGTGGGGTGTCGTCGCGCACCATCTGCACTTGTTTCCCACGTAAATATCGAATGACCCTAGATAGAGGTGGAACCCCCGACGAACAATGAGATACGTAGCGAGAGTTTTTCACTCTCTCTCGGCGAGGAGCCGGTGTAGCAAGAGGATAAACAGGCGAAGGGCTCTCCGCGAGAGAGAATTTACGCAGGAAGAGAGCGGCGTGACCGGAGATGGAGGAGCAGAAGCCACGGCCGGACCCCCAGCGAGCTGGTTCGTCTTTTTCTCACTCGGGCCGGCCATTGTCGTCGCTCCCGAAGGACGGTGATCTGTCCGATCTGCCCCCTCGCCCGCCACACCTCACTGAAAACTCGTCCCCGTCTATGAGAAAATCTTCCTCGTTTTTTTTTTCGTCTTTCTTTTTTCTTCTTCTTCTTCTTCTACCTTTATCTCGTTCTTCGACGAGTAAACAGGGGTGAACCTGTGTGACGACAATGACGCCTCTGCCCTGCCCTTTGGTCGTGTCACGACCTCTATTCGAATACTTTTACTGTCGCTCGCTGACCGGGCCATACGCCTTTACCCTCTGCTGCCCATACATTATACACATGGAGAGCATTTCTGCAGGGCTCATTGCAGAGGCAGACGAAAAAGTGCGCATTACGAGTTTGCAGTTGCAGCGGGCAATCTATATGTATATGTATATGTATACGAATACGTATACGTATACGTATACGCATACGCATATGCATATGCATACGTATATGTATATGTATATGTATATGTATATGTATATGTATATGTATATGTATATGTATATGTATATGTATATGTATATGTATATGTATATGTATATGTATATATGATCCTTTGGTATCGATGGAAAAATAGCGAAAACGAGCTGCAATCTCGGGGTGCATCCGGTGCCGACGAAAAAGTGCCCGATGCAAGAACCTATGCTTAACTGTGTGTGTATGGAGCGCGTATGGTTAGGTGGGCAGTCGGCAGGGGGTCGTTGGACCGGGACGCTGCGCTTCTTCCCCCTCTCCCCCGTCCCTCCGCAAAACCACCTTTACGCACTCTTTCGCACTAACCATCATTTGGTACGTCCCTTCCTCTCGCAGACCATTAACATAACAAAGCCCCACCTAAATGTTATGTCCTATTAAGTCACCGTACGGTTTTCCTCTTTTCGATGGGAACCCCGCTGCGCGACCGCTCTCCGCTTGTTTCATCGAGTGCCCGCTATTCTCGGTTCGTCAACCCCGTCGAGGCAAATTTTTCTTCGCCCTTTCACAGACTTTACACACCTTTTGCTCTCTCCTGACGAGGACACGTGTTGTTACTAAAAAAAAAAAACTTGAGAAATCCTGTCATCGCTCTTGGACAATGCGTACGACGTGAGCAACTTCCGATTAAATTATATATTACGAGACTTTTTATTGGAGTCCTCTAACTGCGAATTGAGTAAATCGTGAATTATAATGAAGCGCGCTGATCTATCATACACGGATGCTTAGAATCTTAAGCTTTTTTTTTTTTTTTTTCTGTTTGCTAATGCGTGGACGCTAGACTTTTAGTAGGTAGCAATAGCGATAGTAATAGCAATAAAGTGGGACGAATTATTTTTTTCATTGGCCCGTTACCGATCGTTGTCGATCCTTCGTATCATATTTTTGCGTGGCTGGCCGTTGTGGCTCCGTGGCTTCGCGTCCTCACCACTATGGGCCATGGGATTTAGAAAGCGAAAATTTAGATTGTCGGAATTTTGTCGGGAGTACATCACTTCCGTCTTGATAATCTCATTTTTCGACCGCAAGCGACGTCTTGCTCGAAATCCGTCACTTCCGGTTTGAAAATCCCATTTTTCGACCACAAGTGACCTTTTGCCCAAAGTACGTCACTTCCCATTTTGAAGTCTCAATTTTCAATCGGAGTTGATGTCGTACCGGAAATACGTCATTTCCGATTTGAAAATCTAATTTTTCGAACGCAAGTGACGTCTTGCTCGAAATCCGTCACGCCCGGTTTGAAAATCTCATTTTTCGACCGCAAGTGATGTTTTGCCCAAAATACGTCACTTCCCATTTGGAAGTCTCGATTTTCAATCGGAGTTGATGTCGTACCGGAAATACGTCATTTCCGATTTGAAAATCTAATTTTTCGAACGCAAGTGACGTCTTGCTCGAAATCCGTCACGCCCGGTTTGAAAATCTCATTTTTCGACCGCAAGTGATGTTTTGCCCAAAATACGTCACTTCCCATTTGGAAGTCTCGATTTTCAATCGGAGTTGATGTCGTACCGGAAATACGTCATTTCCGATTTGAAAATCTAATTTTTCGAACGCAAGTGACGTCTTGCTCGAAATCCGTCACGCCCGGTTTGAAAATCTCATTTTTCGACCGCAAGTGATGTTTTGCCCAAAATACGTCACTTCCGGTTTGGAAATCTCAGTTTTAGATCGCAATTGATGTGATACCAGAAATACGTCATTTCCGATTTGGAAATCTAATTTTTCGAGCGCAAGTGACGTCTTGCTCGAAATCCGTAACTTCCGGTTTGAAAATCCATCACGTTCGGTTTGAAAATCTCATTTTTCGACCGTGAGTAACGTTTTGCCCGAAATACATCACGTCCCGTTTGAAAATCACATTTTTCGACCGGATGTGACGTATTTCTGGTTGAAAAATGAATTTTTTTTGTTTTTTTTTTTTTTACCGGAAGTGACGTATTTCTCATCGAAAAATATGTTTTCTGGATCGGAAGTGACTTATTTCTGGTCGAAAAATATTTTCTCTTGCACACGACGATAGTGCACAGCGATGGTCGTGCACCGCGTTATTCTGTCTTTCCCTCTCGTCGCCGAGCGGCGCATTAACATAACAAAGCCCTTAACCGAGTGTCCACCGATGCAATCCAATTTTTCTTCATCTTTCCCTGGGAACGATTCCCGTTCCAGGGGTCAATGAAATTTCCCAGCCGTTGCATCGGGCTATCGCCCTACGATTGTTATCGAGCTGCATTCAAGCTGCAATTCTCCGCGAGCACGCAACTACAATGGATCAACCGCCAACGGAGTTTGCATGCCTGTTTCGCTTGTGAATCCTTTGAAATCGTTGTCTGCGCCGTTTTTTTCGCTCGCAAATCAACGGGTAACGATTTATCGGCCAGAAAAAAAATAGTATATTATGCCACAAGGGGGGAAAGTGCGTATTTTCACGGAGTGTGAAGTTTGATGACCGAGCAAGGCGAGGGCAGAAATTCACACGAGTTGAAAATGCACTTCCTCCCTTGTCACATACGAGATTTTTTTCCCGACTTCCTTAGAATAATCACATTTTTTTTCCCGACTGCGCTAAAATAACCGCATTCCTTGCGCGCAATACGGGCGAAAAATAGCCTATTATTGACCGATGATCATTATTAACATATGCGCATGCGCAGTGCAATTCCATTACTACCTAGGGAGTGATAGGGCTCATTACTCCATCTCGAAGCTCTATTACTCCCGGGTCAGTAATGGTAATAGGCGAATATGACGATTTTGCGACGCAAGGAATGTGGTTATTTTAACGAAGTCGGAAAAAAGATATCGTATATCACAAGGGAGGAAGTGCTTTTTCACCTCGTGTGAATTTCTGCCCTCGCCTCGCTCGGGTATCAAACTTCACAGTCAGTGAAAAAACCAACTTTCCTCCCTTGTGGTGTAATATACTATTTTCCCCGACTTCGCTAAAATAAGCCACATTCCTTGCGTGCAATTCGGGCGGAAAATAGCCTATTATTGACCGATGATTATTATCAACATGTGCGCATGCGCAGTGCAATTCCATTACACCTTAGGGAGTAATAGGGCTCATTACTCCATCTCGAAGCTCTATTACTCCCGAGTCAGTAATGGTAGTAGGCGAATATGACGATTTTGCGACGCAAGGAATGTGGTTATTTTAACGAAGTCGAAAAAATAATATCGTATACCATAAGGGAGGAAGTGCTTTTTCACCTCGTGTGAATTTCTGCCCTCGCCTCGCTTGGGCATCAAACTTCACACTCCGTGAAAAAACGCACTTTCCTTCCTTGTGGTGTAATATACTATTTTCCCCGACTTCGCTAAAATAAGCAACATTCCTTGCGTGCAATTCGGGCGGAAAATAGCCTATTATTGACCGATGATTATTATTAATATGTGCGCATGCGCAGTGCAATTCCATTACACCTTAGGGAGTAATAGGGCTCATTACTCCATCTCGAAGCTCTATTACTCCCGGGTCAGTAATGGTAATAGGCGAATATGACGATTTTGCGACGCAAGGAATGTGGTTATTTTAACGAAGTCGAAAAAATAATATCGTATACCACAAGGGAGGAAGTGCTTTTTCACCTCGTGTGAATTTCTGCCCTCGTCTCGCTCGGCCATCAAACTTCACACTCCGTGAAAAAACGCACTTTCCTCCCTTGTGGCATAATATACTAATTCATCCGTCGCAAAATCGTCATATTCGCCAATGACGATTACTCCCCCGGTAAGTAATAGAGCTTCCAGAGGGATTAATGAGCCCTATTACTCCCTAGGGACACTGTTAAAAATGTCTGTTTGAAAATTCATAAAATGTATATGAAGTTTTATATGGATATACAGAATATAAAATTTCATTGACACGTATGTAAGAATATTGCCTTAACGGTATATTGAAAACAATATTATTTGTATAATATTTGTAATAATAACATAATTTTCGTGTACAGATATCTTAATTTTCATTGTCATCACCGATAATTTCAATATACAGATATTGCATTTAAGATTAAATTATTAAAATTCAAATACAATGTATATGCATTCTAATTTGATATTCCGACGTTGGATATTTCATATAACTTTGTATATTAAAAGTGTTGTAAATTTCATAACATTTTTAACAGTGGAGTAATGAAATTGTACTGCGCATGCGCACATGTTAACAATAATCATCGGTCAATAGTAGGCTATTTTCCGCCCGAATTGCACGCAAGGAATGTGGCTTATTTCAGCGAAGTCGGCAAAGTAAGCACATTCCTTGCGTGCAATTCGGGCGGAAAGTATCCTAATATTGACCGATGATGAAGGGAGGAAAGTGCGTTTTTTCACCGTCCATGAAGTTTGATATACCCGAGCGAGGCGAGGGCAGAAATTCACACGAGGTGAAAAAGCACTTCCACCATTGTGGTATACGATATTTTGTTTCCGACCTCGTTAAAATAACCACATTTCTTGCGTCGAAAAATCGTCGTATTCGCCAATGAACATTGCTGACCCGGGAGTAATGGAGCTTCGTCAGGGAGTAATGAGCACCTATTACTGCCTACGGAGTAACGAAATCGTACTGCGCATGCGCACAGGTTAATAATAATCATCGGTCAATAATAGGCTATTTTCCGCCCGTATTGCACGCAAGCAATGTGCTTATTTTAGCGAAGTCGGGGAAAAAAAAAGTGTTTAATTTTTTTTTTTGTTAAAAAAAGAAGAAAACAAAAAAAATAGAACGATCTCATGAGGGTGGGATGAGCGACACTTCCCACCAGCCGCTTAGATCCGCGTTAGCAGCGTGCGATGCTGCGTTCATGCCGCGCTTCATTCCCGGTCCGGGCCACGCCGAGAGCGGTGGCATTAAATTCAGACGAGTTTTTTTTTTCTTCTTCTTCTTTCTTTTCTCGGGTCTCTTTTCGAGATCGCGCAGACAGCTGTGTACTGCAGGGCAGTCCTCTCTTTATCATGTAGAACGGCGCGGTGCGCGGAGAGCGCGCGCACACACACACCACTCCATACTCCTCCTCGGGCGCAGGAAGCGCGTTGGATCTTTTAAATTCTTCCTCGGTACCTACGCGCTTTCGCTATACAGCTGACACCTGTTGCCGATTAATTTTCGGCAACTTTATTCATCGAGTTTTTCGTTCATGTCGCGGCAACGAATTTTCATCGCGCCAACACGATCCACTTAATTACACGAATGGATTATCACCGACGAGAAAAATGTTACGTCCGACAAGAGTCACGATAAACTGAAACTCTCTCGTGCTGATTTATAATCGTGGGAAACTCGAAATTATTCCCGTTCTATTGTTGCTCTCGGACCACGATAAATCTCATTTTATACACCCTTGTTTGCAGCTCGTTCACTTATATCGCGCATATATATATATATATATATATATATATATATATATATATATATATATATATATATATATATATATATATATATATATGCAAATTGTTTGTCCAATGGTTTCCAAGTGATTTCCATGCACTTTACAATACTTCGCATCGGTCGGGTGAACAAAAATGATTCTCGTCAATACGTCGAAAAAAAAAAAATGTTTTGCACGCTATTATCGCGAGAAAGCCGATCCGGTTCGAACCATGTTGCGGTTACTTGCGTTGCTGGAGGACTTAATATATATATATATATATATATATATATATATATATATATATATATATATATATATATATATATATATATATATATATATATACACATATATACACATACGCTCGACATGTTGCGCAAAGGTAACAGCGATGCTACCATACAGCCGGCAACGAGCCAAGCTAACAAGCCAGATTAAAAAGGGTACGACGGGTGGACACCTGTTGCAATTTTTACTTATACGTCTCCGCGGTAATTCAATTTTTTTTTTTTCTTAATTTCTCGCGCTGTTTGCGTTGAGCCGATACGAATACTTCGCTAAATTCTTTATTCCTCGAGTCTATAGATTTTTATTGTTAGTAATGTTATTAATAATGATAATGATATTATATAATTATTGTTATCGAGGCTTACGCGCCACAATACGCACTAAGCGAATCTATCATTAATAAGTGATCATCATTATAAGCATTAATGATTCTATCATAAGTTGCTTTCCGTCGTGTGAATTATGCACACTAAAGCGGACAGCCACGCCTTACTAGCCTCGGGAATGAGTATGCGAGCAACTGTTATTTATCGACGCTTTGCTTTATATTTTTATGAAAAAGTTCGATATCTTGTAGCCTACTAAGGCCAAATCCTTGTAATTTTAATTATCGATTTTTTTAGATTTCTTCTTTTTTGGTTCGTTCTAATCATGCGATGAAGCTCCGCATTTTCCACTTTTTTTTATCAAGTAACCTCTCGTGGCATGCAATATTATTATAAGATATGAATAGGGGAGAGCGGGGCAAAATGGCACGGCGGGCGAAAACAGGATAATGAGACTAAACGCAATTTTCCAATCATTTTTGGATGGTGGCCATTGTGGTACGTGCGGCAAAACGCTTTTGAAAATCCGAATGCATCGTTGGGACTAAATGGGGCATTCAACAATTATTGTAAGATTGAGTTTTGCACTCACTCTCTCGTTTTGCCCCACCGTGCCATTTTGCCCCGCTCTCCACCTATAGGACTCTCTCATGTACCATCGGGATTGTTTTACCGATATGTATATATTGACCTGTAAAAGAGTCTATCCATTAACAATTTAATTAATTAATTAATTAATTAATGATATAAGATAGCCAAAAGTCTCAGACGATTATCGATGACGGTGGCCAAACAAAGTATTGTTGTCATTGAACAAAAGTTAAAGGACGAGAGACGAATGAAATAAACGCGAATGTTGCCGGCAACCGCGGCAAGCCATAACGATTCATTAAATAAATCGAATCAGACAATCGAACGAGACACACGTCAGACCGCGAGTCGGTTACAGCAATCGATTAGCAATGAAACATTTTCAAATAATTTTAGAGATATTTTCAATCGTTCAAATATTTCGAAGTATTTCTGATATATATGAAAATAATCTTTTGAAGTGTCGTGTCGAAATATTCAAACGAAACGTTTCTCAAATATTTCAGAAACATACTTGATCTTTCGACTCATGTGAAATATTTCTGAGGCACAGTGGTACAAAGTTTTGAGATATCTTTTATTTCGTGTTTCAACGAAATATTTCTGCGAATGTCGACGTGTTTTCTTGCGGCTGTGTAATCTTTCACATTTCGATGAGATGGTTGTTTAAACATTTCTGAAACCTTTCAATGTAAGATTTATGAACGGACAAAAAAAATATTTTCAGAATGTTTTTAAAACAATTTTTTTTTTTTTAATATTGGCAAAATATTTTCAATATTCCAAAATCATATTTTTCAAACCTCTCAAAAAAATATACCTGTTCTATATGATTTGATTGAAGATATTATTTTTCTAATTTTTCGCGCGTTTTATACGTTGAGCCAATGCGAATATTCGCTAAATTCTTTACGCTTTGAGTCAATAAGTTTTCATTATTAAAAATATTATTATTGATATTATTATTCCATGATACATTGCATTATTATTACATGATATAAGATACCCAACAAAAGTCTCACACGATTATCTATGACGCCGGACTGACAGGTAATGTTAACATTGAACAAGTAAGAGAATGAGAGACGAATGAAATAAACCCACGAGTATTTGCTGAAAGCCTCGGCGACCCTAGCCGATCCGGATAATCCACGAGAACCAAAAAGCAACTCAATTCCTCTCTGTCACTGTGGCATCCGAAAGGAACCCATAAATACCTAATGAAATAAAAATTGATCGAATGGAATTGATGTTGGCAGAGATTTTTTAAGTTAAGCTATAAAACTGTTATTAGCAGGTAAGACGTGGAGAGGAGGGGTGTGTAAAAGGCGAAAGCCATACAGTGGAATAAAATATCTATCTAAAAAATGATCGATTGCTTTTTGGGTGATGCATCTAAAAAGCAACCTTCGTCGAAAAATGTCGTTTCTTTTATAATTGATTTTCAGTAAAATATGTTTGGAAATTTAACGAAAATACAATTATGGCTGCGACCAAGCGATTGTCACAACAGACAGTGAGCAAAGATTTTTTTTTTTAGAAATCAAAACAAATTTGATTTCATATCTTGTCCAATAGTCTACATGTGGGCGTAATTTGAACCCGTTATCTTTAAGAAAAACTTCCCCTCTGAGGAAGCAAAATTGTGGGTGTGCAAAACTAATATTTTTGATAAAATCAAAACTGCCATAAATTTTGAACCGTTTAACGGTGTCACTTTAAATTTAACCTTGACACTTGTTTAATCACACTGTAAAAACAAATTATATATCCAATTTACTGGAACTTAGAGTTTGAGCAATAATGTATTTGATTGTAAAATTAAAATACCAGATAGTAAAATTACAAATCTTTTGCCTGAAGTTTGCAGAAATTTTCATTAAAAATAAAAATTTTACTGCCAAATTGCAATGCAAATGTGTTTGAAATTTCAGAATCAGTTTATGTAAAAATGCTTCGAATACCGTTCATTAATTGAAACAAATTTTTGTACAGTCCACTGTCCGCTTGTGGGCCAAATCTTGAGCCGATATATTAAAAATTTCGACCGCTCACGCCTCGACATGACACGATATACTGACATTTCGAACAAGTCACTTGTCTCGACGGACTGGTTTGAACATTCCGCGATGAAAATCTCGACAAAAATGTCCACGAAAACAAAGCTATTCTTGCCGTGGAAGCACAACGAAAAATAAAATTAAAAGCAACCGAAACGCAACCTATTTCCAACCACAAAACGATGGCTGCTTTTCAGATGCATCTGTCGGTTGCTAGACGACAGAGAGCAACCGACAATTGCAACCAAAATCCTTGATTTTCAACCGAAACATAACTTTAGACCGAGAAGCAAGAAAAAGGAACGAAAACTCAACCGAAATCGTTCGGTTGTCCGGATTCGCTGGGGGAGCCATATCGATTAATCGAATAAATCGAATCGAACAATCGAACGGAACACTCGCCGGACGACAGTCGGGGTTAATGAAAGAGATTATGGACGTGCGAACGGGGAAAAAAAAATATATATTATGGAGAAAAGAAGAATAAAGAGCGATTGAATCGTGAATACGAGGGAACGATGAAAGTGCAGCGGCGAGGCGTCTCCGTGCACATGTGCGCCTTCTGGGGAGATGCATGGATCGAGCCGAGGCGAAATAACGGCCGAGACGACGACGACGACGACGACGAGAAGACGAAAGGCCTGTGTGTTGTGCGCCCATGGCGAATAGCGTGTAGGCCAGACGAGGCAACGCCGAGAAAGCCGGTCCGTTCGAATTTCAACCTCCCACGACAATGCGAGGCCGCGTGCAAAAAAAAAAAAAAAAAAAACGAAAAAAAGTGCATTGTGTCTGCGAGGACACGGGCGGCGGACGTTGGCCGCGTCGTACGAACCGACGGCGGTGCGCTGCATCCACGCCAGAAGACAAAGTACTGCAGCAATAATCTTCTCTCGAAGCTTCGATTGTCATTGATGTTTTTTTTTTTTTTGCAAGCCAAAAAAATCGGACGCGTTAGATAGGAACATAATAGCTGTTCACTTTTTTTACTATTCAAGATCTAATATTCCTAATTTTTTAAAATTATTTTTGATCAATCGATATCGATGCGACCGAAGAAAGAGTCCAAATTATCTATTATCTACGGCAATATTTTCAAAGATTTCGGTGTCGTAGGAAAGAAAAGAAAAAAAAATCGTACTCGACAAATACCCAGACTTACTGTCGTGCGAGTACTTTATTATCGAGCGTTACATCGTGTACGTGCTTTGAAATTTTGTCAAGATTGAATTGTATTTTTTAAATACTTAATATAATGTGTTTTTTTTTCATTAATCGACATCGATGAATCCAAGCGCGAGCTCAAATGATCTCATTAGCTAGAGCAACATTTCCAATGATCTCGGAATTGTAGGAAAGACCAAAAAAAAAAAAAAATCGCTCTATAAATTCCCAGGCTTCGAGAGTGTGTACTCTCCTGCAAGTACGTTATTACCGAGCGTACATCGTGTGCGCGCGCCACTACAACCGAGCGTGTAATACAATTCATACTGTAATGCGATTCTCCTCTGGTTGCATGCAAGGAGAGGCATGAATAGAACTCGAATGCAATTCCGGCGCGCATGCATGCGTCCAGATAATAATGCATTTCGGCAGACAGAAAAATCTACGCGCTCTCTCTTTCTCTCCCTCTCTCCACGAGGAGCCTGGAGTCACGATTGCATGTGAGATTCTGTGGGTCCGGTTTCTGCCTCGGAGAGTATTAATACGCGAGCGGGGTATCGCCGAGAAACTTTGTGGCTCTTGTGAGCGTGTTAATGCCGGTTCGAAACTTTCGCCAAACTGTTCGAGACGCGAGGAAATACGGATGGAATTTATAATGAGGTGTATGCGTTCGGTACGTGGCTTCGATGAGCGAATCCTAGAGAGGTTATGGCAGCTCGGACGCGCTCCCGTGTAGATTAACGAAATACTAGACGAAGGTGGCTTCGCACCGGGGACGAATAGTACAGAGACGAGGCTGAAACGAATAAGAAGAAGGAGGTGGCGGAGGCCGATGAGAACGATGGGAACGAGCGGGAAACAGGTTTCTGCAAGCAAGCGTGTAAGCATCGCCGGTTCTCCGGTTGTCCGCGCGAGGGACACGCGGCGGTACACGCTCGAGCAGAAGAGCTCGAGGAGGAAAGGATAGGAAAGGAAAAAAGGAGACCGAGCGAGAGAGTTTTGTACCAGGGCCGTATACCCGGGGTTTTTCCACCGGGGGGGGATCCACGCGCGGTTTACCTTCGTCGCTTTATTGTTTGACGGGCATTGACAATTTTTCAGGGAGAATCCTTTTTTTTCGTTCGGGATTCGAAGCTCCCTGGAATAGCTCTCCCCAACCTTTCGATTCAACGTCTTAGGCAAAATGCACTGTATGGATTGATAAAGATACGTGCGAATGTTGCCGATAAGTTTGCAATTTTAGCTATTGCGTAAGCGAGATTAGTAACGAACTTATGTAGACTGGAATGTCAATTCCGTGCAGCGAGACTGTTAATGTCGAAGGCTCAGGGAATCTAAAAAATTTCAGTGTATAAAATAAGGAAGCTTTTTTTTATAATGCTTTTAGCAACGCACTATTGAAACTGAAGAATTTTCATCGATGTCTTTGCGCGCGCAGTGTTTGGAAATCGCTTGATAGTTAAGTAATCGGTAAAATTATTTCGGGAAGATGAAATTTAATGAAAATCATTTGTGTCCGCACTGGCGAATCCGTTACCAGACAAATTTTTGTTACCGGCCAAAAGCGTGTCCACCGGCTCTCGTACGAGCCGATGATAAATTTCTTCGAGTTTAGTGACTTTCTCGATGAAAATAATGACGAGATTAAACGGGATGCAATTGCAACTGTGCACGTGGCGTGTAGGAGGCGGTGTGTCAGGGGCAATGACTGGATTTTTGCAAATCGCGCGTGGTTTGCCCCTTGCGCGGCGAAGAAGCGAGACAGCAGAGGCAGCAGCAGCGGCAGCAGCGGCAGCAGCGGCAGCAGCAGCAGCAGACGCGTCGCGGCGGTCCTTTTATTCCGAGGTCAGGCGTCTGCGCCGATTCGCCGTCTGTCTCACGAGAATTCCTTCCTCCCTATCGTCGTCTCTCTTCCCCTTTATCCTGCCTCTCTCGCACTTTCGTTCTCCCGACACGACCAAAAGACTTTTGGAATTCGATTTCTTTCGTCAACGCTCTCTCTTATCCTCCGAGTCCGAGAACACTAGATGTTTATTCCTTCGACGTTTTTTTTTTTCGTCAGACTATTTCGGAATATTATTCAAAAATTTGTTTATTCATGTTTCCGTCTGCAAAGTCGTCGTGCAGAAATATTTATATATATATATATATATTATTTTTTGCCACAAAAATGAGTAAAAATTGTCCCAATCAGAAGCCTCGATCTCGCCGCTGACGAAAATTATCCTCGGTGCATATTTTTCAATCGACGCGAGGAATTTTCGTATCGAGAAATTGGCTCTCCGGCGAGATTCGCGAATAGTCGACAAGGCGTAGGTGGGAGCTAGTAGAAATAGACTTCCCAAAACGTAGACGCGATGGGTGATGGAGTCATCGTTGGTACGAGAAACGAAAAAGTAAATAAATTTAAAAAAAAAAAAAAAACCACCTTTCTCGACTGATGTCACGACTGCGTCTATGCACAGTCTGACGACGCCTACCGTTCCCTACTTATGCAGTCCTCCGCCCCCCTCTGTTTTCAGCACTGTTCTCGTACGGAATCTACCGAATCGATCGGTAATCAATACACCGACACGACGAGACGGCCAACAGGTGGACTTCACTCTGGAGCTCTTTGTATTCGACTTGTCGTTCGACGACAAATTCGGAAACTTATGAAAAATTTAATGTCTGAGCGGAGCCATCACCGACGTTTCGAACTTAAAGGAAAATAGCCTTTAGCATAGTACGATAACATAATATTATTATCATTGGCATTAACACAATCCACTCTGATCTAAATATTCGCTCAACGATTATACCTTAAACGGATACAACTGTCGATTTTTACGTCCCTAGCATACTCAGTCTGAAAAACAATAATAATAATAATAATAACAATAATAATAATACGAGTAATACGAGTAACCGAAAGAGTGAGACTGAAAAATACTACACGGCAAAACTGTCGATTTAGGAACTCGTCGATTACAGTGAAATATCGATGCTCGAAGCACACAAGATTTGCCCAACGTCTTGGACACCTTGGCTTCGAACGAGGGAAGAAGAATGTTGGCCGAAGTGAGGTTTCATGCTACACGGTATTCCGCTAATTCTTGGTATAGTGTAATGTACGCTGGTACGTACACTGGTACACGAAATTCGCTTGGTTCGGTGAGCCGAGCACAGCTGCGCGTACTCGCGGCGTCGCGAGGCTGTGCAAAGAGGAGGAGGAGGAGGGGGGGGGGGGCGGAAGGGGGGGGGGGCAAGAAGAGCGAGAGGGTCTCGCGAGCGTCCGGCTAGGCGTCGTGAGGTTCGCCGATGAAGAAGGGTGCGCGGAGGACGAGAATCGAGGAGCTGGCTTGCAGCAGGCAAACGAGGCGTCGAAGGAGGACGAGGAGGGGGAGGAGAGGGAGCGGCAGCGCGGCGGTGGCGTCGGTGTTCGCGACGTAAGCGGCAGCGACAGCGGCGAGCCGGGGAACTAAGGAAACCGGGCAAGCAAACGCACGAGGCGAACGAACGGGCAAGCCGCCCGGCAGCGGGAATCGTCCTGCGAAAGTACACCTCGTCTCGTACACGACCTGCCGATTTCGCAGGGGCTGCGCATCAGCTGTATATATATATATATATTTTGTTTTAAACACACATTTTAGATAGTCAATCTTCATCGACCAAAAGCAAATAAACCGCGCGGACATTGAAAAAACTAACCTTGAAAGTTTTTAACCTTTTTCTTTTACATCTAACCATCTTATCGTAAGATATTCGTCACGAATCGATGAGAAAAATGAAAAAAAAAATAAATAAATAAATAAGTTGTTGCTCAGAGTAATTTTTCTTTCCCTGAAAGAACGTTAAAGTTACGTTGTCCGATAGGCTACCGGAAACGAGTTTTTGGTCGGTGAAAAATCTGTAATTCGCTTGTAAAGCTCGAGGTGGATTCGAGGCGGGTAAAGAGAGAGGTGTCCGTCTGTCGGCCGGGCCGTCGAGAGCGTGGAAGCGAAGGATAAGGATAGTTCCATGGGAAGACGTGGAGGAAGAAATAAAAAAGACAGGGGTACCGTGAACCCCTTGGCGGATTTGGATTGCGCTTTGGTTGGGCGAAGACGAGTGCGTTCGTAGCAGCGGCCGCAGGGAGGGGCGGGGGGGGGGGGAGGAAGAGGAAACACGGGCAGTCTCGTTGGGACGGCCCTGGCTAAGGCGGGGCTCCTACGAGGTTTTATACTATAGTATACATCGCGAGAGAGGAACAAGCGGTTGAATCGGGGATTGGATTGGGGCGCAACTCTCGCGAACCCGTGGAGAGGACAGCGACGACGGCGGCGGCGAGAGACTTGGCCGCGCAAACTGGTTTCGCTTTGTAGAGGCTTGCACCACTGCACCGCTCACTCGGCGAGACAGTCCAATTTATGCATTACGGCTATGTAGGCACTACACGATATATCCGCAAAACTATCTCTCCGTTACCGGACTTAAAATATTCAACCAAACTCTCAAACATCAGCAATATATATATATATATATATAATATATATAGTTCGAGTTAAAAATATATATTGACATTTAAAAAAAAATAAATAAACCTACGTATTGCATCGTTAAACCGGCGAAATGATAAACCAAAAGTGCCTACAAGACTAAATTCATCGAGACACTGCGAATCGCGTATAAAACGACGAATTTTTCTTCGACTTTCAAAAGTAATCAGTTTTTTGGTTAAAAAAAAAAAAAAAAACAATCATAGAAACGCAGAAAAAGTGACGAACAGTTTTGTTTTATATTTAAACGGTGCGTTCTTGATATTTTTCGCTATAACATTGTTGCTCACGATTGGGAAGCTTTGTGACGTTTGAATGATATCACACTGTACGATCCTCGACCGCAGCATGCAATAACATCGCCGCTATATCTTAGAGTCTAAAAAAAAAAAAAAAAATTACAACACTCAGTGCGCGCCCGTAACTAAATTTTCACCCGAGAGCCCGAATGGCCCGTCGTCGTCGTACTAATCGACGATAATTATGCGTCACATACCAAGCGAAATAATACCGTGACAACGCGATCGCAGTGTCGACTGAATTATTCGTGTGCATCCCTTCGCCGCAATTGGACAAATTGGACATATTATTAAAACTTTCAACAGACCGAATACGGTACAGGTACCACGTTTACTCTATCCAATACATTTGTCGAGTATTCACTATCTTACATCCAATGAAACTCAATTTGTTCGATCAAATTTCTCTCTTTCCCTATATTTTCCCTCATATCTTTCACGTCGTCCGATCTTTACCGGTGTTATCCACTTACCGATGATCGATCAATTTATCGTTGTGAGTATAAATTAAAAAAAAAAAAAGATAGGAAAAATGAAAGTGCTCACTAGCGAGAGAAGTGCCTAGCTTAGCTTGTTGCCGTCGTACTGTACACATGTGCAAGGGGGCAGAGAGGGAGGGGGGGGGGGCTCCAACCAAATGCATGCGAGACCTTTTTTTTCACTACCAGACGACTAGCAGTGCCACTACCACTTCTACTGCCGCGCTCTCGAAATTTAGCGAGGTTATGAACGCTCGAATTTGAGAGAGTAGACGCGCGTCTCGGTTATGTGCATGCATACGTCCGGTCAGCGACACGGCGGAGTGAGTAATCGCGCGTTCTCGCGCCCGTTGAATCCGCTTTGCTTGCATACACACCAATACCGAGAGAGGAACACTCACTGACATACGCACAATGCACACTAGGGACTCTCGTATGGACGGCTTACACTCGATCGCAGCACTCGCCAGACCACTCAGGCGACTCGATCGATTCAGACGAAAACTTTTATACACGCGGTCTTCGACCTTTCACTTTGCGATATCTCCGCTCTCTTTCTCTCTCCGATGTTTTCGCACCCAACTCCCGCGCGGCTTTTGTCCCGGGACATGCAGGTTAGGACCTCCCTCGTCTGCTATTTTCGGGTTGAACATTCGCGTCGAATCGTCATGAAAACCGAAAAAAAAACGATCGGCAAGTTTCGTCGGAGTTTTATAAATTCTTTCGCTTCTCTTGCAACAACAAATCGATACGCTCGAAGATACGCGCGTTAGTCGAGAATGAAAATTCCTTTGTCTCGAGGCGTGTGCGCGTCCGCTTGCGACCGGCTGGAGCCGGTACGTGATGAAAACAATGTTTACCAAATATATATATATATATATATATATATATATATATATATATATATATGGAGAGAGAGATTTATCGCGAACGTTATGTCGAATGGTCATCGAGCCTGCTGCAGAGTCATTGTAACTGCTGTTCAAGATAGAAAAAAAAAGGATAGCTTGGTCAGTTTAACTTGTACGCGTTCCCTCTCCAATCTCGCCTGTTGGAACGATCGAAAATCCATAAGAAACGCGCGAGAGCCGCTTTCGTGCCACAAGGAGCAGTATTCACCAGCCAACCGCTGCCCCGAACTCGCTTAGCCTGGGCTGTTGCTCTTGCCTTCCTTGCAGAGACGCACACACTCAGACCGCGAGTCGAATCTCCCTTGCAGCTGCATCGCTCTATTCATCCTTTTTCTTCATTCTCGCATTTAGACCGACACGCTGCACATACAGAGAGAGAGAGAGAGCCAACAGCCACACTGTACAGGCTGTACAAAAAACCGGTAATTATTCGGCTCAGGGCTTTTACTTTCGACGAATAAACGAGTAGATATATACGTGTATATATGTAGATTTTTTTTTTGTCTCGAAAAAGTACAAATTTTTAACGTTTAACCAGAAAAAAGTAAAAAAAAAATGTTAAAATTATGTATAGATCTCTTAATGTTTCATTGGGTATATTAACACGAAGCATGGCAAACGAACTAACCGTTTGCGGGAAATAAATGCAACCGCATACTGTTCATTATCGCACGAATCGTCCAAGTATCGTGCGCAACAGCGTGTCGCCGATGCAACCGCGTCCCAAAGTAATTTTTTTCCCTCGTTTTCGCGCTACGTATATATCACGAGAGACCAGTCGTTACACCGCAAGCGTGTACTTGCGCGCGCGCGCGCGCGCTCGCGTATCCTCGCGCGCGGGGCGTACGTGCATGCTACAGGTTATCTTTCAAATGGAAATTGGGAACGTTGCGACAATGATAATCTCCGTAAAGAGAGGTACGGAATACGTGAAAAAAAGAAGAAAAAAAAAAAGATCGAAAAACGTCGTTGGTGCAATATGCACGCGTCGAGCTGTGAGGGGTGAGAGGAAGAGCGGAGAGGGGAGAGAGAGAGAGGAAGAGAGAGGGAGCGAAAGAGTAATAGGGTGAGCGTGAGAGAGTTGAGAATTGAGCGAGCGAGAGAGAACCAGCAACGTGGTTCGTTGCATTCGCCCAGTGCATATTGCCCGCTCCGAAGTTTTTTTTTTTTCCGCTCGGCGTACAGCCACGGACTCGGTCGGCCAATGAGAATTCGCGAAGGCTTCGCGAAATAAAATGGCGAGAGCGGTTCGGTGCTGCCGTAGGTAGTTGCGCTGCTGCTACCAGCACTGCTCCGCAGGCTCTGCTGGGTTCGAGCTTATCTTTGCGCGTCGTTTTGTGGACCCCGTAGTTCGCGATCACGTTGACGTCTCTCTGTCGCCATTTCCTCGCTGGAGGTATCCCCCTTGTGCAATTTATTTACCCAAGGTAACACATAGTCTCCTGCGTGTGTGAGTTACGACGGATAATGAAATTAACGAGAATTTTCGTCGCGTCGGGTTAATTTAACGTCGAGCGGACGGCGCTCGGGTATTAACGGATAGAAAAATAATCGTGTAATCAACGAGCAGGCCAGCACAGCAGGTGCGCGAAACTCGGAGTATGCGTGTTACGTCGGGGAGTGCAGAAAGTGCAACGCGCATTCCACCGTACCGGACCGGAGGAGCCCAGTAGATGCAGTCAGAGTGCTCACGCCGGCCGGCGGCCTCCCGACGCTCCTCGTCAACTCTATATTAACAACGTTTATAAATAATTTAGCAAGCAAATTAACTATATAAATCATACGGTACAACGATATCTGTCTGCTATACAATTTCATAATTTCCCTCGTTTTTCGACGACGACGGGCTTTCGGCCAATCTGCGATTGAACTTTTTTTTTTTTTTTTCGACGTTCCTTCTCTATCGTGACATCGAAGATACCGCTCGTGTGACTACTGCGTCTGTGTGCTACGTTAAAGAAAAAAAAAAAAAAAAATATCGTACGATCGTTGTGTACGTTTTTGTGTCTGTTAGTTTTTATTCGTGAACATTTGCGGAATCGCTATTTTCCGTTGTCAATCGGGTTCAGTTCGGGGAAAAAAAAAAAATCGTTTCGACCTCGTTTTAGCTTCTCGATTATTCTTCCTTTGCCACCGAACAGCCTTCGCCGTGTCAACAGTCGCGATTCCCCCCCCCCCCCCCCCCCCCCCCCTTCATTTTTATCGTGCACTCATCCCGCCCGTGCACCATTGCAGCCGCGTAGATAAACACAATGAAGTTGGCGGCAGTGTGTTGGTTCCGCGAAGCAGTGTCAATGCTAGCGGAAATGATTCATTTGTTCTTTTTTTTTTTTGTTTGTTTATCAACGACAGGCTATTTACCCGAGTCTCGCGCGCTCGCGAATATTCATTTGCTTTTTTCACTTACTTTTTTTTTTTGTCTCGTAGAGCATTTGATCGTGCGCGGGAAACGTTCCGTCTCGTCTAGCGCGGGGGGTGGGGGGGGGGAATACATTTCGCTCGAGCGGTGAATTTGTTGCGCCGGGTCGGGAATTTTCATCCGGTCTCGGCTCTTACCTGCCTGTACCCTGCTCGTCCGACGTTTGCACTGTACACTTCGTCTATTATTAACCACGGGTGATCTGTCAGTGGAGCGTCTCGTTTATCTATTCCATCTAAACCCGCTACGTAATCGAATATATTTTTCCACACTTACTGTCGATTCGATAATTCGTCGTACCTTAGGAAATTGTTCATTTATTTTATCCTCTTTTTTTTTTCGTGCAACATTCATCTCGTCGATCGAAGCTGCGTTGCACTTTGTGGGATGAGAAAATGGCGGGAAACTCAATCGACGTGTCTCTTGCTATCGACGTTTTCTTCCCATTTTCTTCTGCACATCAAATCGCGAATAGGACAATCGTGATTAAGCAATATTCGTATATTATTTAAAAAAAAGAAAATTCTACTGGTTTTCAATTCAATTAATTAAATTAAATGAATTCAATTCAATTTCAATTCAATTAAATCAAAATTCAATTAAAGATACTGATTTCTTTAATTGAAGTAACCATACAACACTCTTGAAAAATTTAAATTTCTAGATCCCCGCCATAAGACATAATATCATTTAGGCATGAGCCATACTCGCAATGTTATAGCTATCGGTCATGAGTTTCAACTTTGCACTTTTGTTGAAGTAGATACAGTCGGCACAGACAATAGTCAAAGTCACGTGTGCTCGGAAAAGTAGATAAAGCCATTGTGTGTCAGACAAAGCAAACGCTCCACAAAAACCGACAATGGACGATTTTTTTTCGACATAAACAACTCGAACTGTTGTATGCCGATGTAGATATATTTATATATACATTTTTCAACACATTTCTACAACCTCCTCCTGCGTTGAAGTTCAGTTAGAAAAATAAAAAATAAAAATCTTTTTTATCTCAAAATAAAGCTCACAGTAGATTAATTTAAATTTGGCTGAAGGGACATTAATTAAAGAAAAAAAATTAATTTACGAAAAAATGTTATTGAATTAAGTAATTAATGAATTAACGAAAAATTTCGTTGTACTTTCAGCTATGGCAGAGGGGAATGGGGAACTCAAAATGGAAGAGAAGCAGTCGTCCAAGGAGGAAATGGAGTGCGTCGAGAGGACGGAGGATTTTGCAAAGCTCATTGAGTACGGATTGGACGAGAAAGTAGCCTCAAAATTAGACGAAATTTACAAAACCGGCAAGCTAGCTCACGTCGACCTGGACGAGAGAGCGCTGGATGCCCTCCGGGAATTCCCGGTCGACGGTGCTCTGAACGTCCTGACCCAATTTCTCGAATCAAATTTGGAACATGTTTCGAACAAATCGGCGTATCTCTGCGGCGTTATGAAGACCTACAGACAGAAGAGCAGAGCCGGCCAGGGTACAGGAACCAGCACGACTCCGAAAGCACCGGACGAAGACAAAATCAAGGTTCGTTCTCGTACTCTGTCTGTTATCCCGACTCCAATGCCATTCCATAATTATGCGGGTAGCCGTGCGAAAACTCGATGCGCTCACAATTGTTTTCTTTTTCATTTTATTTCTCTCGATGCGACAAACGCAATAATTAAGCGTCGTGATCGTCGTAGCGAAAGAAAAAAAAAATAAAATATTCGGTTATTCAATTCGATACGGAAATTAGAAATTTATGAATGTCGTACCAATTCGAATCGCACGACAATCGACAATCTTTCCCCTTTCGGTATCCCTCCACGGCGAGTCTGTTGTTGACGTTGAAATAACAGAACTCTTTATTTTTATCTTTTTCAGGAGATACTCGAGAGGACCGGATACACGTTAGACGTAACAACAGGACAGAGAAAATACGGCGGCCCTCCTCCTAATTGGGAAGGCCCGACTCCGGGAAATGGTTGTGAGGTAAAAAATTGGTCGGAATAGTTTTTCTAAAGTATTTTCGCTGTTGCACTGTACTCGTCGATTACCTCGCAAATGTTAGATTAGCTTTGACGAGAATCCGTGAATATATATATTTATTCAGCCTCATCTTTCATAAGTATCCAATAATTTGATTTTTTTTTGTCTTTTTTTTTGTTGCTCTAACGATACATCATAACAATATCGATATTCGTCCACCGTGAAAAATCAGGCCTGATCGATCGATCCATGAATCTAATAAAATTAATTGTAATCCGCTTGTTTTTCAAAAAGGTTTTTTGTGGAAAAATCCCCAAAGATATGTACGAGGATGAATTGATACCACTGTTCGAAAAGTGTGGAAAGATATGGGATTTGAGGCTGATGATGGATCCCATGACATGTACCAACAGAGGATATGCTTTTATAACTTTTACTAACCGGGAAGCTGCACAGCAGGCAGTCCGAGAGGTATGTAAAAAACCATAGACACTGTATAAAATCACTTTTTCATTATACTACAAACCGTAATATATTATCATTATCATTATCTTACTCTTAACATTAACTTTCGTTATCCTATAGTTAACACCTTGCCGCCTCGGAGCAATTGGGCATTTTTTTCATTTATTTAATTTAAAAAAAAAATTTTTTTTTTTCATCTCAAATTACTTCAGTTTATCGTTTAAAACAATTCGTAGGAATGTTACAAAATTGTTATTGCTACCAAAAAAAAAACTACGACGTTCCTTCGAGAGTTCTCATTAAATAATAATAATAAATCCAACGCCAAAATCGAGCATCTTTGAAATGGCAGACCACTTGCACGATAGTTTGACGCACCGGGAAGAGAACTGCAGCGAATCGAAATATCTGTAGTTGGCACATCCAATACTGTGATCGAATCACTTGTTTGGTTAACGTCACGTCAATCGGCAAATGCGACATAATAAGTACCGAGACACTAGTTCAATTAACGCTTTCGCATTCGTCTTGATAATTGAGAATAAATTCGATGGAACGTCGCGGCAATACCTCCATGTGGCTTGTTCCGTGTTCGTAGCTATCTTACACTTACCTTCCTTCACAACAGTTTCGTCACAGACCGATACCATAGATGAACATTTAATTTTTACGACCTTTCGATTTTTTCATCGAATATACCGACATATTCGATTGTTTTTCTTACTCGTAACGAACAATCCACATTATCGTCACATGTATATACACGTATGTATGATCGCGTTTCTGTACAAAAAAACGAACACGCACACATACCTAACATATGATGTGGCTGAGACACGAGCGCGTATGCAATATATACAGGTATATACACGTGTAACCCCGATCACAACCCTAGACCATTTATTAATTCGTTTAAAAAAAAAATATTACTTTAGTATACAAAGTACAACAATCCAATAACTCCCAATCACTTAACTCGTGGCTTAACAGTGCAAAGTTGTATTAATTGACGTCCTGCGGATGAGTTTCTTTTTCCAGCTCTCCTCTTTGCTCAGTGGGCAAAATTGGGAGTGGAGAATCTTGGTGATCGTATGGAATGTAAAGACAGAAAAAAAAAAAGAATCCCGATATCGTTCGATCAAAAGAGAAAAAGTAAAAAAAAAAAAACCTAAAAAGCGAAATGTATCTTGGTGGTCTAATTGGTTAGGGGGTACGTTGAACTAATTGGTCGTAAATCATTTTGGGTACAGTGACAATTTTTGTAACAAAATTAATTTGAAAAAGAAAAAGAAAAAAAAAACGAAATTCGGTTAGGCTAAAAATTTGTTTACAGGATTTATCGCGCGAGAGCCGCTTTGCGCGACGGCGTCGCGCGATTAAACCGCCGGTTTACTATATTGTGAAGACTCGAGCAACAATGAAGCGCATGCCCATGTTCTCGCTTTACATTAACTACCGTTATATATAGCCCAATACAAATAGAGTGGGTGTAAACGTATATCTATTGGAGGCACGCCATGCTACAATCATCACTGATTGAAACCAATACGAAATTCTGTATATTTCGGAAAGTTTCCTAAATTTAAATTTTTATCTCTTAAAAAAAAAAAAAAAAAGTAACCACTTCATCGATCGCCCAATCGATCCGGTGAAGGGGAAAAAGACAAACAAAAAATTACTATACGGACCAATTCAATGAAACAAAATTAGGCATGTGTGTGTTTTTCTTCATCCCACAGCTCGATAATCACGAAATAAAACCCGGCAAGAGTCTGAAAGTAAACATTAGCGTTCCTAATCTACGACTTTTCGTCGGGAACATACCAAAGTCAAAAGGCAAAGAGGAGATCTTGGAGGAATTTGGTAATTTGACAGGTAAAGTGAATTCGAGGCGTGTGTAACCTACCTCTACCTCTACCTCTACACCTCTCTACACCTCACTTGGTTGTTGTTGTTGTTGATGTTTTTATTTTGTTACATATACATATATATATACATTACATATATATAGTATTTATATATACAATTTTTTTTTTCTCGTCTTATACCCCCTCAATTCTATCGTATCCATAAGAGTGGTAGCTTATAAGTAGTGGTTGTAGATGGTATGGAATACTACTGTTATCATTATTATTATTATTATTATTATTATGTTATAAAATTTACGCAAGAAAAATGATATGAAACGCCGTCGCCACGTACGATCGACGTGATATACATATATATATACATATATTCATACATATATATATATAAATATATATATCTGTGACACCTTCGATTCTGGTCAGTCTCCTTGCCTCTCGGTTTATTAGTGAACAGTAACACCTCTCTGGTCCAAGTCTTCTTTTTCCTCTCATATTTAGGTTGAGTTATGAGTTATCTGCTTCCTACGATACACGCAAATACATATATCTCAAACGATTTTACTCTCTTTCTTTCTCTCTTCGTCGCTCTTTATCACTCTTTAAAAAAAAAAAAAAAGCTCGTAATTTATTCCGCGGCATATATCGTCGCGTCACTTGACTCATAATACTACTACACTAATTTGTACTCTGCGACTATAATCGCTGCCCTCATACTCTCCTTTGCAACTTGTACTTTTCACAATGTACGCGCTACTCTGCCCTTAACTCTACATAAAATTCATTACCTTCTGTCGCTTCTCATTTTCTTCACACACACTCTCTCTCTCTCTCTCTCTATATATATATATTTATATATATATTACTTTTTCTGAGTCTCACTCTTCGTTGTTTGCGACATGCAGAAACAGATACATACAAATAATAATACCTTGCGAAGCTAGGACACGATGCGTTTGACGATAATTAATTTTTTTTTTTGGGCAGCTTTAATGCAGTTTCGGGGTCAGATATATATGTACATGTACACATTTATATATATATCGGTAACGGTCCATTCTCGTTGCGTCATTTTAATAATCAAATAATATTAATAATAATTTAATAATCAATTGTTAATGATAACGCCGTTCGCACATATTGCGGATACGCTGCTGTCGCTGCTCCTGCTGCTGTTGCCGCCACTAGAGCTGTCTTATAAACACGTTTATTGGGTGAAAAATTAAGAGAACAATAAAAACAAAACAAAACAAAAAAACGACCCGACGATATAAATGCGATAGATTCATGACTCTTCAAGCCTCGAGCATGGGGGGTTTACGGGAGACCTGAGTGGACCGCTGGGGGCGTGTGGCTCGCTAACAAACGGACAGGCACTCCCAAACTCACCCCTCTAGATCGGAGCGATATCTCCAAGCTTTTTTTTTTTGTAATATTTTTTTTATTCTTGTCTTCCGTTTATTATCAAACTTCCGTTTTCGTTCCTCCACTGTTGTCACATTTTTTGTATCCATGTCGTATATCCTCGATGTTATTCCAAACCAAACTGGGATTGCAAAGATCTCGTGTGAAACCTTGAAGTAGATCTCGGACGCCACACCGAACGATGCTGCGAGGGGAATTGTTTGTCCCAGCGGCTGCGTACAAACGTCTGTGGCGTCGAGACTAAAAAAAAAAAAAAAAATAACCCTTGTACACCCTCCCCGGTAAATCTCAAGTATATAATTTCAACTCTTTCAACTATTTATCTTTCTCGCTGTATCTCTCGGTCTCTGCCACCTCAATCCTCTGAGACATGAAAACTTAAATCCTCGAAGGTCACTTCGCGCGAGAAAAGAAAACAAAAAACAAAAAAAAATACATTCCACGACGTTCGCCTCTCGAGTCAGCCAATACTAAGCAGGCATATGAAAAAAAAAAAAAAAAAAAAAAAAAAAAATTATGTCAAATCAGATAAAGGCAAGCTTAATTGGCACACTCCTTCCACATTATTCTTACAGCTGAATGATTATGAGATTCGGAAAGGCAAAAAGATTGGTGTTACCGTATCTTATAACAATCACCGCTTGTTTGTGGGAAATATTCCAAAGAATCGAGACCGAGATGACTTGTTCGAAGAGTTTACAAAGCACGCACGTAAGTTGAAAATTGCCCTTAAATCAGCAGGCAGTGTAATCCATGCAAAAAAAAAAAAATGAAAAAATACAAAACAAGGAACGTTATATTTCCTTCTTCTGTGATGGCCGAACGAGAGGTTTCAATCGATCGAATGAATGCCGTGTGAAAGGATGAACGAACGTGCGTTTATTTATTTTTTTTATTATTTTTTCGTCCGGGTGCGAATGTGAAACGAACAGAAAAAGAAACATTTATGTCAGGTTCATCGAGCGCTGTTGAAGGGACGAAAAATTTCATTTTCAAATTTACTTTCCGCCGCCGCCTCGTTCATTTGATTTACCGAACAACGAGAAAACGATTATATCAAAAGAGTTAAAAAAAAAAAAAAACGTTAAAAAAGGTGCCAGGTGGGTCCGATCCAGCTCCCTCGCATTTCATACTCGATTAATTATTTTCTTCTTTCATTCTAATCTCTCTGTCTCACGCTCGCTCTCTTTCTTTTTTTCCCCACCTTCCTTTTCTAAATATATATATATATATATTTATACTTTACGAATAATCCATTTCAGACGATTATTGACAGCGAACTTCCGATCGTCACCGTCATTCCTTCAACTTGTCATTAAATTACCGTTGAATTTTTAACAGTCTCGATAAGGGTTCGAAAATTTGCTAAAGCGTCTAATCAGTCAACTTTCACAATTTTTCTTTTCCGCTGATAAAAATATAAAGATAATCAGATTTTTATCAAAAAAAATGAAAAACGATCCCAAATCGCAACGTGAATTTTGCTCGGCGATTAAGTAGTCCTAATAAGTTTGTCAGGTTTTCTTTTTTTTTTTTTTTAAATTAATTATTAGACTACCGGGTGAAATTTTGTGCAAGGTTTGCTCCAAATCGAATATACTTGCTATTATTACCTTGATTACTCTACCTGCCGTATCCTACTTTGATTATTCTTCTAAACGGGTCTTTAGTGTGTGCGTGTGGTATTATCTATCATAGAACATTAGAACGACCTGCCCCCCCCCCCCCCCCCCCCCCCCACCGATTGCTTTAGAGTGTGATCTTTTTTCATCTTTTTTTTCGAATACGTTTTCACATTTGTTTCATCTTCCTATCAGACATTTTCACTGGTACTTTTTTTCCGTATACTATTGCGATTTTCGCGGGTTTTTTTTTTTTTCGTGAGCGTGTGTGTGTTCAATTATGGTAGGAATATTCTTGCATGAAAAAAAAAAAATCTCAAATCTCTACGGACACAGAGAGGAGGGGGCAGCCTTTGCGATAATCGACTTGCCATATACCCGAGTACGTTTGTCATATCAAAACCATTATTCACCGTTTTTTTTTTTTGTTATTCTTCCGTAATCTATAATGCTGCTACAGCGTGTGTGTGCACTCTGTGTTTAGGAATTATGTTTTTAATTTAATATATATATTGTTTTATTTTTTTTTGTTGGGCTCTATCGTGGAGGACAGTGACAGACCAGGCATTTGTTTTAAATCTTACGGACGCAGTATAAATCGGCATTATCGTTGTCATTTCGTTGATATATATTTATTTTGCCTCTTTTTTTTTTAATCATCCAACAAGACGACATCGCGACACGGTGTTGTGGTCTTCGAAAGCATTTTTTTTTCTCATCTATATCAGAACAACGGTAGAGTTCATAGTTCAGAGATAGAATCCGGAAAATGAAGCTCGATAGAGTGAAAATAAAAATAAATATCGCACTACGTCTGAAACTCGCGCAGCACTCCCATTCGTGCGGGTAATGGCTTTTAAACTGAGAGGAAGGAGGTGAGAGGTGAATTGTGTCACAAAAAAGAGAAAAAGACACGCAGTAAGAATGACTCAAGAAAACAAAAAAAAAACAAAAAAAAAACGTAAGTTGTAAATCCCGATCGCCCAGAAGCGTGTACGCGCAATATGTATTCTCGAACGGAGAATTCCGCAGCAAAGACAGTCGCTAGATTTTTCGGGAGCAGTCAATAATTAAGTGTAGAGCAAACGGAGTGTAACTAATTAACGAAGATACTTAAATTTTTTTTTCTTTGCATATACGAGTTCTCCGTGTCAGTAAATTGTAATTTTTTTTTTTTACGAAACAGTTAATTCCTCGCACATCGAGACTAATCTTTTTATGCCGCAATTTATCGACAGTCTGAATTTTAAGGCTGGCGATTATTTCGATCTCGTCTAAAACCGCCACGTTTTTTCTTTTTTTTTTTTTTTACACCGCTTCGTCACACTGCAAAAAGTTGCAACGTTTAATGTTTAACAGTTTCCCAATCTGAGCCGACCGTTTTTCTATGCGGGTAATAACGACGAGCGGAAGTTGTCCAGAACGATCGATTAACGATAAATACGAACGACGGACGAAGACGGAAAAAAGGACCTCGGTGCATGGTGTTTTTCTAGTGAGAATAGCGATAGCGATCGAAATTTTACAAAGTACATTGTACAATGAATTCGGATACGGAACCAGTTGAAAAAAACATATTCCACGGTTACTCGTTAAAGACGTAAAAGAGCAAAAATTTTTGTTGTCGATTCATTTTTTACTTTTGTGATTTTGATGATTATTTTTTGTTGTCGTTGTTTAAACCGTCGAAAGAAAAAGGGATAAAGAGGGAAAAAAACTTCAACGAATCGAAATAAACACAAATAGGATTTAAAAGAAAAATTTATAGCGATCCGGTAACTCAGTTTCCCTGTGTTCATACACGGTTTCCGTTCAATTATCCGTAATCCTGTTTTTTGAAAAGAAAAAGAAAAAATATAAATGAAAAAAAAAAAAAAAGAAGAAAAACGTTAATTTCATCGGCATTTTATTTAGACATTGAGACGCAAAAGCCTTACGTATGTTTTTTTATGATTTTCTCCAAAATATAGCCGGGCTGACCGAGGTGATTATCTACAGCTCGCCGGATGACAAGAAGAAGAACAGGGGCTTCTGTTTTCTGGAGTACGAGTCTCACAAGTCGGCCTCGTTGGCTAAACGGCGACTCAGCACCGGTCGCATCAAGGTCTGGGGCTGTGATATCATAGTCGACTGGGCCGACCCCCAGGAGGAGCCTGACGAACAAACAATGGCAAAGGTGAGCGTCGCTCAATTTTTTTAAATATCTCGTCGACGCCCAAAACACTGAGCGGATTTAAATAAATTTAACATTAAAAAGTGTTTAATATCAATAAATCTACTACAGCGATTAACGAGACAAAACCTTTTCGTTCCAGGTGCGTGTGCTATATGTTAGGAATTTAACGCAAGATTGCTCGGAAGAGAAGCTCAAGGAGTGCTTCGAGATGTACGGCAAGATCGACAGGGTCAAGAAGATCAAGGACTACGCTTTTATACACTTCGAAGATAGAGACAATGCCGTCAAGGTAAACAAAAACAAAAATATTTTATTCGATACCAAAGTGTGTGTCGCGCGAAATTTATATCTAACGATTTATTTATGTATCTCGTAAGGCGATGCGAGAACTGCACGGCAAGGAAATCAGCGGCTCTCACATACAGGTTGCCCTCGCAAAACCGCCGTTCGACAAGAAGAAGAAGGAAGACATGCTGCGCGCTCGAGAACGCAGAATGATGCAAACGATGCAGGGTCGCAGCGGGTGAGTTCGCTTCGGCGTTTATAGATTTTTTTATTGCTATTTTTTTATGTTTCTTTCTTCGAAAGGAACTTAGCTTCGGGTATTTCTATATCTGTCCGGAAATCGGCATTTCTAATCTACATGGCTATATGAAGGGGGCCTCCGTTTGATTTCAGCAGCTCTCCGTCGCATCCGAGTATGGGAGGTCCAATGCCAGGTCGCGGATCTGGGCAGGGTCCTCGCGGTTCCGGCGCGGGTATGAGACCACCTATGGGCCGCGGCGATTATGGTAAATCATCAACAATCATCCAATCGGAGACTCGTATTATTTATTTTACTCTATGTTGTTTATTTTACTCACCAACCCCTCGTGTGAAAAAAAAAAAACTAGAGTAAAAAATCCGATCGTGGAACGAGCCCTTTTTATTTGTCAAATTTGAGACCCGCGTTATTTTCCTCTCGAGTTTATATTTTCTTAACGCACTAGTTGAAATTCAAATTTCACTTCGCGCTTGGTGTTCACGACCAATTCGAAGTTTCATTGTCGTATGATTCGAACTCGTTGAAATTTTATTGCAATCGCGTCTAATGATAGTTCGTGATCGTTACGTTTATATTGCATTCAATCGGGAGCTTCACAATGCCGGACATTGTTTATCCAATCGAACACACTTTTGTTTCCGTCCCATTAAAATTTATTTATTTAATATTATCGTTGTTTATAACACAGACGTCCTGCATGCTTTTGGGAATTTTCTCCACTATCTCACTATACATAACCTTGGCTTACGCGCATGTCAGGCAACATTTTACCGTGTGGACATTATTTATTTAGAGTATCGTTTGTTAATTATATACTCGAATTATATCGACGAAAGTGTGGTCGCAGGACTTACTCTTTCTCATTGAATAACCAAATTTTTGTATCCGCTATTTCCCTCCGAAAATCCTTGCAAATCTCTCGAGATCGAACGTAAAAAAAAAAAAAAATCGAGAGCTACTTCATCGGAATGCCTTGCCAACCGTTTACCCATCCTTGCCAATCGAATACCCATCTGAAGCGAATGAAAAAAAAAAAACATAGCATGCATATTGTTTGTCCCGTGTTCGTGTTTTTCGTTTTGTTTTTTTTTATCCCACGTTTTTTTTGTCCAGTTATCTTTGATAGTAGTAATAATTCGAGCGTGTCGTGCACAGTCGGATATTAACGACGAAAGAGTCGCACAAGAAAAAAAAAATGTTTGTCGATAGTCTTGTCTCTATACCTACGAGTGTCATGAAAATACAAAAAATCTGTTTACAGCTCTCAAGGAAATAGGTAAGCTGCGTTATTGAATGACGAGATTGCAACACTCTGTAGACAGTACTATCGTTGGTAGTTTGAATTATATTTTTTTTGTTTAAAAAGAAAAAAATTATTTAATCTCTCGTTAGTTTTGTTCTTATTCGTTGGTAATTTCTCTGTTTTTTCGTTTTTCGCAATAATCGCTCCTCAATAATCTAGTCGAGACGAGTAAAGGAATTTTGTAACACTTCGTGAGACCGTGCGCGTAACGATATCTCGATTAATTAGAGTCCTCTGAACGGCAACGATAATGAAAAAGCGCCGTGTATGGTTTTCAACCGTTAATCGGTTTGCCATTTTCGAACGATTCTCTGACATCGTAATCGAAAGTTAAATCAGCCGTTCACAAAACGTGTACATTTTTTATTTAAAAAAATAAACATTTATGATATAAATTTGTTTTCCATTTGGCGTTAGCCTAAAAATGCTGGATTCTTCTTCAACACGATAAAATACATTAGATTATGTAATCCACATTTTTTGTAACCCTTCGAACTGACCGATACAAAGTTACAATATGTTTTTCCGCCGACGATATGCAGTTAGTAATGAAAAAATAAATGCATGGAAATTAAAGGCATAGAATGGAATGAAAACTTGAACTTTCGATTGCGACTAAATTTTTGCAAAGTGGCGTAACGTTAATAATTCGTCGTTACGCTCGTCAGAAAAAAAAGGATTCGTAACGGTGGTAGGGTAAATCGTTGCAAGGTTTTCCTAAATGCGGTGTTAAAATGACGATTGAGTTACATTATCATTTCGCGTCGCAATATCTCAGTTGGTTCTGTATATAGTTGTGTCACTGTATGAAAACTTTGTTTAATTTTTTTTTTTGTTTCTGTATTTTTTTTCTCCGTTTCTCTCGGTAACACAACGTATGGATTACGCGTGTGTGTACAAAAATTTGTTTCTTTCATTGGCATAAAAAAAAAAAACGAATGTCCAGATTGTATTATCATATCTTTTCCCGGCATGCATTTTATATATGAAAAAAAAACATACATAGAGGAAACAATTAATTGAGTATAAGTTTGATGTTTTCAAATTGGATTTACAAAAAAAAGAAAGAAATTGAAAGTGGCTAAATTTGGGTCTATTTGTAATGTGTGTTTTTATAGATTATGATTACGACTATTACGGTTATGGGGATTATCGAGGTGGCTACAGTGATCCATATTACGATGACTATTATCGATACGAAGATTACTATTTCGATTATGCGCCGCCTCCGCCACCTGCCAGAGGGAGAGGCAGGCAGCCTCAACCGGTGGGTCGCCTTTTTTCATGGTTTTAAAGTCTCGTTAATCAATTTGTTTTTATTTTTATATTTAAAAAGAGAATTAAATTAAATATAATCTCGTATTTGAATCGTATATTACTTTTTGAGATTGGCGGTAGTTTGATTGTGGCACAGTGTTCGCGGACTCCCCACCATCTTTACATCTGTCTGTCTGCCTTTGAATCATCTCGTTTACGTACGTCCACATTAACACCCATATAAAATATATATATAATTTTTTTTTTTTTTAATCATCTTTCACTCCCATCGCCCCCCTGCCCTCACTTATACAGCCTCTGTCCGCGTTGTTCAACATACTACTAATTAACTACTCTGTTTAACAAATTGCCTAATCGATTTTTTTTTTTGCTCGCTTCATATAATCAACTAATCAATCGCAAGGGATTTTGACTTTTGTCTTCTATATTTTTTCACACCTATTCGATATCAATGCACAATTGTTATTGTCAATTTTTTTACTCGCACACATCGCGTCGCACTGCCGTCGGCGCTCATTTTTTTTTTTTTTTCGTAACTTGTATATGCTGCAATATCCGCATCGCACATTGCCCTGCGCAATCGCACTCCTTTAAAAAATTTTTTTTTTTTTTTTCATGTACATAATATATACACGTGGTCACATAATTTTAATCACGCTCCGCTATAAATGTTTCATCGGCTTTAATGCCGCCCCGACGTGCATTTCGTGATCTCACACCGAACGCGCCTCACTTAAATTCAATGTTGTCGAGATATACTTTTTTTTTTTTTTTTCACGTGAAACTGATTATTAATTTTTCTCTATTAATATCTCTATTAATTTTGTAATCACCTTAAAACCAACCTGAGGCAATTAGGACCACAAAAGATTTTCAATTGAAATTTATCTGTTCACTTGTTTTTCTTTTCATCAATGGGTACGCGCATTTAGATGTTAAATAATATACGATAATACACACGAACAAAGACCAAGTATAAATCCGGGGGAGTGAATGTGGAAGATCGAGAATGGGCTGGACACGCGAGCGCACTTTTGCAAAAGGCATGTGACAATGAAAAAAAAAAAAAAAAAAAAAAAAAAAAGTATTCAATCATATGTACGATACAGTTAGTTACTATGGTACGGTAGTTATCTTCTCAGTTTCACGTATACCCAATAGACTAATGCCAATCCACACAGAAAGAGCACTAATGATGAATTACAAACAAACAAAAAATCCCCCGTCCGGAACCCCTCGAACACATTGCCACTATCAAATTGCTTGCGCGAGTCATATCTGAGCCATGGTAGACCCATTCGAAATTCTCTGACTGACCATTGTAGAAAATTTCGACAGCCAAACATTAAGCCGGGAAAAGCATTAAACGTCTGAATTGATTTCGAAAGAGAAAAAAAAAAAAAAAAAACATTCATAAAACCAACAAGTATCGATGTTAGGAGTCGCAACCGGAAGCGGGGAAGACCGTCGTCACGAGGAAAACGCAGAAAGAAAAAAAAAAAAAGGAATAAAAACAAATGGAGAATCGCGCTTACATGTGTCATTTCGCAGTGTTGCAGGCTTGCTATACATAAAAGTATAAATCCTATGGGCACCGCACCAAGTCAAGAGTATCCCAAAGCCCCGCCCGTAGGCACAGACTTAAAAAAAAATTTAAAAAAAAAATAATAATAAAAAAATATAAAAAAAATTTAAAAAAGAGAAAACAGAGATAAGCGTGTGCGTCCAATAATGCTGCACAGAGAAGCCTTTTCGTCATTCCACTTGGATAACGCTGTTCTGGCGTTTCATCCGACACCTTTTCCCCCCACGATAGCGAGCACGCAAAAAAAAAAGAGAAAAAGCACAGAAAAAAAAAAAAAAAAACTATAAAGTAACATTAAATTTGTGTAGACTTAGAGTAGAGCGACGTTGCGTCTCGTGGCTCGGATATGATACACGTACATGGTATTTCTTTTTGTGTCAAATTCCAGGCTTGTACAATAATGCAATGGGAGCAATGGCCACCCTGCGAGAATCGCTATGAAGCTGCCATCAAATTTTTATTTTTATTTTTTTGTTTTATTCAGCTTTTTCACTATAAGACGCGTTAAGCTTTTTCTTCAAGCGTCTCATTTGCAATTTCATCGGATCAGAGGATCCGTTCGACAAACACACACTATTGTATGGACACCGTGGCGTTGCTTCGAAGGGAAAGCTTATCGTGGAATAATTGCAGCAGCACAGCTTTGATGGGACTAACGGAGCGATAAAATGCCGCTTGGATTAAGAAATATTTTTCTCCTTGCAGAATCATTCATACCTGTGGAGTATAGTTTTTTTGTTTGTTTGTTTGTTTTATGTAATTATACACATTGAGCGTGTATAGAGTGTATATATTGTTACAATGGCCTTGCAATACCACACACGGGTCCAGTGGATCCGTGCCGTATATAATTAATGTCGACTTTTTGGAAAAAAAAAAAACAAAAAAAATGTAATAATTATCATTTTTTTTCATGATCAAAGCTCCATATTTCTATAATATTTACAAAAGATATTTGAAGCAAAAAAAAAAAAAAAACTATTGGCAAACAGTTGTCCTCAAGATCCATGTTTGGTGTTGATGAGGTCCAAAGAAAAAAAAAAAAAAAAACTATGTGTGGTGTTTCTAGGCATAGGTTTGATTTTTATCCGCTTAGGTGCAACGGGATGATCCACGGGATTTTGATGCGAGAGAGAACGAATGGAAACAAAACAGAATATATAAATAGTGAATTGAAAGTGAATTGTGGTTTTCGCTTCGGAGCAGGTCGTGTTTAATTGACCGAGGGGTGCTGAATGAAACGAAAATAAACCACCACACACGTAATTCGCCACGCTTATTTGCGCCGCTTTGCTTTATCCGCTGGAAAAAAAAAAAAAAAAAATGCACTCCCCCCTGCACTCACCCACCCGCTTATCGCCGGATTGCTGGCAATGCAACGCCGCTACACCGCCCGCTGCTTACATAATACCTCGATTGACTTTTGTTCTAGCTGCCAGTGCAGTAGGTTGTGTTGCTTAAGTTCCTTCGCCCAGCAATAGCGTACGCTTTATCACTATTACTACATTGCTGGATAACCTCTGCTAACTCCCGCCGCTGTATGCAAACGTTTATTGCTGGTTAGTAAGAATTTGTGCTTCTAGGTGAAGTCGTCTACTGTTTTTTTTTTTTTTTTTTTTTTTAATTTTTTTAAAAACTCTTATCTATCGCATTACTCCCAGCGTCACCGTCGTCTGTTATCTCCGTAATATTAAATTTTTTAAAATTAATCTATAATCTACCTGATTTTTAGCCGATCAATTGCTCGATTATATATATATATATATATATATATATATATATATATATATATATATATATATATATATATATATATACAGCCCAAATTCACGTTGCACCCTCGTTACTCTGTCCACCCCGCCCGCCCTGAGAACCCCGCGACACGCGTGCACACTCGCGTGCTGCTGTCGTTGTCATCGTTTCTCGCTATGTCACACTACTTCTATCACTGTATTACTAATTTTTTTTTTTGTCTTTTATTTACGCTCGTCGATCAATTTTGTCGAGAGAAATATGAAATATTATACCGTAAATATCTCAATGCAGAGCGACAAGCAAGTCTTTGAACTGATTGTTGGTACATTTGCTGAGCAAAGTATCGTACAGAAGATCATTTCTATTTAAGTGTTTAATACACCGAGATTGATCACTTTTGTCCATAATATTGTTACGGTTTAAATTATTGCGAGTCTGTGTGTTTTCAAAGTAATGCGTACACCGAAAGAATCTTGTCACTCTATACGAGAATACATATATATATATGTATAACAAGTACAGAATTGCAGATTAGAGAAATTCAGTTGATTTTTTTATTTCACTTCAATGCAATATATTCCAATAACTATTCCGATACAGTCAACTCTTCACAACAGACGATTTTCGACCATGATCTTTTTCGCTCTTATTGAATTACAGAAAAATATGATTAATTTAGTTTTCAAAGAACTTCGCATTTTTGTCAGGATTTGACTGTATCCTCAGTTTTTCGCTACTCGACGAGAGAACAGAAGAGCTGTTTGCGGATTAATAGCGAGAGACAAAAAATAATGAACGTTAAAAAATTTTAAGAGACACTATGAAAAAAAAAAAAAACAATAGTTATGTGGATGCAAAAATGTTGATAATTGATAGGATTGAAGTAAGATCAGCAGCAGATTCGGGGTAACGTTTGGGTGTGTTGTCTGGTTAGGCTGGTCGTGGCCGTGGAGCAGTGGCCCGTGGCCGAATAGTCGGTGGCCCCAAGGCCTCTGGGGTAATCAGGGGGGTTCGCCCGGCACCATCATCAGGGTTCCAAGAACGTGGGGCGCGTGCGGGCGCCCCGCGTGGACGGGTCCGCGCCAAGGGAAGTTTTTCAGGTGAGGATGGTCTGTATCTCCACAACGATTCTTATATTTTCTTTTACATTATAATTATTTTTATCGTAGATATACATTCCAGTATATCAATAATATATTATCGATGCGATATTCTCAAAGTATATAATTTTTCATTGATATACATTGGCAGTTATCGTCGATAGTTCGTAGCTGCCCCGAATAATGATGATAAATTATTATTACAAAAAATGTATTGATGAAATTGACTATTTTGGCCAATGACAAGCGGCTACGGGCTTCCGATTGCGAATGTATATTTTGTTCCTCGTTATCCGTGGAAAGTCGAATTTTCATCTCGTCGTTTAATTTCAACCGAATTTCTATTCGATAATAATACATATCACAAGCTCAGGAGCTTTTGTTGTTTACTAACTGCGCTGCTAGAACTATGCCTCCTCTCGTATCACTTACCGCTCCATTCTCTCCATCTCCTCCTCTCTTCTTTTTCTCTGTCACTCTCACTTCACAATAGAAAACAACTCGACACTGCGTTGCTTTAGTGCTGAGCTCTCTTAACACTTGCCGTACTCCACACATCAGACTTTGATATTTAAAAAAAAAAAAAACCCTGTCTTACTCCTCTTTTACCCAAGCCACGCCATTCACTGTCGGCGAAAGACCACGAAGATTATACATTGAACTTTACAGGAACGGCTTCCATGATTCCCGCTTCCCGTTAACCCACCCACCATCGTCCAGAGCAAAGTTTAGTAGTACACTTAGTAACCGTACGTGCTACGAATTTTCTTAACATATCAATTAACTATATAAAACAAAAATTACTTATCGGTCATTTTTTTTTTAATCTTTGGTACTCGATCTGTGAGACTTCAGCGTCAAACGGACATTGTCTAAATTGTATTTCCATACATAAAAAAAAAAAATTTATTCGCCACCGAGAAAACGTTCGAGTACGAGGGATTTGAAAAAAAAAAAAAAAAAAAAAAAACAAAGAATCAAAATACCTGATCAAATCATTAATATAAGGTATCTGTAAAAACGACGATATTTAACTGTACGAGCTTTTGTCGTTTTAACGAGAAACCATTGTGTTTTACAGCAGGTAAGCGAAAGTTTGACGGGGGTCACCAGAACCAGGGGGAATCTAAACGTCGCTTCCAGAGCAACTGGGGAAACCAGCCCCTCGCCCAACAACCATTGGGCAATGCGTACGGATTGGCGAGTGTGAACGGAGGCGGTGGCAATGGTGGAGGCAGTAGCGGAGCTTGCGGTCTCGCTTTCGGCGACAGGTCATCGGCTTCCGCTGGCGGTGGCAACACGACGGGCGCAACTTCGGCGGGTGACGAGCACGAGTGGTACCAAGACTCATATCATTCGTGGAGCTAATTTTCCTCAAAGTCCGCATCTCGGTGACTTGAAGAAAAAAAAAATAAATAAATAAAACAAAAAGAAAAAAACATTAAAAAACAAAATAATCATCGAGGGTTTCAAGAAACTCGAAGCTTTCGAGGTACGCGCCAATCGGGTACTGTGTGCCGCGGACGGTAGCGCGAAAAAAAAAATTAAAAAATTAAAAAACCGAGGAAACAATGAGAGAGGACGAGGAAAACGCAAAGTGAGAGAGAAAGAAAGACAAGGAGCCGGATGTTGTGCACCAACGGCGTACCGCTGCTGCTATCTTAGCCGAAAAATTAAAAAAATTAACAAAGAAAAAAAATTAAAATAAGGAAGAAGAAATCGAAGATTGAAAAAAAAAAAAGCAAAATGATAAATTTCGGATCGACGCGCATCCCGTCACCATCGCCCGCAGTTGTTGTGATTTTTAATGTACAGTGAGATGTGCCACTGGGACGTTTACTACTACTATTTACATCCGGAGTGACCACACACACACCCACCCCGTACTATTATTATATTCATTATAATAACTATCTCGTAAGTACCACTACTGCATTGTCACATTGTTTACTGCCATGCGAGCGATAGAGTGAATGATATACATTTCATGGATAGAGAATAGATTACTACTACTACACGAAAAAAAAGGAAAGATGGAAAGAAGGAAGAACGATGGGAGATGGACGGAGAAGAACGAAGGAATGATTAGGGTTCGAAAGAACCGGACGTACGCAAGATTGGGCGACGTTTAATTTGTTTGGAAAATGTGATCAAGTAACGCGATTGTTGTTTAAGTTTTTTGGATGCGTGAATAATAATAAAACTAGAACGTGGTTAAATAGGAGAGCGGTGTCGCGAATTGGGATTCGTCATTTAATGAAAATTCCCGGGGGGCGACGCGACCGAGCCGGGAGATGGGAAGAGAAGGAAAACAAAAAACCACAAAGTGAAGGATAGTATGAGGCGAGCGCCCTCTAGGTTTCGCGAGGAGAGCGAGTGCGTGAGTGCGTGTGAAAGATAATGAAAGTATGAGCTAGAAGGAATATGGAGTTTATCCTCTGCGTGTGTGTGCGTATGGAGAAAGCGCGCCAAGCGCCAAGCGCTAGACCTCCTATTGTTGGTCTATAATGTGTACAGTCAGTAAAACTATTATTATTATTATTAAGGGTCAGGCAAGCTGTTTGTTGCGGTGACGAAGATACGCTCGTCGCGAGAACGACGCTGCTATCTTCTTGGAGGGTGTTTCTGAGGTTTGTTTGATTGTGCTCATGACATGAACAAAGATACTTTGGTTCGAAAGCATTATGATGATGACTATTGCTCACACATGAGTAAGGAAATTAAAATGGAGAGAGAGAGAGAGAGAGAAAAAAAAAAAACTAATCAACTTGTACAGTTCTAATCCTTCGACGATGATATCAAATATCGCGAAAGGTCTCTCGTCTAAATTATCCTGTATTTATTTGATACCGCATTTTTTTACAAAATGCAGGTTCGAAATTGAAAAAAAAAAAAACTTAAAAAGTAAAAAAAAAAGTTAATTATGCGTTTAGGAGAGAGAAAGAAAAAGAGGGAGAGAGAGAGAAAGAGTTAAAGTAGATGGAAGAAAACGATTGTTTAATTTGACAAAGATTTCTGGTTAAAATCATCAATTTGTGACACACACACACACACATACGCACTCTCGAATCATAGAAAATACTTGCGCGCGACAGATATATCTTCGAAATGAACTGGCTACCGAATTGATAATGATAGTTACAGATTGAAATAGAATTGCGAATTGTATACAAATCCATGAAAACACACATACAGCACCACACTCTGAGTGTTGACTCGTTGTTATTGTTAGCCTGTTAGTTAATTAGTAAGGAGTTGTAAGTGCGGGCTGTAGTTGGTCCCTGTCCCTGGAGCCCAGACACCCCCCTGTTCTGGAGATTATTCAAACGGAAGACGACGAAATTCATGAAACACACTAAATGTCGATTGAGAAAGAAAATGAAAAAAAAAAGAAAAAAAGAAAAAAAAGATTAACACGAACCATGTATGCAACACACAAAACACACACGCATCCCCCTAACGAAAGACGAATAAGATGAAGGGAAAAAAAATGAAAAAAATAATAAAATAAAAAACTAACGAAAAATGAACACACAAAAGAAAAGCAAAAAAGAATAATAACTGATTGAGAAACCGACATAACTCACGAAGTTAAAGGAACACACTGCTGACAATCTAATACATGTTTTATTGTACATTGACAATTGATTGCCGTAAAACAAAAAAGTACGGAGAAAGAAAAAAAAAATGAAAATAAATATCGCGGTCCTCTACCACTCGTACTGTACGCTGTATCGTCGTAATATATTAGTCGAACAAAATCCACGCTCGTCACTGTACTGTAAAAGGACTTATGAGAAGAAGAAAAAAAAAATTATAATCACCGGATATGAAACCGAAACACACAGCCGAACACGTTATTGGCCATACATAAAAACTAAAATAAACTATCGTTGATAAATAATCGAATTCATAGATAAACGACAAAATGATAAGGCTTGCAACTCATTGGAATACACACAGATATGAGGGCTTTGATCGACACACCTGGACACACTATTATTGAGTTATGTCAAACGCGAGTGAAGAAAGAGAAAATACAGAGAGAGAGAGAGAGAGAGAGAGAGAGAGAGAGAGAGAGAGAGAGAGAGAGAGAGAGAGAGAGAGAGAGAAAGGGAGTGAAAGACGGTGGAGAACACCGAGGCGAAATCTCGTGATAAATGTCTGGTGGGGAAATGAAAAAAAAAAAAAAAAAAAAAAAAACAATCACTGAAAGAACATCAAGAACAAGCAAACGATCGATGGCTCGCAAACCCTCTTATTTATGAGCATTTTGTTACTTTTTATTCATGTTTATACTTAACTCTAATTTTTTTTTTTGTTACTCCTCTTCACTGTTGCATTGATAGCGAGGAGGGGTACATTGCATCTAGTAGTAATGATTGATGACCCAGCCCCCTACTCACCCTGCGTCCTGCTCCTCAAAAGCTCCGATTCCGGACAATCCGTGCCCCCCTATTTTTGCCCTTATCGAACACCCAAACCTTCCTCCCCGCCGTAGCGTTATCTCAAGTAATGATTGTACAAGATCTGTATTGGAAAATCTTACGTTAATCTGTAGCCGTACTCTATCCCCCAAAACCCCTTCCCCCCCCCCCCCAAACCCATCCACGATTCTACCTAATACCTACACCTACTTACGTACCAACCTATTTATAAAAGCATAATATCGAGGATATGATAATATTAATATTAACAATATTATAAGAATGCTATTGCTAATCATACTGAGTGGGTTTTTGTGACATGATAATATTTCCGTATAAAAATGAAAACAAAGTGAAGAAAAAAAAAAAAACAAAAAAAAAAGCAAAAAAAATTTTTAACGAAACGAAAGAAAAAAAAACACAATGAGAACATTTCCATCTTTGTCGAAATCACGATCGAACTAATTAATAATGATAACAATATCGATGATAACGGAGTCAAAAAGTTGAAAAAAAAAAGAAAAAAAATTGCAGATATATGTGTACTAAAACGATAGAGTTCGGCTTGCGGGGACAAGGAAGCACGAGTAGCAAAGGCGGAGGCAGTTCACGGTGACGAGACTTTAGACTGATCTAGGTACTAGCGTTACGATATTTGACCCTGCCCCGATGAAAGGGCGCCCCAAAGTATCACTCGCTACTCTGCACCTACGCACACATCCGGTTCTCCAGTACAGACCCAAACACACACATACACATACACGAAACGCAAATGCGCAACAATTAAAACGTACAGCATACTCGTATTTGCTCGTCCATCACGCAGTCGACACACACACGTAGAGTTGCACATAAGTAGAGAAAAAAAAAAAAAGAGAAAAAAAAAAAACAACAAAAAATAAACAAAACCAATATTACACTCGAGCAACAAAGATCCCTTTTTTTTTGTACGATAAACAGTGGCAGCTGGGGTGCCTGGGGGTTTAAGGTCGCATTTACTATAATGCACCACTGTGGCTGGCGATGCTGTAGCTGCGCGCCCTTTTACCTGGCCAATGCCCTAATTTGCGGCACACATCCTTGCGGGGGGAAAAAAAAAAGACTAGAATTTTTGATTGACCCGTGTCACGCGGATGTTGTGTAATTTTTTTTTTTTTTTTTTTTTGGGCCTCATGGTAATTCATGTTAATTGCGGCCCAAAAACGTGTTTTTTTATTTTAATTTTTATTATATATAAATATATATATTATATTCCTGCGAATATGCATTTTGTGACGTGATGTTATTTAGGAGTAATCATGGTGAAGAATAATTGATAACTTTGAGCAAACGTTGATACTTTATTGCGACTTATTTGACTCTGTCACGCCACCGGAAGTCGTTGAAATTTATTGCATCTAAATTTGTCCACATGATTACGGAATTGTGTTTAAGAAAAAAAAAAAAAAAAAAAAAAATCTATTCAGCTATCAGTTGCTTCGCTTCTATTATTCTTTTCTTTTATCTTCATTTTTTTTTAATTTTTTTTTTTTTTTTTTTTTTTTTTTTTTTAAATAAACCTCCGCAATTATAAAAGTTTCCCTCCCTCCTCCTCTCCCCCCCCTAATTTTAGTGTGACGTAGTTAAAAATAATGATTAATACGATGATGAATTTGAAAAGGATGTTAAAGGCGGTTCCTTAATTTTCGGGCTAGGAGCTTGATTTCAAGTGTCAAAGATTTTTTGTGTACGACCAGATGTATTCTACATGTCTCAATAAACAGTTGTATGTGAATTACTTTTCTTAATAATCGTTACAGCTACTTTTTATTGCTATTTAAACCCAAACAGTCGCACGCTCTTTACGCCGACGAGAAAAAAAAAAAAAAATGCGAGGCGTACAATTTCCAGAGCGCGCGAGACGCTCTGATGGTGCTATAAATTGTGATAAAAAAAACACACAAAAATAAAGGAAACATAGAAAGAGAAAGAGGAATGAGAAACAGGAACACGCTCGGCTCGAATCTCGCTCGGCATACGACTCTGTACTGGTCGACGGTAAAAGCGAGAAAACCGAAGATTCGTTGTGTCGTTCCGTCGAGTTTTTCAGCGCTGATGAAAAACATTCGGCGTGTTATATCGCGTCGGTGTCTTTCCTCTGAGGCGCATGCGCGTTGGAACAGCGCGTTACGTGGGTGTGCGGTGTAGCAGCCAGCATCCCTTCTCGCGCTAGGGTGGCGGCTTTTCTGGAGTGACATCTGTGCACTAGCCGAATGGTTATAGAGAGTAGGGGCGTGTTGGCTACGCCGAGAGAGAGAGAGAATCGCGCTGACACTGTGCCCGCTCCGCCGAAGTGGGGATGCGACGGCGCAAGTTAGCGGCAGTGAGTGAGCTACCGCGAGGACAGCGAGCTCGCTGTTTTTCCGAAGTTTGGTGGGTAGGTCGCGGTGGGCGCAGCGGGTAAACTCGTTTATAAAGGTCGCCGCACGGGTATCGGCGACGAGGTGAAAAACGAATAAAGGACGACGTCGCGCGCTGTCCTTGTGGTGTGCGTGCGTGCGTGTGCATGCATGTCGGTCGAAGGCCGCTTAAGTGGAGTGCCGTCAGGACGCAAAGTGTGATATGGTGAAGCGCAGCGGCAACTCTCGTGGGCGCGCGGGCATAATAAAATAATTCCGAAAGACTCGATGATGACGGGACTGAAGATTGGGCAGTCTCGTGCAACGTGCCGTGCGCGCGTTAATCCTCCGCGGAGGATGCTCTAGTTAGAGGGTGCCGGAGGCGGCGGTGCTCCGCTGCTGCTGCTACTGCTGCTGCCGCTGCTCGCTACTGCTACTGCCGTCGCAGTAGCAGTGTGTTGGCTTCGTTGGTTATCTCGTACGCGCCCCGCCAAACTGATTGACCCGACGGAACACCACACTGCTTCTACGCTCGTGTTGCCCCGTCAGTGTGCGTGAGTGTATCTCTGTGTGAGTGCGTGTACGTCAGTTATGTGAGAAGCAATGCGACGATTGTGAAGGGTCGCGGGCCCTTTTTTTTTTTTTTTACGAAACTTTTTCACAACGAGACGAGAGAGACCGGAGATCGCCTCCCTGTTTTCGTTGTTTTCTTGTATTACTACGTTTAGCATCCTGATCTCCCCGATTTTCCAACGATTTGTATCGAAGCCTTGTCCGTTAAATTTCCGTTGATCCCGCCCCCCCCCCCTCCCCCCTTCCGTGCCGAAACTTCGTACAGTCTCGTCTACATTTCTGTCTCGGATAAAGAAGAAAAAAAAATCTTCGAGACACTCGTTACTTTTGTTTTTCTTTTTATTATCTTTATTTTTTAATTGCCGCATCGTCGGCGGTTTTGTCGTCGCCGTGGCTGTATCACCGTTCGATCCAGGGACCATGCACCAAACTCTTCTACGGTAGGTCACGCCGATTATCACGCCCGTATTCTCTCTCTCTCTCTCTCTCTCTCTCGCCGCTGCTGACCAACTTCACGCACACACACACACAGACCCGCGTACGCTGCCCCTTCCCCTCTTCGACGATCGGCTTTAACATTCTCGTTTAATTGTCTATATCTTTGCTATCGCATTCTATCGCAGCCGCAATGATTTTGACTGACGAACTTAAAGAACCTTGGATAGCGGTGCAAGGAATTGTTGTAGTGGAAAAAAACAAAAAAAAAAAAAACACAAAATGAACATTTCATCGTACAAGGTGTCGTGAATGATAACGTGTCCCTTTGACCGCATTGCTTGACCGTAGCCCATCCTCGAGCGTGTTATCGTCCTCGCACACCCTCGTCCCTTCTACGTCACGTACGTCTGATTAGATCGAATCTTTGTTACCGTGCGCGCGCGCCTTCACATGGAGGTTAACGCTCGCTCTCTCTCTCTCTCTCTCTCTCTCTCTCTCTCTCTCTCTCTGTCTTTCGCTTACTCGTTGTTCTCACGGGAAAAGTAAACCCTCGCGACAGCAGTATCCGGCGTGTCCGAGTAGTCGTCCTAAAATTGCTCGCCTCGGATCCTTCGCGCAATTCGTTCGCACTTCGAGGTTATCGCGTAAGTTTAGAAAAAAATGAAAATATCTTAATCGTCCGATCCTCGATTATTCGGAATCTTTGTGCAGGCAAGAGTGAATAAGACTTTACGCAGTCGGTTATACAGTGTAGACATCTCGGTTGCGAAACTCGATCGGTAACGCCGCACCCACGAGACACGATGCAACGACGATTGTGTTTCGTCGTCGTTCGCGAGCCGCGGCTCGACAATGTTGTCCGGTTAACCAACAAAATCCGTGTAAATCGTTTCCATCGCCAGTCTCACGAGGCTCGCGCCTTTCGGGCATTGTTTCGCCAGCGTCTCGGACAAAAAAAAGAATTGATTTTTAAAAAAAGAATCAACAAACAACCTCGACCGTCATTCTCTGGCCATGTGTCCAACCTGAAATTAACGCCGGAACGGGAAACGCGCGAGACGAGGCTGCGGCACGCTTCGTGTTTGGTAATCGTTCGCGCAACGTGCTCGGGAATGTTTGTCCGCCTAGAGAAAATCCTCGCAGCTTCTCCGACTCTCCGTTAACAATCTCGCTCTCATACTCGAGATCGATGCCAGAAGAGGATTGAAAAATCTCTTATTCGTACGCTTCACAGTCGAGAAAATATTGACGATGTGGGTTGTGGACAGGATGAAGGGGGGGGGGGGGGAGAGAGAGATCAAGCGTACGTAAATTCGATATCTCAAAGGGGTGTCTCTCCCTCCCGGCGAGAGACGCGGTATACGCGTTGTAGAGCGAGGCGGCGAGGCGGCGAGAACTATTGACCATCCCGACTGAGCGAGGCATCCTTGCTTGCCGAGCGCATGGGCGCGGTTCTCCGTTACCTTCGCTCTCTTCCCGATCCTTTCTGCCTTTCCCGCTACGCTACCCTACCAACGATACTTGCTATTACTCGGCCGCGCGCGCACGTACACACGAGTATAAGCATTATAATCTCGCGATAACGCTCGTTACTTTCGCCGTTCTGCTTTGTTTTTTTTTTTTTGTTTGTTTTCTCTTTTTTAATTCTCCATAATATTTTCATAGTTTTATAGCGTGCCTCGACAGCTTCCCTTTCGCAGCGTCTTTCCTCACCGCGCACAACGCCCCGTTCGTAAACATTGTGTTGTCCTATATAGCGGCTCCCACTGTAAGCTGATTTTCCTTTATTTTTTCGTACTGTTATTATTATATTCGCTCTCGAGTCTCTTGAGCGAACGGCCTACGCTTCAATTGTTCCGAACGTCGTTCCCTCGAGGGGAATTGGCTAGTGTTTGTTTTTTTTTTTACTTTTTTTTTATCTTCTCTCCCGCGATAAAAACAACTCACGACCTCTCGCTGGAACGTGGCGAGTGGGGCGTGGCTGAATTAACGGATCGCTTATATCGTCTCCCTTAGCCTCGTGTTACTCGCGCCTCTCGTTGGATGGAAGGGTCGGCTTTCAGCACTTCGCTAACTCGCAAAGTGCCGAGACTCTGTATCGTTGTTATTCTCGAGAATTCGTAAGCGACGTTCTAGTTTTCTTTTTGTTTTGTTGTCGTGGCACTCGCACGCGTCGGCTCTCGAGCGGGTTTGTGGCATTTATTGTTTATTTTTCGTCGATACATCGTCTGCTTTGTGCGCGCGAGAGAAACTATTTACATTTCGAACCGCGATGGCGCAGCTGTTATATCGGCGGTTTAACGAGTGAACCTTTGTTTAGATCCATTGAGGTAGTCGTTGCGAATAACGTTCACTACGAGTTTCAGAGAAATGAGAGGGAATCGCAAACACTTCTGGATGGTATAAAAATCTGAAAAAAATCAAGCATACTAAAGGTGTGGAAATATTAATTTTGCATGATAATAATAATTCGAAGATGTTACTGACAAATTGATGAAAAATAACATACGTACGAACATGACATACAGAAAATACATTTTTTTCTTATAGAGATGATTCGTTCATTTTTTTTCTGAATACGTATGAATTTTTTCCGATTTTTAAATTCACTCTGAATTCTGTGACTTTCTACACATTTTTTGTATATAAAAAGAAAAAATTCAAACGTATTCAGAATAGTGAACGAATTGTTTTTATTTGAAAAAAATTTAGGTTTTCGGGAGATTTGTCGAACAATTTTGTTTTTTTTTTTTTTTCATCAATTTGTTAATAACATTTTCGAATTAGTATTATGTAAAATTAATTTTTTCAGCACCTTTAACATGCTTGATTTTTTTTTTTTTTTAGAATTTTATAGTCTCCAGAAGTTATTGCAATTCCCTCTCATTTCTCTGAAACTCATGCGAAGCGAACACTATTCGCAAGGATTACCTTAAGGGCTATGTCGCTTCGCGCCCAATTCGCATAAGTTCGAGAAAAATAAGAGAAATTCGCTTGTACTTCTCGATGGTTTAAAAATTCTGAAAAAATTCTGAAAAAATTCATGCATACTAAAGGTACTGAAAAGATTAATTGTGCATAATAATAATTACAAAATGTTATTAACAAAGAAATCAAAAAATTAATTGTTTAACAAATTATCCGGCAACATGACTTTTTTTTTTTATGAAAATCATTCGTTCATTTTTCTGATTACGTATGATTTTTTTCAAATTTTTCAGTCAACTTTGATTTTTTTTTTATATGGAAAAAATGTGTGAAAAAACAAAAAAAAAATCAAAGTTGACTGAAAAATCTGAAAAAATTCATACGTATTCAGAAAAATGAACGAATCATTTTCGTTAAGGAAAAAAAAGTTGGTTTGCCCGATAATTTGTTAAACAATTAATTTTTTGATTAATTCGTTGATAACACTTTGAAATTATTATTGTGCGAAATTAATTATTTCAGTGCCTTTGATATGCATGAATTTTTTGTTCAGATTTTTATACCGTCGGGAAGTACTTGCAATTTTCTCTAATTTTTCTCGAACTTGTGCGAAACGAGCACGAAGCGACATAGCTACGCTTAAGCTCGCCCGCATAGATTTGGCGAAAGGAGATTAAATAATAATTTTCAGAAATCTTTAAGGATTTCCGCTCTCATAGACGTTGATCCGGGAAGTTGGAAAGTTGCATATCTTAAGAGCCCGTAAAAAGCCCATAATTCTGAGGCAAAAAAAAAAAAAACGCTTCCAAGAATCGCAGAAAAAAGAGAAGTTGGCGCTGGCTCGACGTTAAGCCGGCACTCCTACTTTTCAATTTCGATTTACTCTTGACAGGAGTGAGTCCAGAGTATTTTTTTTTTTTTTTCTTCCGGTTTTCGACAGCCCAATAGCCTGCAATTTCCATAGCGGTTAAACATTTTTTAGACTCGTTGGCGATGCCAGCTTAATGGACCTCCTTTTTTTTTTTTTTTTCTTTCCTTTCTTCCCACCGCCGCGATCTTTCCGGTGAGCCGGAGACAGGCTATTATCGCTCGGCAGTGGGGCAAGCCCTGCCATCGGTCCGCCGATCCAACCGTTCGACTATCGCGGCACATTTTCACTCGCTGCACCGAGCCTCGACGATAATTTACGATCGCGCCAAATAAAATAATATATATATATATATATATATATATATATATATATATATATATTTTAACCAGTAGAAATTATTTCGAGTCGAACAAGTGTTTAGTCTCAAATTAATAAAAAAAAAAAAAAAAATTCCTCGAGCTCGCCCAATTGTTCTTTCGACTTAACGAAACTTTCTCCATCGCTGCGGACGCCGAACAGTGCATATAGTAACACGAATGTTTTATTTGAATTACAGATGATCGACCGGATCAGTCTTCCTCGTTCTTCCTGGGCCTGGAATAGACACTGACGATATGGTAAGATTTCTTCGTCTCATTCTCTGGAAAAAAAAAAAACAACAACATAAAATAAAAATAAATATCACACTTTGCGGCATTTACTATGGTCGCGTATGCAAAGAGGGCCATTAGCACAGTACGGTGTGACCGAGAACCGGGCACCGTCGTGTCGAGGGGCGAGAAAGGAGGGAACGTTGAAAAAGCGCCAGCGAAAGAGAGACAAAGCGGGAGTCGGAAAAGAGACCAAGGTCCGGTCTTGGGGGTTCTAAAGATAAAATCTGTTTGCAGGACACAGTATGGCTTCGGTACTCTGGCATGCCTCTGGGAGTAGTTTCGTTTCACCTGCCTTCATATTCCTCCTGCTGCTCTGTCCACGTGGTACTACAGGTAAGCAACGCGACGATGTGTTTCGTTGATACTTATACATACATCTATCGCGAGACGAAACGATACGACTGATGGAGCGATAAAGTAGAATCAAAGCTAAATGTGCTTATAATTCAATAATAATAATAATAATAACAATAATATGAATAATAATAATTATTATTATTACTGGTACAATAAAATTGCAGTAGTTTTTTTATTTCTTAATAAATTAATTTATAGTTCTTATTGCAAGTGTGCTTAAAAGCTTAAGAGTTTCAACGAGGATAACGGCACTGTATCGTCAACCGATAATCCTTATAGTATGAAACATATGATTAATGTTTCGTTGATACTTATACATATATCTATCGCGAGACGAAACGATATGACCGATGGAGCGATAAAGTAGAATCAAAGCTAAATGTGCTTATAATTCAATAACCAATAATAATAATATTTATTATTATTATTATTATTACTGCTACAATAAAATTTCAGTAGTTTTTTTTTTATTTCTTAATAAATTAATTTATAGTTCTTATTGCAAGTGTGCTTAAAAGCTTAAGAGTTTCAACGAGGATAACGGCACTGTATCGTCAACCGATAATCCTTGTAGTATGAAACATATGATTAATGTGGTGTGGTGTGTTCCCGGTGGCGGTGGATCCTCTCTTGTGTACGGGATACTTTTAATCGGCGATCTCTTCCGATAACCCTCGCAATATCAGCCCGCGAGGTAATTGATGTGCCACTGCCACAGCAAGACTACGTACCAACCCTGCCACTACCACCGGGACCCATCACCACTGCCAAAACACCAAGTACGTTGTCACTCTCTCCTTTCTCTTCTTCACGATCGTTTCTTCTTCTACTTTCGTTTCTCCTTCTACTTTCGTTTCTCTCCTTGATCTGTTGGCCTATTATTATTATTTTTTATTTTCTTCAAATCAATGTTGTAACTATCTAGATTAAATATTTAGTGTGCGGCATTGAGGAATAGAGAAACCAAATTGATTTATCGCTCGACGGACAAAAATAGGGAAACTAAAATTTACAAAAAAAAAATATAAATAAAATCCATGCAAGACTGTGTTACGGCTATATATTTTTTGTTTTGTTTATTTTACAAACATAGATTGTTGTACTAGTGCCGAGAGTATGTTTGCGTGATAATTTAATGATTGTGGAACGGTGTGTTTTTTATTTTTTTTGTAATTTCTCGCCTTTTTTTTTGTACAGAGTGTGATCAGAAATTCGTCAGCTTTCCGGATGGGCCGCAGAACGGAACTTTCTATGCACCGTCTTTGACCAATCCCGAAGGCGAGTCGCAGCAGTGCGTCTACACGTTCTATGCAGGGCCCGAGCAACGAGTGGAGCTCGTCTTTACCTCCTTTGGCCTCCGCGGCACTCCGCCAGAGTTAGTTACCAACGTGCTCAATAATCCTTTAGACACGCCCTGCGATGCATACACCCGGATAAGCCGAGCTGGGAATCGTCGCTGCAACCTTTTTGCGAACATTAAGCGTTTTATCGAACAAATCTTCGACAACGAAATACCATATTCTGCACATCCGTATAAACGATGTCTACAGCTCTAACGTTTTTTTAATCATTCCGAATTCGATGCAATCGCAACCGTAAATTTACAAAATCAATTGTTAAATAATATATTCGCAAGCGACGTAGAGACTGCTTATGTGTCGACGGATCGTCTGAAATGGTATCGCGTTTTAACTTTGGAAAAAAAACAAAAACAAAAACAAAAAGAAATTGTCGCTGCACCTCCATGCAAGGATCGTCGAAATAGTTTGTTGTACGGTTCCGAAAAATTTCGATGTACGGGTTGTAGTGTACTGGCGACGCGCGTTGCATGTTTCAAGCGGCGTTCTGCAAAGCGGTAAAGGTCTACTACCTCCATGTTATCGCATCATCGCGTCACAACAACTTCTCTGTGGGTTCGATGCCTTAGCCTTACGCGTGCACGATCGTAGAATTGCCGAATATATCGACTGATCTCCATCCATATCTCGCTCGATATAAGTTAATAAAAGAAATAATAATTTACGACACTAGTGCGATAAAACATTTTCTGACGAGTGCTGCAACCACCGGAGTGCAGAAAAAGTTTTTCGCACGAGTATCGTACCAAATTTTATTTCATAAGATGTGAAAACGGGGTTTTCGTGTACGCGAAGCGTCCGTAAAACTGCCCTTTTCGCACCGAGCGTAATAAAAAAATTAACGCGACGCTTATAGGTATACTACTAGAGTATAACTGTGTTCATTGTGAAGTGAATTTTGTCTTGTCACAATATGAAGTGTGCGATTTGTGTTTGCCGCTTGGGATTTAACAGTGGAGCCGCCGTCGGAGAATTGCCTGCGTAAGTATATCTATAAACAAAACCCAACGGAAATCCCGAGGAAACGAGCGCTAGCGACGAATTGAAAAATATAAATAAAAACAAAAAAGAATTCGTATTCTTGCGAACGAGGATGCTCGACGATTGTCCAAATTCTCAACGCAAACTTTACGTTTTTCGCAGTGTTTCGTGTTTGCATGTATTTCGTTATAGTATTTGTGTTTGCGTGGGTGCATCTGTGATATCAAAATTTTATTCTGCAAAAAACTTTGGGCGATGGGACTTTGAAAAAATTAAAATAAAATAAAATAAACTGAAATCGGAATTTGTCAATTTGGAAGTTGAGGACTTTAGTGTCATTAATTATTCGCTCTTCCAGCAAGCGTGCAACCACATTGCGCCCTTGATTAATTGAGTACGATAAATAACACCACGAAATTACCTATTTTCAGATGTTTTCACGAGTACATGGACATGTACACGGAGATACAATCGGAGAATACGACTAAGCTGATAGAGACACCGTTCGGCGGTCGGTATTGCGGTCCCATTCCACCGCGTAGACGAGTATCCCTGTATCGGGGTGTAGCGCTCAGTTTCTACACGGACAAGAATATCACGCTACCTACCCTCTTCAGCGGTCGTTACACATTCATCAATGCCTGTGAGTCTTGACAATTTTACGATTGTTACACTTTCGTTTTTTATGACGATGAACCTGTTTTTTTTTTCTTCTATTTACAGCCGAGTACGAGGTCGGTACGCCGGCGCCAAGCACTCCGTGCTCTTTCACCGTAGACTCTTCCAGCAAACGTACGGGTAATATACTATCGCCAACTTATCCGGGGACCTATCCGAAGGACCTCGCCTGCCGCTATAAATTCATTGGGAAACCCGGTCAACGTGTGCGACTGGAATTTCGCGATTTTGATTTATTCTTCGGAGGGCCACAGTACGCAATACCTTTTACTATTTATCGATCATTATGCATTCGTGTTGTCGTGAGTTTATTAATTTGAGAAATTCTTTTTTTTTCAGCTGTCCATTCGACTACGTAAAGGTGATCGATGGGACGAATAATGCTTCGTCGGTGATCGGCACTTATTGCGGTCAGCAGCGAAACTTGGTGCTATATTCCTCGAAAGCTAATCTCACGGTTCTATTCGTTACCCTCGAGCGTACGGCTAATACGCAGAATCGTGGATTCAAGGGAATCTTCGAATTTTCCGAGAGCTTCGTTAAATTAGGTGAGTTTTTTTCCCCCCCTCCGATTCGGCTGTCTCGGTATTAACGCGATTGTTTGCCTGCATGCCATTAATATTTCGGAACTTTCAGATTTCATAAGTACTTACGGTGGTATGCACATAAGGGGCTCGGAGTGCGATCAGAAAATTTTGAGTCAGAAGAAATCGTCGGGTTACGTTGTCAGTCCGAACTTTCCGTTTCCCTACATACCAAAAGTCGTATGTCGTTACTTCATCTACGGTATGCAGGATTCGCAACACTTGGAGCGCGTACGACTCGAGTTCTTGACTTTCGAAATAACGAAAGGCGAGGCAAAGGGAGAGTGAGTAGTATTTTTTTATGATAACATTTACGTTGTTAAGCTTATTTTTATTTAAAAAAATTGTAATTTTCCTATGGGTTGCTCATAATGTTTCTGTATTCGCAAAGCTTCTACAAAAAAATCATATGAAAATTTCAATTTGCTGCTTTTATGAGAAAGCCACATGAAAATGTCAATTTTCAATTTTTTTTTTAACGTTAACCTCGTGTTTGACTTTTATGCAAAATTACTGGCTGATTCAGGTTCAGCGCGAACAAATACACCGACGTTTTCGCTTTATTGGATCCGGGCACCTACTTCAATTAGCGAAAATACAACAATATTCACCGTTTTGTCGCCACCTGTAATCTATTTTTCTCCCGCCGACGACAAATCTCCAAATTATTTGACTCCTAGGAAAACACTTAATCCATAAACTCGTGTCGGACAAACTCGTGTCCGAAAAATTTAAAAATTTCGGAAATACGAAACATTGTACAGTGTTATTCCATTCCCGTGTCAAATTTGAGCTTGGTATCTCCATGTTTAGTATAATAACACCAGTTTTAGTAATTGAAAAAAAAAATATTAAAATTTCATAAAATCTGACTGCTTCAATAGATTTCGGCCAAATTTAATACCAAAGATCTTTGAGCATTGTATTATTTGATCACGCATATGTTTGGACGCCGGCTGAAAATCACATTTCTCGATGTTTTGGACTATTTTGAGTAGTCCGACACTAAAATATAGAGAACATTTTTTTTATATGAAAAAAATACTTGCTCTATGACGAAGCAAAGGTAAGAAGGGTGTATAATAAGAAAAATTGTTTCGATGCCGCAGGTCTGCGTGTACGGACGGTTATCTGAAGCTCTACCTAAAGGGTCAGGAGGCGACGGACTCGTACGACAAATTCGACTACGAGCTGTGTGGCGCCGAGAGCAATCCGAGCCACGTAGTTAGCGACGGGCCACGTCTCGTCATGGTGTTCAACAGCGGCGAATTGAAGCAGGGCAGGGGTTTCAAAGCAAGGTGAGTTTACAGCCAGTCTTTTTTTTTCCACTGGCTTCGATCCGTTTTCAAATTTAAACGGTGTGTTGCGAATATTTGCGATCGGTAATTTGTAAAAATAACAATTATCCTCTTGCACCCATCGAACAGATACAACTTCGAAACGGAATACAGGATACCTGGGACAGCGGCGCCGGACGGTACCTGCTCATTTACATACCGTAGTTCCTCGCGTAAAAAGGGCGAGTTCAATTCGCCACGTTATCCTAGCAATTATCCGAGTGATACAAATTGTACCTACTTGTTTCTCGCTACGCCCAATGAGCAAGTGACCCTCGTGTTCGATCACTTCAAAGTCAGAACGAGAAACACCAACTTGACCGTTGGCCATTATGGGTAAGATACTTTTTTTTTCATCAATTCAACGATAAAAAACTAATTTAATCGATTTAAGATTATTGATTGTACGCATTACATCGAAACTCGTTCCGCAGGGCCGAACTGTGTCAAGACGACTGGGTAGAAATTTACAATATGTATCGCGACGACACGGAGAAGCTGATTGGAAGATTCTGTTGGATGACCTCTCCGGGTCCGGTGGAATCGAATCTCGGTGCTCTTGGCTTGAAGGTCATACTTCACTCGGACTCCGAGCTCGTTTACAGTGGATTTAAGGCGCGCTACACTTTCGAAGTCGCCAAATCCATATTCGGAGGTAACATTATATATATTTTGGAAATTTGTTTGTTTGCTGGTCCCAATTTTCAAGATTCTAGGGGGTCATACTAAGGGATTGGTCGAAAAATGCGATTTACAAACCGGAAGTGACCTATTTCTGGTTTATAAATTCCCTAGTCCATAGTTCGGGTGCCTCATGCCCGAGCTACAGTGAACTGCTAGTCTCTGATGATACTCTGATACAATTCTTCTCTCTGTCTCTTCGACTAATTAATCAGAATAGAATTTTTATTTCACCCCCAAACATGTCCTCTCCTTACACACTAATCATAAAAATAAAACCTGTTTTACCACAAACAAAAAAAGAAGCCAATGCTTTAACTTTACACCTTTGGCTTTGCTTCAGTAATACAATTACCACTACACGTGTCTTACAAACTCCCCTCACAGCCCTTATCATTTGCCGCTGCTTTATCCCCCAACACTCTTCTTCCTCTCCAGTTCGATTTACCCCGGTTCTCGACCTTTTCACGTTATCGAACGCCCATACATATTCACACAATGCCACCCTCAGTTCCCCGCTTAGCGATTCTTTGATTCGACTAATCAATTCTTTCGTCCTATCGAGGCTAACGCGCATTTCTTCTTTGCCCGACAGATTGCGGCTCAAACATAAGCAGTCTCGACTACGGCGTCATAACTAGTCCAAATTTTCCAAACAAATACGACGGACCAGCGCGTAACCTTGCAAGTAAAACGTGCAATTGGTTCATCAGCGTTCGGCCGAATCATCGGATACTTTTGAACTTTGAATTGTTTTCCGTAGAGGGCGAACAATCGGGTATGGTAGTTTTTTTTTCGTCTTTTTTTTCGTTCCTCTACACAGTTCTGCAGGTTGTTCTGGTATTCGGTCATGACGTGAACTAACGGGCGACACTCAACCTGGTGAAACTTAATTTCAAAAATAGCAGAGCGACTCGTATTACGGGAGCTATACAACGATCTTCATTAAATTGTTTTACTTCTTTAAATTTAAGCGCGCGGGTGTCCCGCAGCGGTATTGCGAATGTGGCACTCGATATCCGCACCACCGTTCGAGCTGTGTGGAGTCAAGAGTCCTGAATCCCCGTGGAGCTACCTCTCCGAAGATAACAACATGCGTCTAAGGTATTTTTGTTGTTATTTTTATTCAGCATCTACGAATCAATCTGCACGGTTGTGTGAAGGTGGTTTATTCAAATACGTTTTTCCTTTCGTCGCGTTTCTCGAAGCTTTATATCCGCGGACAAGGCGGTCGGCCAGGACGGATTTCGTGCAGTCTGGACCGAAGTGTCGACCGCGACCGAGTGCGAGCTCGGTCAGTTTCACTGCGGTCGGAGCAGATACTGCATAGCGGAGACTCTCCGTTGCAACAAAATCGACAACTGCGGTCCCGACGACACATCGGACGAGGAAAACTGTGAGTCATTATTTTTCTGAAAGAACCAAAAACTTTCGATACGTTTTTTTCTTAAATTTATCACGGCCGATCACCGATCGATGTTTATTCTGCTACCACCTTTCGAAATATCAATTGCGTTTCAATCACTTATATATATATATATATATATATATATATATATATATATATTTATTGTTATACTTATACTACATATAACTGTCGCTGTATCAAAAGCTATCTTTCAAAATACCATTCTACTTGATACTACAAAACGTCATTATTACTTTGGACTGTTTAGCACAAGCTGTGTCACCTAAAAGTCTCTAATTTTCTTCGTTCAGAGGTGTGATCATGATAGAACATAACTTTTTCGTTTTCTTTTTTTTTGTGATCTGTCTTGCGATCTATTTATATCTATATATCTATCTATAAATATATAGACGCGAATCCATGAACTCTGATGTCGTTCTGATTTACGTACTGTATAGTACACCGTACTTATCTACTATATATTCATGTGATTCATCTGTCTTAATTGAATGTCTCTGAACAACTTGTAACCTATTCTGTATAATCGGTAGCATGCTCAATGCCAATTAAATAAATGCGGACACTGCGGTATATTGTACTACTGATACAACTGATACAAGAACAGAATATACGAACACTAGTATCTCAATACTCTGATTAAAAAAAAAAAAAATGCGTTACATTCGACAGGCGTTAACCCTTCACGTACCGGATCGTTATTCAAGGCGGAATTGGAATTTGCCGATGACACAACCTTCGGACGATTCAAATAACAAGTTAATGGGCTAACAAAAATCTGTAAAAATGCACAGTCGTACCTTGAATTGTTTTTTTTTTTTATAACGCAAGAAAAAATAAATTTGGAACATCCGTGTCGGTTTTGCGCTCGAAAGAAGGCATGTTCGTTTTGATCGACAAAAAGTCCCCGGTACTTGAAGGGTTAATAAATTTGCATACTTTTATCGTTGAGACGATATTCTCGTTACCGACACAGCCCATTCGGCGATGCACCCCGAGACAGCGATATACCAGATAACATTGTAGTACGATGTCCCCTCCAGCAATGGACTTTTGGATAACTGATAGCTATAGGAAAATTAATGTAGTTCGATTAATTTTGGGTAACGCGTTCGATAAGCCCTCACTGAAGGGACGTCCGTCCTGGAAATGGGACAAAAAAAAAAGATCTATTGTTACAAAAATACCGAAAAACGACAGTTTTTTTGGAAAACCGTTCGGAGTAAATTTTGAAATGCTGTCCCGGTAGAAATTTTGGAGCGTTACATCGGGCTCTGACGAGGGTTTAACGAGACTTTCTCAGGCCCCGATATGATGCTTTAAAATTTCTTCTAGGGTGTAAATCAGGTAGAAAAACGTAAGAAGAAAGCGATTAATTTCGGGTCGATAAGGTCAATTTATATCTACATTTTTACACATACAATTCGGGTAAGTATAGAAACAGCAGAAGAACGAAAAGGATAGACGGTCGAAGGGGTGGTAGCGATGGACGATTTAACACGAAAAAAAAAGTCTCTAAAGCCAACAAAGAATTCCGGGTAGGTGGTGGGTGAATGGTGTTGTTGTGTGGTGTCGCAGGTGCAGCATCAGCTCCGCTGCCACCAGCACTCACCGGACTCCCTGCCACGCTTCTTCGTCTATCTCTGTGCTTCTCTGTGTTCGTGACCATCTGAGGCCTTCCCGCGAGGCTTCGGACGATCCGGCATGTATGAGCTCTCTCCCTTATCACGTGAGTTCACTCACAATTCTTCTGCACATGTGCTAATTTAAAACAACGAAACAAAAATCCACTAATCGTTTTTATTTTTTTATTTTCTTTTACTTCTAAGCCGTTCATCAAATCCATCGAACGATCCATCGAATACTGTGTCACAAACATTTAATGTTTACGTACGATATATGAAAAAAAAAGAAAAATTACATTAGACACGCCATAGTTACACAGTGTTGCTGTCGTCCAACATCACTGATCGAATCGCACCGATCGATCATTGTCACCGTCACCCCAAACCATCCGAGGATCAGATGTTTATCTCATAAAGCATTATAATGGTACGATCGTAAAATTTTAGGCGCTTAGGAAATTATTTTAGCGAAGATACCACCACATACCCTGTTCACAACCAGCCGAAAACTCATTCACTTTGTTAAACCGTAACCGCATAATATGCATGACAATAACGAATGCATCGAGCTTTCATCTGTTTGATATTCTTACCGCACGATCAGCATGATAGATACCGAATATGTCTGTCTCGGAGTTTGCGAATGCTTCATTTTTTTTTTTTTTTTTTCAATTTCATCTCCATTAACTTCAGTGCTCACCTATTCGTTGCAAATCAATGTACAAAGGCGGTAAGATATGTTATTTCCAGTAACTATGAGATTATTCTTGTGACGGTGTCGTGTTGCACTGTCCGGGAGGATGCAGTTCGATCGAACTGCAGCATTGTCTGTTGTTTCACATCCTTGACTTACCGCACTTTCGTGGATACACTCGTTGCTCTGTTAATCCGAATTGAATACAAACATAACTATAAACATTATGTGAATTCTCGAATTATAGATTTCAGGCTTGTTTCATCAGTTTACTGAAAATCAAAATAATTGTTCATCGCTAAGAGCAATATATTTCTGGAAATTAATATTATTTGGATAAATTTGTGTCCGACATGGTGGTCGCGGTCAGGAAAAACCGGGAGAAGTCAGGGAAAAAGTCTTGGTCAGGGAATCACGGAAAAGTCAGGGAATTTCAAATTTCAATTTCAGGGAAAAAGTGAATTGTCGCCGAACTTTCTATAAATAAACAAGGGGTACATAAAAGTGAGACGTAAAAAAAAAAATGGGAACATTTTGAAGAAAAAAAAAATCGAATTAAACATTAATACAATAATTAGGCATTTTCATATGCATCATTAATTTTATTTATACAAGTCTTCAGAAATTTGGTCAGGGAACATTTTTGATTGGTCAGTGAAAAGTCAGGGAATTTTTTTTCCGCTGGAAAAACGGCCACCATTTCCGAATACTTTTATATTTTCCGGGCCGATGTTAAAAATATTCCCTCGAGCCCACTCGCATCCACGAAGGTACCCGAGTAGCGAATAAATATCACGACAAAGATGCAGATAGAAACATTTCTGAGCGATAGGAATGAGATTTAAAAAAAAAAAAAAAAAAAAATTGTTGGCCTCGAATAAAAATATTTTGTGAATTTACAGGTGCTATAGCGGTACCGCCGGACAGCTATGCCGTACCAGCGGGTTGCGCCGCTGGCGCCGTCCTCATAGCCCTCGTCCTCTGTCTGCTCTGCCATCGTAAGCTCAAGAGGCGCGTCCAGGAGGTCCACATAGACGATTTGCAGCAGCGGGTCGACGACGGACGCCACTGTTACCGTCATCATCACAGCCTGCTGCATCATCCTCAGAGCCACAGCCACGCTCACAGCCATAGTTATAATCAGTATCAGCTCGAACAGCCGAGCCCGCCGAGCGAGAGTGAGCGGGACGAGGAACACGTCTGCGTCGAGGAACCGAGCAGCCCGGACAGCGTGTGACCGTGGTATCAAATGGTCCGGTGGTGGCGCAGCCCCTCTCCTCGTCTTCCTCAATTACTTCCAAGACATCCGCGTCAGCTGCGTCGTTGTCGTTGGGCCTTAGCTCGCCACCATCCGCCACCGTCTCTCGTTCCTCCCCGGACTCTTTTTCAAAGTGCTGTATGTTGTTGATGTTTCGTTTTGTTTTTAATTATTCAATTTTTATTTATTTATTTTTTCAATTTAAAAATCGTTGCCTGACGACGGTGCGCTGCAGTCGAAAAACTGTTGCCAAACGCTGACGATACCGCTGCTGCTGCTGCTCGAATAAACGGTGCCTGATTAATTCCAGCAACGACACATACACACACAATCGATCATCGTTATACTCGCCAACAGACCGTACACGATAAAACGCGCCCAGATTATATACTCTTATAATTATACTACATAGTATATTGTATAGTATACATAACGTTTATTATAAGAAGTAAAAGCCATCAAACACGACTAGACGCGAGTCGAAATTCAATAACGTTAATATTATTATCCATAATAATTGTAATAATGTTATAGGTACTCTTGCATTGCGAGGGAGAGATTCTGAAAAAAAAAAATACACCACACACAGACACACGATGACACGCAGTATCCTTTCATTGAATCGAATTGATCGAACCGTTGCGTCCGTCGAGAATGTGTCGAGATCCGCTTGTCTTGCGGAATTTGGCGGTCCACCGAATATTATACAAATTGGCTAAAATTCGATTTTTTTTTAGACTAATGACAATTGACCCGTTTTGCCAGTGACGATTTACTAACGATCCCGACATAACGGAGGATCGGGCCTCGTGACATACGACAGTCCGTTACGAATGCCGCACTATGTAAACTTCGCCGGACGGAATTCCGGAAACGGAAATGACACAGACGTATTCGACCAACGGATACTGGGTGTGATTATGCCCGCGTATACGCGACCGATCGTGTGTCGTGTATACGTGCGTGCACGCATCTGTAAATACGCATGAAAATATATCGATAAGAATAAGGGATAGTGTAGATATTCGGCACATAGTTTTTATCGTAGACCGCTCTGATTTTACGTCGAACTCGAGTCTTGGTCCGGGGATGAGGGGTTTTTATCAACGGTGCGGATCGAAGCTGTTGCTTTTACCTCGAGACAACGCGGCATATACGGATAGAGACCCCTGTTGTTATAACTACGAGAAAAAAAAAAGAAATATAATATAATAATAATAATAATGTAGGCTGGTACCTGCGAATCATTGGAATCGTTTTTGATTTTCTAATCGTTTTGTACATCATACGGAAAATGAGGATTGCCACGATGATATTTTGAACGTATATCTTCGGCAGTGTGAAATGTGCGGTGAAAAGTGGACAGTTCGGGTGAAGTACGAGCGACGATAGTGTAGCAACATTTCTTCGCTTGTCTAAAAGAAAAAAAAAATGCATTCTCACTCTTAGGCGAATAATCATTCCCGGATTACGTGTCGATTCGTTTCGTGCAAAACATACACACAAACACATACACACACGAGAGATTGAGCATTCTCGATGGAGCATCGAAACTTGATTCCGAATAAAATTAAAAAAAGAAAAAATAAATAACAAAAGAAATGAAAAAAAAAAATAAACAAAATATGTACTATAAATAACTACTATGGAGATTATTACAACGAGTGTTTGAGTGAGAGATATCGAAGCCGTACGTAGAATCAGAGTACATCCGTTTAGATGTAAACATGTATGTTGGTCTAACGTTAAGGGTCTAGAAGTGAAAATGGTCTACCGGGCAGATAAATATTAAACTAAAACAAACAAAAACGAAAAAAAAAAAATAATTGTACACACCTAGTAAGATATTCGTATACGCATTACGTATATTAATTATTATCGCGTAAATAATACAATATGATTTTAGTCGAAAAAAGAAGAATTATTTGAAGCGAGAGGGTCGTTTGTCAAAAGAAGCCAAAGTGAGGAAGTAGCGCCCTGGGGTAAAATGATTAATCCTGATATCGCGCTATTTTTTTTATATTATTTTTTTTTAATTTTGCGAATTCAATGCGCGATACAGACGTGAACGGAATTATAATAAAACGATGTAATTGGCAATTGCGAGAACGGTCTGTTACCACGTGCTCTGTTCGTTATATAGGTCATGCAGGGTCCATTCTTAGGACCTAATCGTTCTAGAATCCATATTAAGTTTATACATAATAAATATATTAGTATATATCGAGTCCACGCGGGTACCAACTAAAAAAGAGAAACCAAAAAAAAAACTACGACAAAACAAATGAAAAATCTGTATCCGACTAGGGTTTCACGACTCGATCGGCGATAGAATTTATAGAGTCCTGTTGATAAACCATTTTATTTCCCCAATTTTTCTAAATAGGTATCGTATACATAATTAAAAGAGAAACAACAAAAAAAAAATAGTTAACAAAAGTATCGAAACGAAAAGCTGCAATACTAACATCGCTCGGGAAAAAAAGTTGTACGTCGTACGCACATCTTCATATTTTGTACACACGCAGATACCGCTTTTTTACTCAATATCATCGGCAAGCAAGGGGTAATAGTAATCGTGCGATAGAGATCGAGATGGCTAAAGCAAAGCAGATATGTTATTTTGATTTTTAATTCTTTTTTTAACTTTGTTTCTTCGGCTTTATAACTTCGATAATAATATTATTGAAGATCAAAGTAAACTGCGTTACCCTCCATTAAATATAATCAGGCACTGAAACAACTCTGTGGACGAATATAAATTCCGTTAAGCTTCCACGACGACTGGTTTTTCGCCTTAAATTATTTGCGTTTAATTTGACAATCGAGCGTGTTTTGTAATGCGAGAGAAATCCGTTCGACCAGTGCGCCTGTGTGGTAACTGCGTTGTTGAAAAAAAAAGTTTGGTTCAACGACTTTTCTTACGCGTTTTATTTTACCATTGCGAATGAATCGTTTCTAACGATGACACGACTGCCATTCAGTTATTCGGCTTGACGAGACGTGCGTTTCCATTGGAATTCGAGAACAGAGACGTGTTGCATTCATTTTAAAAAAAGATATCGATTGCCAATCTTCTAAATTCTAAAGAAAAAAAAAGAACAGTAATATGTAATATTAATAAGAATGATAATGATACTAATACTAATAATGAATAATGATAATAGTATACACACGAGTATATGTATATTTCACATTAATCGCTGCCATTGGAGCTATACCAAAGTATATTCTAAACTATAATAAATAAATCGTACCATACGTTATGCACTGGATATAAAAAGAGGAAAACAAACAAAAAATTAAATAAAACAATTGGAATATGTGGTATAATAATAGGCGTACGTTTAAAAAAAAGCAAAAACAAAAAAAGTGCGAAGCTAATTAATTCAATCGAATGTGAAATACAAAAGACAGAAAATACGAGGGTGAAGAGGGTGAGATAAAAAAAAAAAATATCGACTGACTCAAGATTCCTCGAAAAACAGAAAGCTGAAATACGTTGCTCATTTCATTAAACATTTTTCTTAAGCGCGAATTTTCACATTTTATAGTGTACAACGTGGGGGCTGTAGGGAGGCATGAGTGGCAGGACTGGGCGGTGTGAAGGATAATGAAAAAGAAAATACTTAAAGAAATAGCTGCAAGCATACGTCAGTGTAAGACTTATATATCGAACCACTGTGTTCAATTACTTTCAATGAATGGGAGAAGATAAAAGATTTAAAAACCATGATGTGATACTCATACCCAATAAAAAAAGAAAGAAGAAAACTGTTTTACGTAATTGTGGTCTCTCGAATGACGTTTATCGACGTATTTCTTCCAATTTTATTACCGCTACTGATGATGATGTTGATAATGATGAGGATATGAGGATGATGATATGAGGATGATGATGATGATGATGATGATGATGATGATGATGATGATGATGATGATAACGATGATAACGATGATAACGATGATAATGATGATAATGATGATAATGATGATAATGATGATAATGATGATAATGATGATAATGATGATAATGATGATAATGATGATGATGATGATGATGATGATGATGATGATGATGATGATGATGATGATGATGATGATGATGATGATGATGATGATGATGATGATGATGATGATGATGATGATGATGATGATGATGATGATGATGATGATGATGATGATGATGATGATGATAATGATGATGATAATGATGATGATGATAATGATGATGATAATGATGATGATAATGATAATGATGATGATAATGATGATGATAACGATGATGATAACGATGATGATAATGATCACGACGGTAATAATAATAATGATGATGATGATTCTGATGCTGTCCGCACGGGCGACCTGAAACCTATCTTCCTAAAATTGAAATATCGCACAAAAACAAGCTAAACGCTCGGTAAAAAAAAAAGATGTTACTCTCTTCGATTCGACGATTGTTGCTACGCTTTTTCTCCGACTCAATGTGCACATCATTATCTTCAATACCATCAACTCGATTAATATTCTTTATTTTTTCTGTATCTTCGATTTTCTGTTCATCAGTTTATTTATTTTGGTGGTAAAAACGATAATGTAAAAACCGAGTCACAATGCTGAACGGCTATTTCCAACTATTGCATTTACCATTGGGCGCGTATCGTGTAGTGTATCAATGAATTTATTATTGTGCAATATTAATTATTGCTCCGGACATCGTTATAGTTAAAGTGAAACGCCGCGTGCCAATGCACCCGCGTTCTTATAGTGGCTGTGAAACAGATTTGGAGAATATTGTGTACTTCGAAACTCAGAAGAAAAAAAAAAAAAAAAAAAAAACGAAACCTAACACATTCACACAAACATACACAAACACATACACACACCCACGCAGAAGAGAGGATAAACATTAAAAGATAATCGTCGTCAAAAATTTTCTAAATAATCGAAAGTTTGGAATGCACAATGCGTAGAACGATATCGCCTAGCTTCCATTGTCTACGACGAGATTGTTATCCGGAAGAAAAAAAAAAAAAAAAACAACAGAAAAAAAAATTGAATTATAAACTTGAATTGTCGGTAACAAATATGTAAAAATGTCTATACAAACGATTGGCAAATTGTTTTCGGGGGTAATAGATATTACACGTTAATGTAAAAGGTGAATAAGAACAACGATGGAGAATTTAGGTTTAAATTTAAAAAAAAAAAAAAAAAAAAAAAAAAAAATCGAAGGACTGCGTCGTTGAAGAATCGGGAAATGTTATACATAAAAAATATATACGCACCCCCACCATAGGTAGTGCACAAAAGTTGTTTGATATATTCGATGCTCTAAGGAGGATTTTAATTGGCAAGTTGTTTTTTTTCGTCGGAATTGCTTCCCGAAAGAAAAAAAAAAAAAAAAAGAAACAAAAAAAACGATCAACACGACTATGCACTGCGGGCATAATAAAGCTGTGCCCGTGACGGGACTTGCGTTATTATGATTACATTGACGAAGGGGGGGGGGGGAGGTATGCGTGAAAAAAAAAAAAATTGAATATAGCTCATAGGTATATTCCTACAGCTAAACGACGAGAGACAGGCTCACGAATTACGAAACTGATTTATCGGTGTTGACTGTTAAGGAGATGAGGGGATGGGCCCGTTGGTATAATAAAAGAAGATGATATATATCGTCCGCTTGAGCGAGCGAATGATCGACGAATGAAGTATCGTTAGTATGTAAATAAACAAAAAGTAATCATGTCACGTGAAGATATTTAATATAAACGAACGGCCGAAGAGAAAATGTGCGCGGTGTTGTTTTAAAATCAACTGCAAAACAAATATTAAAAAAAAAACAAAAAAAGAAGATAAAACGTTCGCCGATGGGCTGCGATTACTTCGATCGATGATCTGTGTGCTTCCCCGTGCGGCTAAACTCGCGCGAATTATTAACTGTTCATCTTCCGCAAGTGGACGGCAAGAAAAAAAATTAAAAAAAAAAAAACAGACGATGAATAAAACGAACGAATAATGCGAATAGAGGGGAGGAAAAAAAAAATGAAGACACGAAATTGCGATATTCAGTGCATTATAAATAAGGTACATGCGACATTACAATCCGTGCATGTAATCCGTTAAGTGTGATCCCATCGATCATTGTCACAATTAATTATAAATTACCATACTATTTGTACGTTCCAGCGAAGAACGTTGCCGATTCGTACTAATAATTCCGTAATTGCTAGTAACTCGTCGGAGATACGGAAGAGAAATGGAAAGAGAGAGAGAGAGAGAGAGAGAGCGAGTGTGAGAGCGAGAGAGCGAGAGAGAGGACGATTTGTAATCGTTTTTCGCACGTAAAAAAAGATCATTCGTCGTTTACATAATAACTCTCAACTAGTTTAAAGAAAAAAAAGAAAAAAAAAAAAAACTAAAAAAAAAAAAACAAATGCGCCGTTTGGAGAATTATTATTTCGGTAATAAGTGTTCAAGGGGGACAATGGAAATGTAAATGAGAGGATGAGAAAGCGAAAGCCACGAGGAATATATAGCCCTGGACTGATAATCCAAGGACCATTTTTTAAATAAACATTTCGAAGGAGAATATCGTTTATAGTGACACTTTAATCTTCTCGTTCACGCGAGAAGTTGTGAGAGCTCGGTGTGAATAATTTGTCGAGATATGTGTGTGTGTGCAACTCGGAGCCATCGATTATTCGACTTCTACCATTCAAGATACCAAGGGGACAATAAGGCGCCTCGTCGCAGGCCCGTCTAACACGAACAGACACTTCTTCATTTGTATCCACAAGCTGCGTCATCTTCTTTTGTTTCTTCAATCTTCAATTCGACGTAACGGCCCATCCGCAAGGTCAACGAGGACACATAACGGGTCAGACTATCCGAATAATCTTTAACACACAAAGCCACATCTTCGAAAAAACCTACTGCAGTAGAATCTCGATTAACCGATATATCTGTGTCCATTGGCTCGTCAATTTGTTCTTTAAAATCCGAAGTCTCGATTAAAATCATAGGGGGCTGTTTTTTTTTTTTTTTTTTTTTTTTTTTTTTTTTTTTTTTTAATCAGTAACAGTAATCTGTTTTACCGTTATGTCGCACCTCCGGCAAATGAGCTAATAACAGCGGTTGAGATATTGATTGAAATAACATTTTTTTTTTTTTTTACAACCGACTTATAACTTATAAAGTCTATGAAGCTCACAAAGTTAAATATTCAATTATCTTTGAAACCATACATTTTTAATGATTAATTTTGGATAATAGAGCTTTCGCTGTAGCACCTCCTGGAGAGCTATGTCCAATCCGAAAAACAAACCCGTCCGAGACACAAGAAGCGAAACTATTCGATTCACTCGAGTGCCTCGATTGCGTGGAGGTGCTTTGAAATATAAACACCACTCGATAAACTCGCAAGAGAGGAGATCATATATACAAGGTACACAAGAATTCTCGTACATCCGCTTATCTTCTCTCAGAAATGGAAAATACGTTAGATCGAGGTAGATATTGATTCTTGAAAAAAAAAAAAAAAAAAAAAAAAAAAAAAAAAAAAAAAAAAAAAAAAAAACGCTGCATCACGCATTGAGACGATCGAGACAAGATACAAAAATTTAAGATCAAAGTGGAGTTTGTATTATATTGCGGAAAAAAAAAGAAAACAAAAGAAAAACAAAAAAAAAGCGCGCAATGTTAGTATGCCAAGTCCTGCCTCTGGGGTCGCCAAAACTCAGCGCAGTGAGTGTGTTATATTTTTTTATGACGAACACACAAGCACAGATCTACGAAGATTTTCTGCGCGTGTTTATATACTCATCCTTTTTCTAGTTCTAATAATACAAGACAACAACGACGCTCATTAGTAAGAATCTTTTAAAATAGGTCGATAACGATACGTGAATAATATTAAATTATTACAGAATGTTTAAGAAAAAAAAAAAAAAAAAACAGAAAGAAAAGGGTCGCGCGATTATTTAACAAATTAATATTTTAATATCTGTATCGTCTTTAGAGTAAGCGAACGATGGTATATATGCACTTTTTATAATTAAAAAAAAATAACAAAAAAAAAGAAGAAGAAAATAAGCGACATAACAACCAAGTGGCCGTTTCCGACGAGGCTCCTTTTTAATTATGCATCGGCATACCAGTTCCAACGCTTTTCGAGGGTTGACATAATTATTCGTCCGCGAGGACTTGTAAATACGGAGTGGACAATCCGTTTGCAAAATCCAACGCACCTTACCGATTGTCGGATATCAACGTTGTTATTTCGGTTGCTCGTACCGTTTTATCGTAAATTTTTTTGTCTTTAGCACTAGGCACAACTACGGTATAAGATAAACCCTTTTTTTTTCTTCCTTCCGTTCCCCACCTCAGATCGAAACTAATCGCGCAACTTGTTTTCGTTTTCTATAATGTAATATTTATCGTACGGCTAATTTCGATCGTGCTAGCGGGCTTAGCACGATATCATAGTAAGTTTAAAAAAAAACAACAAAAAAAAATTGGATAATTCGATTACAGATATTATATCAATGAACCCATGTGTTGTATATTTCGACGTTAATATTATTTCCTCGCCCTTCGATGCCTCGTAGCCACTTAGTAATAATAACTAGCGACAGTAGGCGAGAAAAAGCTCGGGCAACCGCATTCGTATACCGTTTGTGTGTTATCAGGTAATGACATTTAAAAGATAATACTTTCGTCGCGTTCGAAAAAAAAAAAAAAAATTAGCCACTACATACGTGAAAAGCATTGGGTACGTAGAGTCCAGACGCGGACTATTAGATCGAATCGTGAAGGATTTTTTTTCTCAATGAATAATACGTTTCGTTGTGGATTTAAATATTTTTTTTTATTCTTCAATACTAAAAGCGATTCTTAATTTTTTTAATATTTTTTTTTTGTTCTGTATAAAAAGCCGCGTACCGATATACATGTGTATAAAAATTCATAATTCTATCTATCTTCACCAATCTCCTCGTTGAGACACGAATGTCGCGCTTACGTTCGACACATTTGATTCGAATGTGTATAGGATAATAATACAAAGAGTCTATTAACAAGGTATGATGTTCTGTACACGCGCAAGCGTTCATTATGCCTAATTTGTTTAGTAGTTTCATCGACGTATCGCGCCATTCGTATCTTCCCCTCCCCCCCCGTCAAGCTATGTACATTGTTGTTTATTTATTTTAATTCGTTATGCGCCGCCCTTCTATTAATTTACGTTTCTTCGACGTCACGTTCCTTGGATCCGCAAATTAAATTAGCGCTCGAGTAATTGAGATAAGTTAGATATTCGCGAATACGGTAATATTGCGAAAAAAAAATTGCGCTTACCAAGCAAGCGATGGACCACGAATTAGAAAAGGAAAAGAAAAAAAACTAACGTCAATAACGAAACTAAAACATATATGTTTCAGTTGATTCGCCAGCAAACCATCCGTCCTTGAAGAAAAAAAAAAAAAGAATAAAAAAAGATCTCAAAGTCCGTCGAAGATATGACACATCACATTGGTACAGATTGTTACAGACCGCAGCGTGGCTACGCAAAACCGGATGGAATGCATGTAGATCGAATAAATAAATAATAATAATAATTTAATGACTTCAGTCGATCCGAGTAGGTAATTAAACTGGATAGAATAATCGTCGCGTATTTACAAGTGACGCTCGGGCATTTATCTTTAGAAAAAATCGTTGCAATCCCGTTGATCGTGTACTATTTTATCTTGTCATCGTTTCTCTCATTGTCCCGCCATCATCAGTCTTATTGCCACCCGTTGATCTATGGATTAGTTTTCAGTGTAAAAAAAAAATATATATATCTATATATATATATATATATATATATATATATATATATATATATGAGTGTCTACGTGATCTATACATCCAACTCGAAGTACGTTGAAAAATAATGTTTCTTCCGCGGAAATAAAGTAGAAGCGAGGGAGTATTTGAGCTAAACCTGAACATATTGCTCGTCGTCGGTGTCGCCGCTGTCGTTTCGCGGAAACTGTTCCTGATGAGCCAAATTAATCTTCTCGTAGTTCGAGTCTATCGTCTCCTGATTGCATTTAACTTTCTCGTAACCAACAGGATCCTCGATACGATCCAAGTGCTGCGAGTAGCTGTTCAATCGTTCGTACGGTGGATCGGTATTGCGCGTAACGCTCATGTATCGAACGCTCTCGTAATTCGGATCGCCGTGAGTGACGGACTCATAGTTGGGATCGGTGTCGCTGTCGCCGGGACGGCAGACCGACGCGTAATTTGGCTCGCCGGAGTCGTGCGGCATGCTCTCGTAGTTCGGTTCGGAGTCGGTGTCCTGATCGAGATCGACGCGTCGACGTAATCGAACTCTCTCGTATCCGGGATCCTCGCTCGACGCGTTGCTCACTTGGCGATGCTTGAACGGCAACGAATAAATCGGTAGTACGTCGATTCCGTTTCTCGGATCGGTCGAGACGCTCGGCTTCGTCGACGAACTGGCGTACTGCGGTCGCAGCATCTCGTAATTTGGATCGACGTTGTTGCAAGTATTTTGGGTTGGCACTTGTTGCTGCTGATGATGCTTATTGCGATTCGACAGCAACTCGTAGCTGTGATCGTCCGCCTCGGGTGGCGGACGGTCGGGCGACGAGTCGAGTTCGTAGGTCCTCGCTATCTTCGAGAATTCAATGTCCATCTCGGCATTGAAAACATCGACGGAACTCTGGGTGTTCGGATGAGTCGCCTCGGGCTCCCTCTTCTGAATCTCGACGGAGTCGTGACTCGACCACGAGGCCCGACTTATCTCGACGAGACTCAATTTTCTGTTGCTCGCGACGTCTCGACCGGCGACCTCTGACGCGTGAGCGGCCGGCGCTTGACTCTCGTATGGACCGTCCTCGATGTCACGCTTTTTCTTCATGACCTTCGCGTACATGTCCTCGAGGGATTTGCCGGAGGAGACGCTCGATCTCGAGCGATCGTCGATCTTGCCGCGCTTCTCGACCGACGCGTAAACATCGTCGGTGCAAGTCTCCGAGGGCGCCGGAGGCGGTGGCGGAGGGGGCGGCAGAGGCGAATTTGCCTGACGCTTCTCCGGCTTTGGCGAGCCTGGATTCGCCACTGAACTCGTGGCACTGGACGACGATGCTGTGGAGGGATAAAAATAAATAATGAAAACGGGTTACTTGAAATTGCAGTTAATCCTTGAAGCTGTCGCGAAGCGATATGTAATCTGTGGAAAGAGGCCTTTACCCTGTCTGGAGTGAGCGTGGGCAACGTGCCGCAGGCTATCGACGCTCGGAGGTTGAGGAGCCGATAACACACTCGAGTCTTCTACGCCGCTTCGCGACGCTATTTGGCACGATGTCGAAGGCTGCTCGACCTGCATCGCTCTGCTCGCTTCGTTGCTCATCGGTTGGATCTGGGCGTAAGTTTCGCTGCCGCTCGTGTAGACTTTCTCTTGCTCGTCAATGGCAGCGTACATTTCGTCTGGAATTTCAATGTTTTTTTTACTATACATGAACGCTCGTATTAATCACTTAAAAATAGTACTTTGCGATACTAGTACGGAAAAGCGGTCTTTCGACGAAGGTCGTGAACTTGGCTGCACGAGCCGGATCGAGAGCTACATCCCCTAGCAAGTTGAAGGACGGTTGCTTTTAGAGGAAAAAAAACTAAAAAAACGGACCGAAAAACCGACACGTCCGTTGGAGAACGAAACGGACCGCAAAAACGGTAAAACGAACCGTACATTTTTGGATTGGGCCCTTTTTCGGTTGCGGGAACCGAAAATGTTCGGTCCGTGTTCGGTTTGCGCACCCGAAAAAAGACCAAATGCCAACAAAAAAGATACAATCCGTTTTGTCGTTTTTTACGGTCCGTTTCGTTCCCCAACGAACGTGTCCGTTTTTCGGTTCGTTTGCGGCCCGTCAACTTGCTAGAGACAGCACGAGGCGAAGCCGAGTGACGTTTGTAGCTCGGAGGAGGCGAGTGCTGCCGACTTCTTCAGCATTTTTCGCTCATCCTCTGCTAGAAAGCGCCCCTTTCGCCACGCTTTACAGGCACGAAAAGCGGGACTTTTCGTGCACGTGTTACAAAAATAAATAAATAAAACTATAAAAAGGTACCCGAATCGTCGGAGACTGTCGCGTAGTGCGGGTCTGTAAGAGGCCGAGAGCCTTGACGATTCTGGTGTGCGGCCTTCGTTTGCGCGATTATGTTTGCCAATGGTTCGCGCACGCTGATACTCGTGTATCCCTCTGAAAAAAAAAATTACCGCGCGATTAGGCAAATCGACAGTCTTCACATGTACCGCATCGGCACGATATTGCGCCAACTGGACGACTATAAAATGATAATTTGTACACACTCGAATCTTGAGAGTCACCGCTGAAATGTTGATGAGGAATGTTGTGCTGAGACTGTGGAGGACGCGGCAGGGGCATGAGTATAGGCGGCGTCATGTAAGGCAAATCTTGATTCGCTTGCACGCCTCCGGTTATTGCGTTTGCCGCTTGAATGTCGCATGTTGTCTCGACGTTGAGAAGAGAGTTGTGCGAGGAGGAGCGTCGAGTTCTTGGGGGAGCAACCGGATTACCGGTGCCCACTGTCTGACTCGTTGACGTCGACGGTTGACTATTATCGGCGAATTGGCTCACGCTGCTTCTGCGTCGATAGGAAAGAAAAACGGACATATTTATATGTATATTTAGTAAATTAGAGCGGAACTCGTGAGCGAGCAACGATTCGTTTGTACCTGTTTTGTTGATTGTGTTCCGATTTCTGGATGCTTTGAACTTGTGCGTATGGATGTTCGTCTGCGAAGAAAGAAATGTTTTTTTTTTATTCGTATTTTTATTTTTTTAATACTTTCAGTTATTGGAGTAACACGTACCGTTGTTGGATTCCAAAGTATTCAGTCTTGCGTACGGATACACACTGTCGTCCGCAATCGACGAAGTCTCCTGACCGTTGCCCAGTGTATCCCGTTCGGTATCCCTCTTCTTCTCAACTGTGCGTAAATGATACACAGAAAAAAAATAATGTAAGTTTCACGCCGGAATTGCCCTGTGTGTGGTTAATCGATGACGAATATTTGCCTACCATTTTTGTCCTGAACAGTCGCGTAAAGCTCCGATGGATCGCCGATAGTTTCCGCCGCCTCGTAGATAACATCCCGCGGTGCCGATTGAACTTCGCCGTCCCTATCGACATTTTTATCCTTCGGAATGTCCGGTAGACTTCGGTTTGCCCCGCTCGCCCTGAGCAAACATACGAGAAAGATAGGAATCAATTGCATTAATCCTTAACCACACGTAGATTATCAATGCTCCATTTCGCGATAATTGTTCGATTTGGTATTCGTTTTTTAATACATGATGAATACACTCAGCCGCCTCTCTCAACCAAATGCCCATGGCTTTTACTTGCCTCTCCATGCGCTTTAAGTTTGTGTTAACAATTATTAAAAAAAAAAAAAAATTAAATTAAACAAAGAAAAGCACCGCACATGTTTAAAAAAAAACAACGTTCCCGCGCCTATTTCATACGAGAATCTTTATCGATTCTCCCAGACTGATTTATCAATTAATCCACCGACTTTGCACCTTCCCTCGTGGAATATGACTTGTTACAGTGAGGCAATAAATTTGTTAGTCTATAGGTAAAAAAAAACCACACAAAATTGAACATCTTTGTGGTGTATCTGTTAAGTGGGCTTTCTTAGGGGGAATATAAAATGAGCATGCAGATCATGCAAGGTCTGTGCTTGAAAACCTTTTTCCACCGTCCACAGTATCCTGAGTAAGAATTTGGGAGATATCCGACGTCGACGGCCCGTCGAAGCCTTCGCTCTCCGCGTGATTGGTGATTGTTACCATACCCGCAAGCCCCAGAAACTCGCTCCTGTTGTCACAGATTTTATCGTAGTCAAGCGCAAGACCTATTTTATACTTTCACACAATGTTTTTACTAGCTCTTGCCACGCGTAATATAAATATAAACAAAAAAACGATAACAACAACAACACAAACTTTACTTCCAAACAAAACGACAAAGACCCGCTCGAACGAAATTTAAAATAAACATTGACAATGTAGCTAGACAAAAATTGTGTTCTCTCCTTCACCATTCACGAAAATATTTTTGCTCAAGGATTTTTTTTTTTTAATTGTCTATAAAAAAAATGCACGTTAGAATATTTGTACTTGTTTTCGTGTCGACGGCAGCTGCAGATGCACGCCAGGATAAATCCGACGAAGGAGAAAAGAGCGGCCACGCTGATGAACCACCAATACCAGACGTCGTCGTGCAAAAGTTTGTTTATCATATTATCGGCTTGAGACAGAGCCATTCCGTCGTTTGTCCTGAAATTATTTACAGTTACTTTTTCAATTTTTGTGAATTAAACTCTTGCTGGAAGAGAAAAAAAAAAAAAAACCAAACGACAGGCGACAGGCGAATTTGATGCTTACCCGCAGGGAATTCAGTGTCGCGTTAAGAACATTTCATCCTGAGTCATCCTCTCGCTCCCGAATCATCGGCCCAGAGGAGCGTTCCTCCGAGTAAAAAGACGAATAACCTTCATCTCTCGCTTGCCGAGTGACTAATTAGACTGAGTTCTATTCGACCAGACCGCCAACATTTTGCCATTACCCGCTTATATCTCTGCGACGATTACTAAAGATACGATTAAGTGATACGATTGTCAAATGAGCGAGACGTTTTCGTTCATACGAATTCTCCGCCTCCGCCCCGTTGACGTTAATTAACGTAACGCACGATGAGCAGTGACACTACTACGACGGCGTTCTACAAGCGTGTTTACACTCAAAAAACTTTTTGTCATCGCGAATATTTTGCCTTCTATCATTACGAATAACGTTCGCGAGTAACGGAAAATAACGAACGAACAACAATTGACGATCATCCGACGCACATGGCGAAACACTAAATTTCGATACTTCGATTCGTGTTATTTTGGAATCGAACGAGCTAAACGATTCTCCCGCTCTCTCTTTCTCTCTTTCTTTTCCAAACTAATTGCACCAATATCCGAGCATAGCTCTCCGCGCCTACTCCTGTGACAAGTGCATCATGGGTGAGTGTACAATTTATACACATCGCACCACACACATACACACACACACACTCGTGTACGCACACATGACCGCTGCGTAGTGTAACGAATGCGGGCTGACCTGGTAATTGGAATTGCATTAACGCGCCGCCTTGCACTCGAAGCACTGAACTACGAACTATCGGTCTCTATCCGCCGATAACGTATGAGGGTAACCGTCGGGAGGTTCGAACGAGTAAATTCCATTGGATCCTTTATTCTCTAAGTATTATAATTACGGTAGAGTATCACTCACGCCAAAGTATTTAAGGGCAGGTGATACACACGTAACGATGCTCCGATGGTAATGACAAATCGCTTTCCCTATTTTGTCCGTGATGGTTGATGCTTCGACCAAAATAAAATTAAGTTTTTGTAGTCGATAGATATAAGTATGAAAACCTAATTTCCTTTTGCTCGTCGTATCAATCGTTTTGGAGAAAATAGGGAAGATGATTTGTTACCGACCGAGTCTGTGCCACATGCCCTTAAGCCAAAAGGTAACTGGTTGATGAAACACCATGTAATCGAAACTAGAGGTTACTTCCGGTTTGGTAGTCGTACTTTACAACCGAAAGTTACGTTATCTAGGTGAAACTCACTTCCGGTTTGAAAAACTAATTTTTCGACCGAAAATGACGTCATCTAGGGGACACTCGCGTCCGCTTTCGAAATCTTGTTCTACGACTAGTCGGACAAGATTTTCAAACCGGAAGCGACGTTTTCCCTAGATGACGTCACTTCCGGTTGAAAAATAGGAACGTATGGTATTCGGCTTAGAAACGATGGTGGCATGAATAAAAAATAAATAAATAAACTGAACAAAAAAAAAAAAAAATGGCACGAAGCAAGAACGAACTCGCAATGTTTCGATTGTCAGTCACTTGTTTTAGTGCACATAACCACAAGTTGCACAAGGAAACAAACAAGTGAATGCAGCTTCGGTTTCATTCGCAATGTTGTTTAAATTGATCAAAGCTAAATTTGGGACAAAACAGCCTTAACAGCGCCATCTATAATATATTAGATGGGGGTACATGGGGTGTTTCTCCCAGTGTTCCGGCTGAAATTAATTTGACGTAAATGAGACACTACCGTAATTATTCGGTCGCCGGTCACACTCGCTTCCGTCGGACCCGATCCATAAGCATAAACGCGAGGGGAAGAATTTGCAGCGATTCGTTCCCAACTTTTGACAGTGTATTTCTGTCTCCTTCGGTGAAGAGTACTCGTGGGTGAGTAGATTCGTCACAGACCTTTTGAACATCGACATAATCGAGACGATGGGCGTACAGTGACCCGCGAATGAAGTACGTCGTGAATAATCGTCAGTGTTAAAAATAAATATATATCTGTCGAAGTGCCGGTGGCCATTTTTGTAACGGACGTCGGGGATTGGCTATTTCTACCGGGTTTCTTGGCGACAGTAGACACAGGACGACCAATAAGGCGCCGCGATGGCGTCAAACAAAGTGGTGTGGGATGATCGCAGCAACGATCACTGAATTTTCTCTCACGCTGCTCCCGGAGCGGTGAGGGTTATCAGCGCTCAGCGAATATACAGTATATACTACAGTCCCGGCCTGTGTGTATCTATATACCTATAGTATTGAATAATGTCTCTCAGTGTTCTGTAAATTGCTGTGGACAGCGGAGAACTCAAAGTCTCTTTGTAGTTTAAACCAATGGATTGTGTCACTGGGGTAAAACCGTGATTGTTACACGGAGTTAAACAGAATAAAAGAAAACTGTTAACAAACTAAACGAGTGCCATGCAAAATGCCTTGGGCACGTTACACTCAGGCTCGTTCGCGCAGCTTTGGTGAAATTCGTCGATCGACGACACAACGACGCAAGAAATAAGGGGGCTCTTTTCGTCTTCGCTTTTTTTTTCAATCGATGAATTAAATCGTCAACGATTTTGCAGGTTAGTCGTTCGCTTTGGCGGAGCTTCGTACATTTTATCGACAGACAATGAACGCCTCGCGGACATTCGCTTATTTCCATTTTTCATGCACGTCGAATCATGGAAGAAAGAACGATGTTTGATGAGCTTTTTTTTTTTTTTTTTTCTTTCGTCTATGCATGTTGTCAACTTTACTTTCGGTGAATAACGATCAGGGCCTTTCACTTTCGGAAAGTATTGCGCAATCATCGGCTCGAGCGAATTTACATTCGGGTGGTTTTGATTCGGAAGTCTAGCGAACGGCGTCGGTAATTTATGCTTTCGATGCATATTACGCATTCCGTTGACAATAAAATTATGCACCGGACGCATATTCCCACTTCCGTTTATGACGCTTCCGGGTTATATGGAAACGATCAAATCGTCAAATCATCAAAAAGTTTTTGGCCAGTCTAGTTTTGCTGTACATCTCGTAAAAACAAAACAAATAAAGTTCTCGGAATTTATTAGACTATCACTGTTGAGCTATACTATATGTATATATATATCTTCTATATATTACTTATACTGTAAAATCCTATTGTGTTGCTCCTTGCATTGTGTTGCTCCTTTTACTGATACATGCGAAAAAGTAACCTTTGACATAATGAGCTGATGTGAATAACGGCGATTAAATATATCAATGTCGAATCGTCTTCTGGCATTATGTCCATCAATTTCTTTAATGTCCATAATATAATAATGTCCATTAAATATAATAATGTCCATTAATTTCTAATGTCCATGAAGTCCATTAACAGCTAAGCAACTCTGTAATGCTTCACGTTGCTAAGAGTCGTCTCTGTCGGCGTGGTTTCTCTTTTGGCCTCACTGCGTGTTAGCACCTCCTTGGAAACAATATAAACATACATTGACGTAAGGATACAATGTTTGTCCCATCCGAAGAATGACAATGGACGTGAGATGACTGAAGCACGTTAGCGAAACCGAGTTTCTCAGCTAGATCATTTTTTTAGTTATTTGTTTACTCATTTACTTACTGGAGGGACCATGCGCTTTTTAATGGAATTAACAGTAAAAAAGGACGATAATTTTGGCAAGGCATAACTTAATTTTTAACTTAATGTATTGACAGATTAATTTTTTTATGTAATAAAAAAAATACATTAAACCTTTAAGGCATCCAATTTTTGTTCTTTTGCATTTTTTTTCTGCCTCCAAAGAGGTGTTAACACCCGTGATACATTGTGCTTTAATGGGTTAAGATAAAAAAAAGTAGTAACTGAAATCACGAGTGCACGTATATCACAAAAATTACAATAATCAAGAACAAGCGAGAAGAAGTTGCCAATACGATTAAAAACAGAAACAAAATTTGCAGATTATAAACAGTTATAAATTTTAAAGAACAGAGTTTAAAGATAACTATGATACAAAAGGAAAAAGTATTTCATTTAATTAATTATTTAATTATTTGTCTATACGTGTATAGAAGATTTGGTTTTGTAGTAAAACCAAAGTAGTAGCGTAAGCGTTTTAATTGCCATATGCGTGTGTACCAGGAATCAGAATCGATGAATCCACTTTATAATAGTTTCGATATCTGACTTTAAATTCTAGAATTTAACCCTTTATAAGTCACACCGTGCGGATCCATACCAAAACGAGAGTAACAGACGTGAAATGGGGGCCACACTTCACTGCGGTAGTGTCCAAGAGTGGGCCCAGAGATGTGACTTATAAAGGGTTAAAGAATTAAGTAAAATGACTTACTATGGATTCCTAAGGGTTAAAGGTTACAATGCATGCCTGAATATTCTTTAATATTCATGTATTATGTAGTACTGTACATTCAAATTCTATAGTAATGTTATCCATTCAAATTTTCTATGTCTCGTGTTCTCGAATCACAACTTGAGTTTGTGTAAAGGAGTTACTCCGTCAAATAAAATAAATAAATAAATAAATAATAAATAATAAATAAGCGAATCAAACGACACAGTAAATGATAAAAAATGTTACAATTCCCAGGGAAGCGATGGAGACCACTACAAAGAAAACCAGGTCGACCGTCGTCCATGCGGCTTCGAAAAAGCCGCTCGAGGAATGGCTGCGCGTCTGCAAGCCTCTGTCGGTAAAGATGACACGTTTGCCGGCGTCGGTGGTGGAGAAGTACGCGGCGAGCGGCTCGGCGAAAGAGGCGAAGACAAAGAATCGTCCCAACAGACCACGGCAATACAAGTGGAGGCACGGCCACGCTGTAGTCACCAAGAGGAACAAGTGGCATCGAGAAAGATATCGAATAAAGAGGTTGGGAGCCGCGGCGAAGGCCGGAAAAATAGTGGTAGAATCGCCCAATCCGGCGACGATGTCGGAGAGCAAAATTTTGAATTCCGACAATTTCGAGGAGGATTCTTCGGAACAAAAGGAGGCGGCCGGTGAGAGCGGAGACCAAACGTCCTTCAACGGGTCTCAGTCGGAGACGCACGGAGGCGGATTACCATTGAATGCGAGCGAAGCTCCTTCGGTTGCGGAGTCGAGCGAAAATATTACCGCTGTATCTGCCGACACGATCGGCAATTGTTTGCGCCGTTCGATCGTCCGCGACACGGGAAAGAGAAAAAGGCTCTCGCGACCGAGCGACACTGAGACGGAGTCCAACAGATTTTTTCAGGATTCGAAAAAATCAAAGTCCCTGGACGTGGCTTTACCTTGCGACGAAAAAGCATCGCCGGCAGAGAGAAAGACGAATGAAATCGCAGCGAAGCGGGTAAAGCCCCTGAGAATCAAGAAACACAATCCGAAGTCTGTTCGTCGGCGAGTAAACAAGCCGAGAGAAGCGAGGATCTTTCTGAGGAGGCTCGAGGATTCGCTCGATCCTCTGGTTCGACAGTGGAATGAAAAAAGGAGGCTCTTCATCGAGGCTGGCGCGAAGAGTGCAGTGAGTCGGTTCGCGAAGCGTATCGATGAAAGAGCTCGACTGGCGGCGATGGATGAATCATCCAGGCAAGAGTCGCCCAAAGGAGAAACTTCCGCTTTGCCGACGATGAACGCTGTCGACCTGGAGACCAGTAACAGCTCCAACGCAACGGCGGTAACGGTTACGTGCGCAGTACCTGCATCGACAAATGTGACGACACTCATCGAGGGAATGGAAAAATCCGGACAATCGACGGTTTTCGACGAGGCGACCGACGATGAAAACGACGAGGAGGTAATGCAGTTTCTGCGCTCTCCGAGAAAAGTTATACCGCTGATCGACAGCTCGAGCTCGTACACTGTATCGTACTACGAGGAGTCTCGCAAGACACCGTCGGTGCGCAAAATTACGAGAGCTCATACGGTGATCGGAACGAATGTCGAAAGTATCTCCGACCAGGAGGAAATGGCGACGATTCGTTCGTTGAGCAGGAACGCCAAGACTCCTTCAATGTTCAGATCGTTTCCGGAGAGGACTCGTCCGGAAACGAGAATGTCCCGTATGTTGCGTCTCGCCAGGTTGGCCGCGATGGAAGACGCAGATCTCGGGAGTTCTTGGGACAATCAGAGCGAGACTCCGAACAGTCCGCGTTCTCGCAGCCAAAGCCCGAAAAAGACCCCGTCGCTGCGTCTGAGCCTTACGAGGAATTCGATGGACAGCGAGGCGTCGATAAGCGTCATCGAACGTCCGCTGGTTCTCGAGAAATCGTCGCGACTCGCGCACGACGACTCGAGTTCCGAGAGCACTTACAATCCGGGCGAGGCTCTCACCGACATGTTCGACTATGACTTGCCGAGCCCGATGCCAACGCAGAACGGAGCGACCGAAGTCTCGAGCGAGGTGACGAATCTCGCTGGTAATCCACGCATCGACGAGGACAACAACGAAGTGGAGGCCATGACCGAGGTGAATTGCGACGCCTCGCCGATCGACGGCACCTCCGAGTCGTCGAACCCTCCGTCGCGTCAACGAAACGACGTTCTCAACGCGAGAAAGAAACTGACCGCACTGAACGCCATGGTCGTTTTAACTAGACTCGAAGACCTCGACGATATATCGGAGGGTAACAGGTATTCCGAAACCGAGATGGAGCTCCGAGCAGCCGAGGATTCCGAATGGTCGAGAGAGCGCTCCTCCGCCACGATAGCCAATATCACGAGCGTTGACTCGCCCCTCGCCGATCTCAATTCCAACGACGCTCAGACTCCGGATCCGCTCGATATAAACAGGGAGGACGAGCGGACCTTGCCGAGCGAGACTATCACGCCTTTCGCCGCTGTCTTTTGCCGGACCTTCGGTAAGCTGGCAACCAGCGAAGAAGTCCCGACGAGAACATCGCCCAGGAAGTTGCCTCGTGTCGATTATTTCCCGAACGAGGACATCGACGCTCGGTGGTCGCAGGACACCGAGTCGGACGTCGAGTTGTCGCTTATTTTGGAGGAGAGCGAGAGAACGCACGAGAATTCCGTCGACCGCTCGCAGACTTCCGGTATCGGAGATTCGCAGCCGGATTCGTCGTGTACACCGTCCCAGGGTATTCTCACCTCGTCGAAGGGCAACGACGATGCCCCGCGTCGCCTCGACGACGAGGATCTCGACGAGCGCCAGAGCGACGAGGCTCGGACTCCGCAGGCGACGCACAAGTGCGCCACCTGCAGCGACCTCTTCAAGAGCGCTGAGCTGCTGGAGCAGCATCGCGCATCGAGCGTCGGCTGCAAAGCCGAGCTCCGCTGCAGCGCGTGCCAGACGATCTGCGAGACAGCCTCGGAGATGGCGAAGCATCGCTCCGCTTGCGCCGAAAAAATATCCGAGAGACGCAAATCCATCGAGGAGACGACGAGCAACGAAGCCGAAACGGAGAACGGTCAAACCGCGCCGGTGTACGCCTCGGTCTGGTTGCTTTCGAAGACCGTTCCGAAGAAGTCCCCGGCCACTAAGAAGACCTCGAAGAAAGCCCGGAAGAACTCCTCTCGCGTGCGCGGCGAGAATCCCGTGTGCACCGTTTGCTCGAAGAACTTCGGCACGACGCAGGCTCTCTCGGAGCACATTTACAAGCACAGCCCCGAGGAGCTCCAGGAGGCTTACAGAGCATGCAAGGCGAAGATGATGGCGGATTTCGAGACGACGCGCACGGCATTGGAGACGAACGACGAGGGAGCGGCGAGCGTCAATGACGTCGACAGCACCGGCGCCGTCGTCGACGGTCTCGCGAGCATGGAGAAAGGATGCGCGACCCCAGGATCGCGTGGAACGGGCGTCGTCACCGGCGTCGACAGGGACGCTCTGGCTGCGACCGTCTGTCCCTGCCACAGGCAGATTCGCGCCAACACCGAGGAGAACGATCTTCAGATCGAGATGGTACTCGTCTGCCAGCACTGCCAGGTCCTCTTCAGGCGCAGGGAGTGCTTCGAGGTGCACTATCGAACGAGCCCCCTCTGCGCCAACGACCGGACCCGCGGCAGATGGCCGAGGCTCTTCTGCGCGAGTTGCCAACTTACCCTGAACAGCTGGGCCGACATGCGACACCATCTCGAGGTTCATGCGAGCGTCAACGCCGAGGGCACCGTCAGGTTCGTCTGCAACATCTGCAGGGTCGTCTTCGTTGGTTTCGGCGCGCTCTTCTACTACCACTGGTTCAGCCATCTCAAGGACACGATGCTCGTTGCGAGCCTCCACTCATTTCCGAAGATATCCGTCCAGCCCATCGACGGCCTGGCCAAACTGCCGATCGGCGCCTCGCCCGAGGAATCCTACATATGGGTCGCTGAGCACGTTTGCGCCGATTGCAAAAAGCCGTTCTCGACGCGGCGCGATCTCGAGCTTCATCGCGAGACGGATTCCTGCGTGAAGGCCGTCAACGTCGAGATCAGAAAAGACCCGAGCGACACAAACGACTCGCAGTGGTACTGCGACGTTTGCGAAGTCGTCTTCGCCGATCGCGACGAGCTCAACGATCACGGTGCCAATCAGCACGGTCGACACTACACCTGCGTCTCGACCTCGCCGAAGCAGAAGACTTTCATGTGCACCAAATGCTGCGCCATGAGGAAACGCGTCAGGGACATCGAGGAACACTGGAAGTCTCATCCGCAGCACAACCTTTGCCACTTCGAGATGGAGAACCGACCGATAAGCGCCAAGCCCGACGACGACGACATCGCTGTTATCTCGCCGCTGGCCAAGGCGAACGAGGTCGTTGGGAATTCGTCGGAGGGGGAGAGCGGAGGAGGTTCGCCGTCGGACGACTCGGCGATGATAACGAAGAATGGAGCATCGAGCGAGGAGTCGGCCAAGGGGAGAGCCGAGAAAACCGACGCCCCTCCGGAGGTCGACATTGTCTTCCAGGCTGCCGTGGAAAATCTTGAGAGCCAGAGCAACGCCGCTGCGGCTAACGAAAAGACCAGGGCCGAACCACCTGCCGATGTATCAAAAAAATGCGAGTCAATGATACTCTGTAATCTGTTGACAGGGACTCCGTGCGCGGTGAGGAGTATCAACAAGCAGAAAACGCGGGTCGGAGCTCTCGAGGATCCTCTCGTTAACGTCGTTATGTCGGACTCGTCGAACGAGAAATTGTCCGCTTCATTGGTCATCGACGAAAGCTACGAGAGAAATCGCGAAACGATCGCCGATTCGCACACGGAGTCTTACCAGATATTGATGATGGACAGCAATCCGAAGTCCAACTCGGGACCGATAAAGATGGTTTTCGGCAGAAAGGGCGCGGGAAATTCGGTGGATAAGCCCAAGCAGCCCAAAGCGAGCGAATCGACGAAAGAGAAGCTGTCGAAGTCCACTTCGGTCGGGGAGCGCAGCGTCAAGGAAGTGGCGAAAAAGACTTCCGTGAAGAAAGCAACCGTCGCCGGTTCGACCGAAGGAAAAGCGAGCAAAACGACGTCGAAGAAGAGGAACGACGATTCGTCGAAGAAACCGAAGGGCAACGAGGCGAAGCTCTCGCTTCCAGACTCGTCGAACAATCGGGGAGTACCCGAGATAATCGACATAGTCGAGGAGATCGACGTGACCGAAGAGGCGAGTCGACTTCTGACAGACGAAAATTCATCGAACAAAGCTTCATCGGCGAAAGCTAAAGTAAATACATGCGTCCGAGGCAAAAAGTCGAGCGTAATAAAATTGCACGAGGGTGTCGAGTCGATGAAAATCGGATCCGGCAAGGCTTCGTCCGGATCGAAGAGGAAGTCCTCGCAGAACAATTCGTCGGGATCGGCGATGATCACGTCGTTCAACGACTCCGGCAAATCGGACAGCTCCGATGTCGCTTCGCTCGCTCGCCGAGAGCCGAAGCTCTCGTTCGAGGAGGCTCGCTACGCGGCACAATTTCTGTCGAAGAACGCCGGCGCCGACGACGCCGCGGTCGCGAAGAAGCAGGGTTTTCTTCGCGTGAAGAATCTCGCGGAGCTCCAAGCCGTGAGGCAGCACGTCTGCACGCTCTGCGGCGCGACCTTCCAGTCGACCGCCTCGCTCGACGAGCACAAGCAGCTCCACTTTCCGAACACGGTCGGCAAGGTCGTCGGAAAAAATCCCAAAGGTATGACCGCGGCTCTCGTCCTGCCGGACGCATCGGAGCGCCCCAAGACGCCCCTCGTCGTTCCGTCGAAGAACGTCACGAGGACGCTGTCGCAGTCATACGTCTCGCAGAGATTCGCGGCGCTCACACCAGCGCCGAGCGCGAACGCAACCGCTGTCGCCGGCTCCGCGGAATCTTGGAATTTCAACGCGAATCACCAAAACGCACCGGTCCCGAATTCACTGACGTTGAACGTAACGAACGGACTTGGCACTGTCCTCTCGAAATACAACGTGAATACGGACGCGGCCAAGACCGTCATAACATCGACGGCCGGCATTTCGCAGCCTCAGCAGAACTTCGTCATTCAGACGCAGCCCTCCAACACCATTATCGGATACCTCACTGTGCCAGACGTGAATCGACAGCTTCCCGAGGCTCGCAATCCCGGACAGATGGGCTATCACGTTTTACCCGCCATGGTCGCGCCATCGGCTCAGGGCAACAGGCAACACACCGCCGTTGCCGCCCAACAGAATTCTTCCAGCAACAATCTTCCAACGAGCGGTCTGGCCGTCGTGTCGCCGCTCACCCCGCAGCACTTACAGGGTCTCAATAAGTTTCTTTGCACGATATGCCGAACTTTCCGTTGCGACAGTCTCAACGCACTGAATGAGCACATAAACAAGCATCTCGTGGGTTTCAACAACACGAGCACACCCCAGAGCACCGCACAGCCGTCGATATCGACGGTGATCGTGCCGCAGGCCTCGTCCTTCGCCACGGTCAACCAAGTAGTCTCGAACACAATAAACGACAATACGACCGTAGGAACAAAGACTACGAGCGAGAGATTGGTAGTCAACAATTGGATACTCTCGAATCCAACGTCCTTGTGGACGACGTCGAATTTCAATCAACAATCCGGATCTTCCGTTCTGCCGATCACTAACCAATCGCTTTTGCCATCGACGGTCCAAAACACAAATGGGAACGCTGCGAATCCAACAAAATCGTCAACGGCCTGGTCCGCGACGGCTTACAACCAGCCGGTACCAACTTCGGCTGACACGATCGCGAAAGAATCGCTCGCATCGCCGACGAGCCAAAATCCCAACAACCACAACAACAACAACAACAACAACGGTAACGGCGGGTCGAAACAATCTCTGGCGTGGTCCGCGACGACTTTCAACGGCAGCGGCGACGCGAACGGCGGACAGATCGCTTACCAGTGCATGATCTGCAAATCCTCGATGTACACCGATCACGAGCATCTACGAAGACACGTGCTCATAGTTCACGGCGTCGAGAATTTTTTGAAATGTCGCATCGAGAACGTGCAGAAGAGTTACTTCTGCAATCGGTGTCCGAACGGCTCGGCGCCTTTCGATTCACAGTCGAAGCTCCGCATTCATCAGGAAACCGATCACTCGAACGCTTGTCCATCCTGCAACCGTAACTTCTACAGCTACATATTTCTCAACGATCACATGGAGCATTGTCGCACGAACAATGGCCACGCTAATTTCGACAGCAACTGTTGATAGACGGTTCGTATTTTTATCTTGTTTAATCGAATAATAATTACATGTTATATTAATAATTGACGAATTTAACTAAGGCTAAGCGGACAAGATAGATCCTCATTTTTTTTTTTCGGATATATAAATTTGTTCAATTTTGTCGTTTGATTACTGTTACCCTCGATAAGCTACTGTTACCTTGTACAGATGGAGGGTGGAGCGGGGCAAAATGGTCCAGGGATTCTCCATTGGACGCGAGACTTCGTCCGTTTTACGCCCCGTTGTTCCGTTTCGCCCCCATTGTCGCCCTACATCATGCGAGAGTTATTGATATTCGTCTAGGGCGTAAAGTGTTGACACAGCTAGATAAGTACACTTTTCTTTTTCTTTTAATACAGAGAATCTCTATTGTTTCATCGTTTTCTGGCCATTCCAACGCTATTCCGTGCCCACCATGGAGTTTAAACTTTGTAATTCTTTGAAGATGCGTCTACTGGCATCGTGACTATTATTATCCCCACCTCGGGCAAGCAGATTGTGATAAACGGAGCATCATGTGTCAAGTATCGAACCAGCCGTTTGTACCAATAAATTCAAAAATCTCCATGCAAAAAAGAAAACCACTTCTGTTAATTTCTGTAATTTCGTGAAGTTACGCAAGAAAAAAGAACCAATTAAAAAAAAAAAAAAAAACTTCTCACCTGCGGTAGACTTACGAACGCGTCGACGAATAGTAATTACTGTACACGGCGAACCGGTCGCATAACCACGTACGCGTAGTAACGTTTAAAAAAAAAAAAAAAAAAAAAAAAAACAAAGCTATCTCTCGCCTGCAAATAATAATTTCGATTGTACATATATTGTCTTGTTAAGCGCCGTACCTTTCCAGTTTTATATTCAGCTATGAGTTAAGAGAACTGCAGTAACCCACAATCGCACTGATTTAGTTACACCAAAGTAATCGGTTTCTTATTTTTAAAAATAAAATAAATAAACAAAAAATAATCAATACCTCACGAACTGAAAGTCGATCCGACATTGTTAGCTTTAAAAAACGAGAATTATTATATTTTTCTTCTTTTTATTTTTGTCCTGCGTATATATTTTTTATTCATTGCTGTCCGTTCTACTATAAATGACTCACTCTGGGCACACCGTTTCGACGACGATGCGATGTCGAGAAAAAAAAAAAAAAATTGTTTTAACGGTAAAAAAAAAAAAATTGTCCTGTCGTCTTGGCGTTAATTGAAGTGCATATAATAATTTGAGAATTAATTTTACTATTAAGTTAGTCCGTTAAGAAAATTATACGAATAACTGTTAGACTGGCTGGTTCAATAATGTTCAGCGTTGTAACGATTGGCGTTATGCGGCGAGTGTTACGTTTGTATTCAAGTACGAATAAATAAAAAACGATATTTTACTGTATTCTCGATTGTAAATTGATTATCGTGTGAGTGGCTTCGTAGCGAGACGGGCGAACGGACGGGAAGCATAGACGGATAGATGAAGAATAAAGTTCGATGCCAAGTCACTTTAGTCGGCACTGAAGACAAAGTTTATTGATACAAATTATTCATTTTTTATTTTTTATTTTATTTTTTTTTTCGTTTAAATGATAATTTAATTTAGACGACTCTCGTCCGCGATTCCTATCGATCGCGAGCCACTTTCCATTTCCCTTGCGCATTTTTATCTTGAGCACGCGCTGTTACTTAAACGATTGTTAAATTATACAAAGTTTCGTCGATCGGCAAGGGTCGAATTTCTAAATCTCTCTCGCGACGACAAATTTGCAGTTAACGGATAAATTGTTAATCTTAAGATACGTTATTCCACACACTCATGCACAGTGCCCGGGATTGTCTATAATCAAAGACTCTTATTATTTTTATCATTTATATAATCCGACGGCCACATTTTTAAGAGACTATCGAATAATTATCTATTTAGGGACACTCTGCACTGTATTCGGATTAATATTTCTTCTCGACCAGTCGACGAACAAAATGTAAAGCAATCACTTTTCGCTGCCAGTGGCTTGCAAGTTTTTACGCTGAAATACACACGGTGACTAAAAAATAAATTAATAATAATAATAATAATATTAATAATGCTTTTTGAGGAGATCGTGCAGATCCAAAGTGGAAAAAGCTCTTGCGAATCAAGTGCAGAGTATCCTTAAGGTAGCTATGTCGCTTCGCGCTCATTTCGCATAAGTTCGAGAAAAATAAGAGAAAATTTCATGTACTTCTCGATGATATAAAATTCTGAAAAAATTCATGCATACCAAAGGTACTGAAAAGATTAATTGTCCATAATAATAATTCCAAAATGTTATTAACAAATGAATCAAAAAATTAATTGTTTAACAAATCATCCGGTAACATAACTTTTTTTTTAATGAAAATGATTTGTTCATTTTTCTGAATACGTATGAATTTTTTCAGAATTTTCAATCAACTTTGATTTTTTTTTATATGGAAAAAATGTGTGAAAAAACAAAAAAATCAAAGTTGACTGAAAAATCTGAAAAAATTCATACGTATTCAGAAAAATGAACGAATCATTTTCGTTAAGGAAAAAAAGTTCGTTTGCCCGATAATTTGTTAAACAATTAATTTTTTGATTAATTCGTCAAAAACATTTTGAAATTATTACTATGCGAAATTAATCTTTTCAGTACCTCTTTAATATGCATGAATTTTTCAGATTTTTATACCGTCGAGAGGTACTTGAAATTATCTCTAATTTTTCTCGAACTTAGGCGAAATGAGCGCGAAGCGACATAGCTACGTTAAGCGTACTTAAATTACAACCGGACATTGGATCGACCGCATCGATGATAATCGTTAAGAGCAAACGCGATATTTAACTCTTTATCGCTCGCATGAAAAGAATGTCAACTGTCTCGACTTCTCAGCGGCTGAGACATCGTTCACACATTTACTGCGTTAATTGTGCCCATTATCACCGATAGAGAGTTAATTAGCTTGCCATACATTTTTCCTCTAACGGTTATTATCGATTATTATCGTGACCAACCGAAATTAAGGTCTCGATTTAATTGATCGTATCGATGTTTTCATACATTATTCAACGATCGCTTCTATTAAAAACCTTAACGATATCTAATTACTAAGATTCAATATACATACTTTTTAACCCTAATGCTTTGGCACGTAATTCACATAACACAATAGCGTGATTGTGTCTTAATGTAAAAAAAAAAAAAAAAAAAAACACAAAAAGTTTATTCGCATCTACGAAAATTATCTTATGAGAGAAAGTTAGTTATTTATTATACCGCATACCGGTTAGCTTAATATTACCTTTGAGCTATGGATAGTATTTACAATATTTACGATCCAGTGATTCCTAACTGAAGCGAACTTAATTGGTTAATTAATTTTGTTCGATCGTCGGAATGACAAAGTTTCATCGGTGGAAAGCGATTTTCGCACGGTTCGCGCGTTACTTTACAGTGGAGTGTTATTTATTTATTTTTTTTCTATCTTTTAATAAATAAAAAATATACTATACGGCTGGATTCGCGAATTGAAAATCTCCGTCTGTATTGTACACGAACGATCGAGCGCCGCGGTCTCACTCTCGTAACGATCACATTTTTTCTTTTATAAAATATTCGATTTCTATATTTTTTTCTTTTGAGTAAAAAAAAAAAAAAAAAAAGAAAAAAAAAGAAAAAAAAAAACAAATCACGCGTCGATATTTACGTCTTCCTCGCCGAGTGACTAACCGCGGCACACGATCGTCTTCCACACACGATACGATTATCTGATATCTTAATTTCTAGCCTTATCCGCTATGTTTGTATTAAGCTTAAATCCTACATTGAGATGCAGGGTCTCGCTCTAATCGAGGGTGAGAAAAGGGAGGTCGTGGGACGAGCATTTTTTTTTTTTTTTTTTCGTACCCACGACAACTCGCTCCACTTTTCCATTGCTTACGAGCTAGTAATACTGGCACAGGTCGCAGATGTTTAACTTCTTCGATAAGAAAAAAAAAAAAAGAAAAAAAAATTCAAATGACAGAAAAAATGTTCAAGTGACAGAGCGTAATTCCGGTCGCGCGAAGTGAACGCGACACGGATATCGAGGTAGAGACGTAGGAATTGGAAAACGATGTTGCCATTTACTCTACAATACGTCGCCTTGTTCGCCACAGGCGTCGGGTCGAATGACGATTCACTATTTAAATCCGTGTTGAATTTTACTTTGGTCGGGTTTATACAATTTAATTTCATTTTTTCGTTCAACGTTTGATCAGTCTGTTATCTAATGGTAAAAAATCGATCGTTTAAACTTTATCAATATTGTGCATCTTGATGTGTTCCCGAGTGACGTTAAAAGTCGTCATTATCATTGTTATTTTCGACAGGAATTTTTGGGGACAGCCCTCTATGTTTGTAAAGTTCCAAAGATGATTTTATCAAAATCTCTTGTTAGTTTGTGTTTGTTGATTCGTCAATTAACGATAATACTGGCAGGAACAGGAGGATCTTTGTGCGTCCATCGTTCGAGTTTTTACTGCAAGTAAATAAGGTCCGAATACGAGGACAATATTTCCCATTAAAAAGTTGTGTAAAAGGTGTTCGAATCTGATATAAAATAGGGACAGTCTGTAGGTTGTGAAAGAAGATACTTTTTTTTCGAACCAGGACGTTAATCCCGATTGTCGTGGAGAGGGGAGCAAACGATTCGATAATTAATAATCCTGTACACGTTACGTCTAAAATCTCCACGTGGTTTTCATACACATATACATTATTGAGCATAGGGCGGAAGGGGGGGGGGGGGGGGGTTTCACGGCTATACAATTATACAGCTACCAAATCGCAGAGATCGATTCTCCCTCCGTTGATTGTGATAAATTAATGTCAATAGTTCATTCTCATTGCATTCAATAATTATGTTTTACCGTAATAATTTTGTTTTATCGCTAACGTACTATCGGTGCAAAAATAGTATCGTATATTAGTCAGATTATCAATGTCATTTTTGCACGTATCTCCGGACTTCGTGTCCTCTCTATCTTTCTACATGGCTCGCCGCTTCGCGCGCTCTGCTGTGAGTATGCGGACAATTTTTTATTTTTTTTCTTCTTTTTGTTTTATATACATCAAGGACGAATTTTCGCTGACGAGAATAATTAACGAAACTCCAAAACCGTTCGAATCGCAAACTTTCAAATGAGGTGAACCGCGTCAACAACGAAGTGAAATGAAAATTTTATTTCGCGTTGAGAATCGATGCGCGAATTTTTCAATGTCGAATCGTGCCATTGCCGTGAAGGATCATCGAATTATTGAGAATAAAAAAAATGTCGTGTTGATCGTGTCGGGCGATTCACGATGGTCGCTTCAAAACCGACTGACAGCCTCGTCATCGGCGACGAAGTAGTTGCTGTTCTTCACCGCCGACCCGTACATGCTGTAGGTCGGGCTGAGCACGAGGCCGCGACCGCAGAGACCTTTCTCATCGGCGACCGACGAGTGCCGGGCTATAACGCCGTTCGATTTCTTGTCTTTCTTCATCAACGTCAGACGGCAGTCCTCCGTGCGCAGTGGCATCGAGGGGTAGTTCGGCTGTCTCGCCAGGGTGGTCAGCGCTCGATCTCCGGTGTCGTTGAAACTGCAATGAAAATTTGACCGTACTTTAGTGACAATCGAATCTTCCCCTCCGCTGTATAAATTACATTCTAGGCTATCCCATTGGCAGCGGTTCCGGCTTTTTTTTTGTCTCCGGTGTGGCTAAGGTTCCTCACGCCCTCGCGGATCAACCGTAAAACTTTGGGTTGGGTTTCTCTTCGCTTCCTATATACGTGAATGTGTGAGAAGTCGATCTTATAAAGATAAAAGTGGTCTCAAACTTTCGGTCACCGAATCTTCCGTACTTCAATCGCATTGATTTCTAAGAATCTACTTTAACTGAACTAGTCGATTGTTACGCCAAACCGACTCGGATTCCAACATTCCGGAGATTTGCTGACCGAAAAGTACTGCTAGAGGTCCGGTAGAGACTACTGGAGGTACAGCGGTTACTACTAGCATGGCAGTAGTTACTGCCCTAGCAAGTCAAGCGATCACCATACGAACAAAACAACAACCGGTCGTTTTGTGCCGCTTTGACGACCGTAAAAGAACCAATAAAACGATCATTTTGTCGATTTAGATTTGGTCGTCTTTTCCTTTAACGACGCAAAAACCACCGAGGTAGCGTCTGCTGCAACGTGTGTCAGTCGTGTTTTGGTCGTTTTTTGGGTCAATAAAGAAAATACGATCAAGCCAAAACTAAAAACTGGTCGTTGTTTTGGTCGCACGGTGGTCGCCAAAACGGCACAAAACGACCGGTCGTTTTTTAAGTCGCTTCACGGTCGTTTTCAATGGTCGTTTGACCTGCTAGGGTACACATGTGGTTACCACTCCTTAGTAGTTATTCCTTAGGATGTAGTGGTTCCTGCATCAGTAAGTACTACTTATAAGTAGAACTATACTGAAAAGTACAAGCAATGAGTCGTGATTTCGCTCAATACTCAGTCCTGAACTACTGAAAACTGTCGGGAATTCTCAGTAGTTGACTACTGGACATTCACAGTAGTTTCGAGTATTTAACTATGTACTAGAGATTTACAGTCATTTCGGGAAGGTTAGTTTTTAGTTGATATTTAAAAACTAACAGAAATATCAAGCGTTATATATGTCAAATAAAAAGTTGCTTTACAGTTGAAGCTTCCCAAAACAATCCAATTTCCGACTCTATGTCGAGAGCACCCATAGCTCTTAGCTCAGGGTTGGAAATCGTGTTGTTTTAGGAAAATCTAACCGTAAATCAACCTCGTATTCCGTTTTTTAATATCGGCGAAAAATGAATCACTCGAAGGTTGGAATCAGAGTTGGTTCGGTGCACCAAGCGACCGGTTGATTTCAAGCTGGAGTATTCGCGGGTTTTCTTTTCTGAATAAAAAAAAAAAACGAAATTAATAACACATTGATACCTGTGATGCCTGACAATGCCACGCTTGATTCGGCAATGCTCGTTACCGGCCTGGCCTCCGATCGCCGTCCCGTGAGTCTTGCAGGCTTCGACGCCCGGCACGGGGGACAGAGAACTTGGACCGTACGATCCCGCGCTTTGTCGCCTGTCCAGTATGTTGACGAGTTCCACCGAAGGGGTCGGAGAGAACGTTCCCTGAAACGGTGAAATAAAACATATATTATTATCATCGTTACTATTATTATTCGGATATCGATAGTTCAATTACCTGCAAGGACGGTCTTCTCAGGGTGCCACCTTCCATACCGATCAGCTTGACTCCCATGACATTCTTCTTCACGACGCCGGGAACCTCCTGAGAATTTATATTCAAGTTTAGCTCGAGCGAGCTCCGATCGCCGATCCTATCGATGTCCCGAGCTTTTTCGATATTCGTGAGTTTCCCGTACGACGGAGTTCCCATGAGCGAGACGCTACCGGGCGTCGCGGTCGGATTTACTATTCTCAGCGGTACGTGGCAGCCGTTTATGTCGTTCGGTGCGTAAGCCGGACAAATGGAATTCTGCAAGTTTCTAACACCGAGTATCTGACCGTCCGAATTAATGCTGGGCGTAGGTGGAACGCTGGGACGCGTTCTACCCGGCGTGTGCAAGCAACTCTGAAGATTCTGGAGATTCTGAAGGCTCCGATTTGCTTTGTGCACGGCGCTGTCGGTGTTAACGGCTCTGAAGCTCACGCGCTCCTCGACGCACTGATAGTGATCAGCTCCCTCGCTGCCTCTGCTGCAGTAGTCAACGGAGTCCTCGTCCGGTGTCTCGCTGGAGCCTCGGCACGTGCTAGTTTCCTGTTGACGATCGTCCGAGTGGAAACGAGAGTCAAGAATCATTTTTTCCAAATGCGGACACGTTGCGAGGAGCCACATCGTTTTGCCGAAACTGCAATCGACCGAATCGTCGGATGGCCGAAAGTCGTCGGCCCGAACGCGCTTCATCCGAATAGTCAAACTTCCGAAACTTAATTTTTCCGAATAGTCAAAGTTCCGAAACTTTATTTTTCCGAATCGTTAAATTTCCGAAATTGCATTATACCGAATGGTCATTTTAGCGAACGTTACTCTTTTAGCGAACGCCAATCCCTCGAATCGTCATTTAACCGAATACCAATTTCACGGAACTTCATTTCGCCGAATCGTTAAAATTCCAAACGTCAAGTCGCCGAATCATCATTCTTTCGAATAGTATTTATCCGAAAAGTCATTTATCCGAATCAATTCGTACAGAATCTCTGTGATTCATATTCGCTTGACTAGACTAATCATCATATTAGTTAGTTCTGTGATTCTGTTGGTTGGTGATTTGGACGAATGACGATTCGGTGACTTGACGTTTGGAAGTTTAATAATTCAGAAAAATGACGTTCGGTGAAATTATTATTCGGAACAATGACGATTCGAAAGAACAACGTTCGGCCTATTACTATTTCCGAAGAGTAGCGTTCCCTGAAATGAACATTCGGTATAATGAAGTTACGGAAATTTAACGATTCGGAAAAATAAAGTTTCGGAGGTTTTGACTGTTCGGATGAAATGCCTTCGGGCATCACTTTCGGTCATACGACGATGCGGCCGATTGTAGTTTCGGCAAAATGATGTGGCTCCGCGAAATTAAACAAGCAAAGAACAAAAAGTAGAACTAACATTGAGAGTAGCGTCGATCAAGGCAGCTCCCGAACTGCTCTGTACAACCCCAGACTGTTCCTTCGACTTGCCAGGCGAGTATACACCGAGAGGGTCGCAGCAGCGCGGACAGTAACCTCTGCCGAGAAGATTCCTCGTCGCGTAGCTCACGGCAAGCTGAACGATGAGGGCGGTCATCATCGCGACTGTTCGAAATGGAAACTTTTGGGTGTGAGATTCGATGTCGAAGTAAGGATAGTGAACGAGGGCCGGAAGACCGAGTCCTTTCTCGCCGCCTGGGAAAAATTACAAAAAAGAAATATATATATATATATATATATATATATATATATATATATATATATATATATATATATATATATATATATATATATATATATATATATATATATATATATATACTAGCAAGTTGTTAAGGCTCGGGCGCGACGCGTCCTCGTTATGGATTATGGACTTTAGAAAGCGGAAATTTATATTTTCGGAGATGTATCAGAAATTCGTCACTTCTGGTTTGACAATCTCATTTTTCGACCGGAAGTAACGTCATACAGAAAATCCGTCTCTGCCGGTTTGAAAGTGACGTATTTTGTTTGACGCCGCTTTCGGTCGGATAATGAGATTATCAAATCGGAAGTGACATATTTTTCGGTATGATGTCACATCCGTTCGAAAAAAATTCGATTTTAAAACCGTAAGTGACGTATTTTTGACATGACATCATTTCCCTTCGAAAAATAAGATTTTCAATCCAGAAGGGACGTATTTCTGGTCAAAAATTAAATCATCGTGGAATATATGGAGTACCGGAAATCCGTAGAAGAATAGCGACGAGATAACCCGCGAGGCAGCCGTAAGTGTCGACCAGAGATGGCCAATGCACGACCGCCAGAAGCTGGGGAAAGAGGACCACGTAGACGAGATCGGAGCACAAGTATCTGAAAGTATATACGAATTATTATTGGCCGGAAGGTCGGTAGATCTTTTTATACGGGAAGCTTTAAGATAATTGGAGGAAAATTACTCACGACAAGTAATACACGCTCCCGACGCTTAGGGCCACACCGGCGGAGAGGAAAGACACGATGAGAACGGAAATTCTCAGTATCCAGTCCAATTCTTTCTCGGAAGCCTGCAGCATTAAAATCGCATCGTTTATTGCAACAGACAGAGGCTTGGCTGGTGAGGGACAGAAGAGAAGCGCACGCACCTTCGGTCTGATAGCGAGTCGATAAATATTTCTGGAGAACATTGAACTGCTCGCCAGAATACTCGAATCGGCTGAAGACATCACGGCGGCCGATATAGATCCGAGACCTGTAAAATCGTTTGTAACAGCGAATGATAAAATTTTACAGCAATTCTTGTAGGATAAAATTATAATGGTATTAAAATTATAATAGTCTCAGGGTATTAAATCGAGGTGAAGATCAAAATTGCAACGGTCTTTACTAACCCAGGAAAGCCACCCATTGTGGCGTGAGATATCTCAGAACTATCGGTAAAATAGCGTCGCCGTCCTGCGAGAGAATAGTCCTGTTGAATCCCTCGACGAGAGACCAGTCTGTCGCTCTCGCGATAACTCCAATCATTGCCGAGGGCACGGCAACTGCGAGACAGCCGAACATCGAGGCGATCGACAGAGTTCTCACTACCGCGGTGCTTTTGATGCTGAGAATTCGTTGAAAGTAGCCCTGCGTATGAAACGGTCGATAACAATTATAGTGCCATATATATTCGGGCTAAATATCCTAATTTTTTTTTCTAAATCCCAATTTCACAAATAATTATAAAACAGAAATAAATATTCACAGCCCAACGAATTTAATTTCGACGCTTAATAATCGTAGCAACAATCCCATTAGTTAAAAGTAGAAAATATGGAGAAGAAAAATTATATATAAAAAAAAAATAGAATCCATTTTTTTTATATTCCATCGACGCAACTAAATTACTTAAAAAATGCAGATATTCTCGAGATAAATTGTTTGGTCATCGTTTGAATACCTGCCAAGGTATTCCTCCGAAAATCAGCAGAAGCATACTGTCCAACCACTCGGCCAAATCGCTGTTCTTTATCTCACCGAGCCAGTCGTCGTTCCTCATAATGTGTTTCTCGAGCGATACGGCGGGATTGAGAACGGCGTAGGGTGTCGCGACGGCGAGGCCGAGCATTATGCAGGCCAACTGCATCGCGTCGGTGCAAGCGACGGAATAGAGACCCCCGAAGACCGTGTAGCTGTAAGGAAACATTCATCCTTGAATTTTTGTTTTTCTTCCCCTCCCCCCCTTTTTTAACTTACAATCTACTTTTTTATTTGTGTTTCATCTGTACTGTGTCTTACTGTGTGGCATTCGCACGAGGGCGCAGGAAAAGTGTGGAAAACCTGTTCATACACAGACGGTTCTTTCACTGATAGAAAAATACGGTTGAATCAACTAAAGATTCGGGCAGAGATGTTCAAATAAATGAATTGTTGGTACTAAAAAAATTAGGTGGTTAACCCATTTTTTTTTTTTTTTTGCTGTTTTCACGAAATAATTGTTGAGGCATTAAAATATTTTGTTCGTCCAAAGAAATATTCATTTGATCGTCCCTGCCCGAATCTTTAGTTGATTCAACCGCATGTTTTTTTTTTATCAGTGTTCCCCAAAGATTGGTGTTTCCTACGGAGTAATTCACCAATCTCCGAGAAAATTGCCTACCGCTACACAATCCGATGCGCCAGCCAGCGCACGGTCGGGCGGTCACCCATCGAAGTACTGACCGCGAACGGTACCGCTTGATTTTGGGCCGCCAGAACGACACACTTTTTGTTTCATAATGCTTATTTCAAAGATAGAAATAAACTTTTTTTATTCTTAATATACTTTTATAAATTAGTTGTTAAGTTTGTAATATATATATAGTCTTATATAGAATAGTCTTATCCTATATCTATATACTTCTCGACGGTATAAAAATCTGAAAAAATTCATGCATATTAAAAGTACTGAAAAGATTAATTTCGCATAATAATAATTTCAAAATGTTATTAACAAATTAATCAAAAAATCAATCGTTTAACAAATTATCGGGCAAACCAACTTTTTTCTTTAATGAAAATGATTCGTTCATTTTTCTGAATACGTATGAATTTTTGCAGATTTTTCAGTCAACTTTGATTTTTTTGTTTTTTCACACATTTTTTCCATATAAAAAAAAAAAAAATCAAAGTTGACTGAAAAATCTGAAAAAATTCATACGTATTCAGAAAAATGAACGAATCATTTTCATAAAAAAAAAAAGTTATGTTGTCGGATAATTTGTTAAACAATTAATTTTTTGATTCATTTGTTAATAACATTTTGGAATTATTATTATGCACAATTAAACTTTTCAGTACCTTTAGTATGCATGAATTTTTTCAGAATTTTATACCATCGAGAAGTACATGCAATTTTCTCCTATTTTTCTCGAACTTATGCGAAATGAGCGCAAAGCGACATAGCTACCTTAACTTGGGACTTGCAGTTGCACGCTTCCTGATCACCGAGGAATCAGTGTTAACATGTGGTTCGCAGCACTTTTTGGTTCAAGTCAAAAGGGCCATTAGCCCTACATACCGTTACCATAACAATGAATTGCCTTACGAGGAAAACCAAATGGCAAAAAATACCCCCACTAGAACCAGAGCCGCACACCAATCGCGCACCCATCGCCGTCGGTAACTCATGATCTATTTATTTTAATTTTATTTTTCCCGCAGATATATAATTTGCAACCCTCGGGCATCCACCGGGATACTTTTCACCGGCATACCCGGCCAGTTTCACAGAGGCCCTCGCTTCCTCGCCGTACAAACCGTTGGGATTTCACTTCCTCCATTGGATTACACCAAGTCTGGAGAGGGTAAGATCAAAGAGAGCGTTCCGCAGTCGAGGAAGAAATCCTCTGATCTCGTCGGCTATCGTTATCGCGTCGGATTCGTTCTCGAGAGATACACACTGTTTGTACCCTCATCCGTTCTGCAGGCACACGCAAAGAAACCCAGACGAAAGAAGAACTGCCTGACTGTCTGAAGATTTTTTTCTTTTTTTTTTTTTTTTTTTTTTTAATACATTTTTTCAGTCTTGCTCCGACTGACTCAGGCGTGATTATCTGCTTCTTCGTTTCTTCGCTCGCGATATGATTTTTCAGACGTTTTTTTTTCTTTTTTTTTTTTAATACATTTTTTCAGTCTTGCTCCGACTGACTCAGGCGTGATTATCTGCTTCTTCGTTTCTTCGCTCGCGATATGATTTTTCAGACGTTTTTTTTTTCTTTTTTTTTTTAATACATTTTTTCAGTCTTGCTCCGACTGACTCAGGCGTGATTATCTGCTTCTTCGTTTCTTCGCTCGCGATATGATTTTTCAGACGTTTTTTTTTTTTCTTCTTTTTTTTTTAATACATTTTTTCAGTCTTGCTCCGACTGACTCAGGCGTGATTATCTGCTTCTTCGTTTCTTCGCTCGCGATATGATTTTTCAGACGTTTTTTTTTTTTTTAACAATAGACGATATGTGTACATTAATCGCGATACGAATTGTCGAAGGTATGAAAGTTATACTCACAGTGCTACGAGCAAAGCGGAAGCGCACACGCTGATATTCTGATCCAGACCGGCGACGACGGACAGAGAATTCCCGAGGGCTTTGAGGACCGCACCGCACCAGAAGAGATCACCGAGAAACGCCGGAAGGAAAAGTAACCCGCCGACCCTCGCGCCGTAACGCTGCTGGAACGGATCGAGCATCGTGACGTACTCGGCTTTCCTCATCGGTTTTGCAAACAGCATGGCTCCTGTCGATAAAATCGGATATTGATGATAGCAAACAATTTTTTTTTTTTTTTCGTTTTCGATGCTATCGAATTTTCTCGTGCACAGCTTCCGGCTTAAGGCGATGTAAAACATGTACCACCTGACATATCGGTGCAAGAGAGACGTTTTTCGAAGAGTTGCGTTTTTCGAATCAATACCATGTAAAAATGGTTGACATTTTGGGTTAAAGCGAAGTATCGTCGGACGTGATATTGAATCCTTAATAATCCTCCGATACCCTGCTTTTTCGCGAAATGTCTACCATCTACAAATGCTATTCATTACAGTTTTTTTGTTACCGACTGAGTCCGTTTCACGTCGCCTTAAGTCTCGTATGAAATTCAGTTTTCGAAAAATATAATAACATAAAGGCAATAATATCGATAGGAAGATTCCTGTATTATCTACATTGTAACCACATAACATGGAAATATTTTTGAAAGGCTATTTTATTGAAATATTTTTTTTTGTATATAGATATTTGTTGAATGTAGATGTTGTGTAGATTTTATTGAATGGTATTCTCTTGAAGTATCGAACAAATTTTACCAATACCAAAAAATCTTTGTGAAATGTTTTAAAAACATTTTAGAAAATATTTTTTCGTTCGCTCATAAATCTTGCACATTGATGTGTGAAAGATTCGCGTCACCAGTACAAATTTCGCACACACACCCGCATAAATACGGAAACATTCGCAATAATATTTCGGTGAAACACGAAATTAAAAATATTTCAAAAAAATGTATCACCATATTTCAGATGCATTGAAAGATTAATTGTGTTTCTCAGCTATTTAAGAGACGTTTCGTTGGAATGTTTTTACCGAACATTTCAAAATATTATTTTCGCATATTTCCGAAATGCTTTCGTAAGATTTGACAGATTGAAAATATTTCAAGATATTTCGTGGTGTATACGGGCAGAATAGACCGGCATCAGAGATCGGTTATATTTTCCGACTAAACAAATGAATTTCCATTCGAAACTTTGCGGTGAGAGAAGAGTAAAAGCGAACGCTTGGAATCTCGTTGACTCCGACGTACCAAAAAGAAGCGATAGGCTGTAGCCGATGGGCACTTGGCACCAGGCCAGACCCTTGGTGTACATCGCTTCCGCAGTGCCATTTACGAATGCACCTCCGACCCATGTCGCTGTAAACAATAAAAAGTCCATTGTTACCTTTGGTGGGAATTTGAAAAATAAAGGAAAGAAGAAAGCACAAAAAAAAAGTGGCGCGTGTCCGAAACGAACAATAACTCTTCCGTTCGTGTCTTTGTCGCCGAAGAAACATCGCACCTTTGTCGCTGAAGCTGTTCGAGCACAAGGCAATGCGGTTTCGATTCAATCGGTTTACACGAGGTCATACAGTTTCGAACGTTTTGAGAGGCTTTCGCCAGATATATTTCAGAGGCTCCAATTTTTCTTCCACAATCGATCAGCCATTGTGATCCGTATTCCAACCAAGCAGCTTGTATTTCGCAAGAGCTCTTATTTTTTAACTCTAGAACTCATGTATGGGGTACAAAAGTACCCCAAGCGATGTGCAAACTACGCTGCAAAAGTAGAAATTAACATTATCGACTTGGAACCTCCACGATAATTTAGTTCTATGTTCTGACGGTGTGCGGAGGCCGGTAGTAACCGCACTTAGTCGCTGACTGTTGCACAGGACGCCAACGCGCTTGGGGTATCAAAATACCCCAGTCAGGAGTTCCCGTTAGTGTTTTATGTAAGTGATTTTTTTTTATAACTATCGAATGTAAGTTACTATTATATCATTTAGACGTATATAGTCGGCATTTTTTAAAATTATTTTGTATAATTATCATCAATATCTTTAATTACCTACAATGTTTCAAGAAAAATAAATGTTAAAACCCATCCAAAACTAATTTTCTTTGCGTTTTCATTGATTGTTTCCCTGTTAAAAGTTTTTGACTTTTCCCTATTTTCAGAGGGCCAAATAAATGGACTTTTTGAATGGAATACAATGGGACTATTTTTTTCCTAATAGCCTAATGTGTCCCCAGTAAAATGGCGTGGGGATTTGAAAATCGGACAATTTTTTTTAACTACAATTTTTTTTCACTAGAAATGCGGTATTTGCCAATTACCGTTACGTTTTGGACTTTAATGGTGATTTTCACCCCCTAAACTTTAATAAAATCAAATTTGTCGCACACCATTCTCTTCCTTATGAAAAAACGAAGAGATTCATGCGCGGAAAAACCCAATTTACTGCTCAGAGCACTCTTGTACGTTGAAATCATGCGTGGGATACACATGTACCCCAGTCATGAGTTAGAAGGTAGAAAAAAATTATACATGAGCTCTGGGATTAAATTTAAAAAATTGATAATTACTTTTGTTTTTCACTGTTAATCCATTTAGTCACTTTTCTAATCCATTGTTAATCCATTTAATCACTTTTCTTTTTTAATATCACAAAAATCGTGAAAAAGCTTCTCTTCGCACCGTGATTTTTTTAAACGCGCGCAAATGCTCGACTCCAGACAAGAGCTATACTGCAATGAAAATCGACGTTCCTGTCTCGCCGTGTCATCATGTCCCTTACGTATATTATGTATTCTATGGAGGCGGTGCGATGTTTCACCATAGTGTACGATCTACTTCACTATTCCCACTGTGGCCCGACACCGGGGTGTTGAAAATCTTGGCCGCACATGAATATGCCACCCGAGTGCAGCTGAAACATGAATACATAAGCGATGCAAATATTCGTTTCATTTTTTTTTTCCCCCCCATCTCCTTTTTCCTTTCGTCCTCACCACGTCCATGTTTGTCTGGGTCCGGACCGATATCATAGCCCACATGGTGCTTCAACATTTTCCCGAATAAACTGCACGTTAGAGAAACGCTCGGATTTCCTTCCCCTTTCTTCGTCGCGTTCTCTTGTTCTCAACGCTCGTTCGTCGGCTAAGTAAATCCGAAGACCAGTGTTATATCGCGAAGTAGAATACGCTTCCATTATTTTCTTTTTTTTTTTTAATCTTTCATTCAACCTTTCTCCGTGTTCCCTTGGCAATTTGGCCAAAGAGCTTTGAAAACTCCACGCTCAGAATATTAATAAGTTTTTCGACTATTTTTAATTTAACGAAAAGAAATAGTGTCTTCTCGAGAGTCGAGTGAGTTACATCGGTTCGCGCAACAACTTCGGAATAGTGAGAAAAAAAAAAAATGTTGACGACGACAGGATGAAATTAAATTTTGATTTTCAACCGGGAAGACCGGGGTGAATTTTAATCGTGGATTAATATACATTGGGAATTACCGGCTTGTAATTCGAGTGCCGATGTTCAATATCGTGAAAGGGTGATGCGCGAAATTCACCGACAGCGTTTATTGGATGGTATTGGCTAGTCGTGAAGCACACGGCGCTCCGTGTGTGTGCAGAGGGGACGTATAGAATTCTCTCGGGCCTCGGTGCCGTTGCGGAGGTATTCACGAGTGTTCATTAGGGTAATGGCTAGTTCAAAAACCGCAGTCGCGTTATAGGCCTGCCAGCGGGTGTACCTTTAGGCGTGCGCCTCTTATAGGAACGTGCGAGCCGCACACAGCTGATGCTCGTGCGGTAAGTCGGTTCTTCAGAACAAGATGAAACAAAAAAATATATATATATACACATGTATATATACACAGTATATGTATCGCACGTGACAAAGACAGATCCGTTGAATTTCCGAGTTAAGGCCGCATCGAGCTTCTCTGGTGATTTTTTTTCAGAAGAAAAGTAACGGTTCGTGTTGTTACTGAGGCCCTTCTAGCTTCCTTGAGTTTCACGTTTACAAGCTCAAATGTCTGTCGTTCGCGTTTCAATGGGCAGAAATATCCAATTCAATTCGGCTACGGAAAATCTGGCTCTCGAGACGATGCGTACTCCGGTGTGACGTCATTTCTGGTCGAAAAAAAAAAAAAAATGAGATTTTCTAACCGGAAGTAACGTGTATCCGGTATGGCGTCACTTCCGGTCCGAGAAATTAGATACTTGTAACTCGTGCATGAAAAGTGCCACCTTTCGTGCATGTCGAGAGTGGTGAAAGTGATGCTTTACAGCCCATAAGTGTACTATAAATACCCGACGCATGCGCACATTAGTCCGATCTTACCGTCGCCGTACTTGCACCACAGGGAGCACTCGCTTTCGGCTCGTGCTCCTGTTGTGCGCTTCACAGCGTGAGTAAAAAGTTCGCTATACCGCACTTGTATCGCAAATTACTATTTCAAACCGGAAGTGACGTATTTTTTGTGTGACGTCACTTCCTATTAAAAAAAAAAATTAGATTTTCAAACCGGAAGTGACGTATTTCTTGTATAACGTCACATCATATTGAAAAATAAGATTTTCAAACCGGAAGTGACGTATTTCAAGTATGACGTCACTTCCGGTCGAAAAATGAGATTTTTAAATCGGAAGTGACGTATTTCCGGAATTACGTCACGTTCGGGTGCTAAATGGAAATTTCAAACCGGAAGTGATGTATTTCCGAAATGACGTTACTTCCGGTCGAAAAATAAATGTTCCGAACCGGATGAGAAAGAAGACGACATCGTCGAGGTGTTTGGTGCAGAGCTGACCGGTAGACTTTTCATGTTGAGTTGTCATGATGTCGATTCTTTCGGTGTTCAATTTGTACGAAGCCCGTACTCCGAATCTCCGCTCCGTCGGTAACGCAGACTGCAATTCATCTTCTGCATTTCCCGATGTTGCAAGACTGACACACGAAGACACCGGCAACTTGGGATCGTCCCAGAATGCTTGAAATCCTCGAAAAGAAAAATTGGATTACAGTCTTCGTTGTCGGCCGAGCGTGTTTCGCGTTGTCTCGAGAGCGTCGAAAATTTAGGAAAACCGGGCGTAAAATCAAATATGCGAATAATGGGAGGACTCTTGGCTCGGTGCCACTGGTGCATCCCGTAACCCTCGTCTCTCCCTCATCTCCCTAATATAGTTCCGCGCTCTTATCCACGAGGGAAATCTTGATGCGTAAGCGGCGTTGGCGACCGGTAGAAAAGCTCAGCTCGAGGGTAAAGCCGAAGCGAACGGTCGCCCTCTCACTCTCGTCTACGCGCCGTTATATCGGCGAACAATGTCTGTGTGTACACAGTGAGAGCCACCTGCCGGCCCTAAGGACTCCGCCAGTACCTGCAAGCAGGGCGATCTCCATTGTTTTAAGCGTAAGCGCGCTTCGCTGATGCCTTATATGCGATGCCCGTGCAATACATGGGTACAACAACCAGCCGTCGGTAGGGTATAATAGCTCTAGTATAGGCAGACAGACTTCCGCGGCGCGTTATTTCCTTAATTAAGAGGTGCCCGGACGCGCCGCTAATTAAGGTGAATTAGGCACGAAGTGTCCAACCGGGCCGGGCTATAGACGGTTGGGTCGACTGTACGCGCATCTCTCAGCCGCCGCAAGTCGCGCTCTCATTTCTCTCTCTCTCTCTCTCTCTCTCTCTCTCTCTCTCTCTCTCTCTCTCTCGCTCTCTCTCTCTCTCTCTCAACGTTTTCTTTCATTTCATTTCATTTCTTTTTTCCTTTCTTTTATTTCTCTTCTCTTACCCACGATTTTTTTTTTCCTTTCACGTTATACGCGCCGCGAACGAGTTTCCCGCACCGGTGAATACTACCGCTATATTCTTTCGTTTTCAGTACTACTCGTTTTTTTTTTTCTTTTTTTTTTCTTCATAATTCTTTTTCATTTTGTTTCCATTTGACTCGTTTCGACGCACAGCCTCATTCGTCTACATCTGAACTCAAACCCTCGGCTCTCGCGCTCCACTCTTTTCCTTTGTGGCGACTTTGATTTTTTTTTTTTGCGTTTCGTTTTTTTTAGACAATTTTTTTTTTTTTCAACAGAGTAAATGTTTTACTTGGTAAAATATACGCGGTACTAGAGGGAGCTGAGAAGAAGGTCCGTAAGCCAACGATGCCGCTTCCGCTACGGTCTCAACGCCGGCTTCCGTCCTCCTCTTCGGCTTCAACCGTCGACACTTCCCGGCGCTGAGCACTCTTGACGCGTATCATCGTCGAAGCTGCGCATACACTCGACAGATCGCGTGTCTTCTCTGTAATGTGGTGACTTTTATTCAACGCATCGGATTCAATGTCGGCAGTTAAATTTTTTTTTTATATCGTTTTTTTTTTTTTTTTTTTGACAAATAGTATTATACTTGACTGTTTCTTTTTTAATAAAAGTATTTGCCAAGTTAATTAATTCGAAATATCCTCAAATACTTGGAAACGTTGTCCACTCGATATTCAGACAACGATCATAATTTATTGAAACTATAGTGTTTTTTGTGGAGAAATATGTTTGAATATATGTATCAAGAATATTGAATTCTTTTTGAAAAAATAGTATTATACTTTACAGTTTTTTTTTTTTTTTTTTTATAGAAGTATTCGTGACGTTAATTCGAAATATGCCCAAATACTTAGAAACATCCTCCAGTCGATCTTCAAACAATAATAATAAATTATTGAAACTATACTGTTTTTTTTATGGAGAAATATGTTTGAGAACATGTATCAAAAAATATTAAATTCTTTTTGAAAAAATAGTATTATACTTTACAGTTTTCTTTAAATAAAAGTATTCGTGAAGTTAATTAATTCGAAATATGCTCAAAACTTGAAAACGTTCTCCACTCGATATTCGGACAACGATTATAATTTATCGAAACTATACCGTTTTTTATGGAGAAATATCGTTGAAAATATTGAATTCTTTCGGCGAAACTAAATAGCATGTATATACATATGTATATATATATATATATATATATATATTTTTTTTTTTTAGGTCGGTACCTCCGTGGAGGAATACGTGACTTTCTAGCATATTTCTCCGGCAAGATTTTTCCGCGCTATCGGAGAGAAGCTCAAGTGTGAAGCAACCACTTCGCACTCGAACGCTCGGATCCGCAAACTCAACGTGACGGAGTGGATGTTCACCTCGAAGCGGAATAAACTCGACGCTTGGGTAATATTCCAATTAAAGTAATGCACGTACCGGCGGCACATCGGAGATTCGGCTCGACGCGAGACGGTTGAAAAGCGACACGTATATTATTTTCCATCTGCTGATTTTCACACCGTTCGAATGTCCTGAGAGCGGGGCAATACGGACGCTTCTACTCTATTCGAGAAGAGAATTCTTTTTTCACGTTCCGCAAAAATTGGTAATAAGAGACCGTTTTGCCCGACCCTTCGTCCTATAACTAATGGAGTCGATCTCCGCTAAACTGCAGACCGGGATGATATTATTTCCGGAGTGTCACTTCGCCGTGCGACGTATTCGTAATTCCACGAACTGGGTGAATTTTATTAAAACTTGGAGCGGAATGACCCAGAAAGGTCGCTAAATTTTCCTAGTTATCGGGTGAGGCTCGAAAGTTTGACAAAAGCAATTCTACTCAACGATGATAAGAGGTAGATATATATATATATATATATATATATATATATATATATATATATATATATATAAGAGGAAAAAAAGTGTTTTGCGCTTTTTCCTGAATTTAAAATCGAGAGAGGCAAAGTTTAAACGTCAAGAGGCGATGAGAAACTCACCGATAAGGGTGAAGACACCGAGAACGAGGCCGAGGCCTCGGTTCGCCAAAATCATGTCATCCTGTCCGTGTCGAGACTTCTTCCTCTTGGTCGCTGCAGCCCAGATTCCGACGCCGAGAACGGCGGCGTAAAAGACGAAAACTCCGGCGACCCCTGGCACGTACACCCCCATAACGCGGTTCCTCCACCGACTGCCTGGTGGTTATACAGAAAGTACATTCGTTACGGCGTAATTGCTTCCGCCTGTCGCAAACACAATTAATTCCTTCGCCTCGGCGATCTAATTATTCGTACAAATGAAAAATTATCTCTCAAGGCGACGCGAAACATCCCGTTCGCGCCGCCCTGAATCAGTCGGTATTAAAAACTGTACTCAATTTCACTATTTTTTTTTTTTTTCTTTTTTACAGAGAATCAAGTAACGGTACCAACGGTCGGACATGTCCGAGTCATCGGACACTCCTGTGCAGATTTTATTTATTACGAATTCAAGTTTTAGCAATCCAATTTGACACATGCAATCGTATCTAAAAACATTATTTGATGGACAGAAGAAAATTTATGCAATCCTACATAACATGGAAATATTTTTGAAATGTTTCGAAAATATTTTTTTGTCCGCTCATAAATCTTGCATTGAAATTTTTCGAAAATATTGTGCAAAAAAATGTTTTTAAACCATTTTACAAATATCTTTAAATATTTGCAAAATATTTATTAGATATTTTTCTGTACATTTCTATATTCAAGAAATTATCTTCTGAATGTAGTTCAATATACATCTGCCAATGTTCGTTTTCAAAATATTTTTTCATCGTTTCCGAAATAATTCAGACGAATGAAAGATGAATTATATTTCTGAAATATTTTAGAAATATTTCGGAATATTTGAAAAATTGAAAATATTTCGGAAAATGTTTTCAAAATATTTCGTGCTACATTGGGAAGATTCGAGCCTAAATTATTTTCTATTGTTGCATTCTTATTGATATATGTATATAAGAAATCAGTACAGGCTTTACTACATAAACGTCCCAATAATCGAACGGTTTGAAGAAGTTAGGTGAGCCAGCTTTCTATGCAGCTTATCTTCACTATTGTTTCGCGTAAATATAAAATTTCATTGATTCAATTGATAAATGGCAAAGAAATTCTTTTAGTTAATACGAAGTAGTTGAGTTCGTTGATCAGAATTATCGAAATCGATGATTGTCATCGGGACATCATACAGTGGCCGAATATAGAGACGTGCCGAAAAACTGCGTCCAAAAACTAGTACATTTGTCCCTAACATATGTTAAATTACAGAAAGCTAAAAAAATATGTATCTTTGTGTAATTTAACTATGTATTTTGGAAACTGGAAACTATGAGCTTTACACCGGTTTCAGGTGTTTTCACAAAAAAATTTTGTCTGTGGCCAATTAATATCTGCCATGATCTGACGATGATTTTACCTTACACTTTCCCGAGAAAAAGTAGATTATCATCGTTCGCTCAAATACCACAGGTTCGTGGATATCATTGTAACATTGTATCGTCGACGAAGGTAACTTGCCGAGGCATGTATTTGTTATCTTACATTGATGTGTATATATATATATATATATATATATATTTATCAAGAGGTTTAATGCACCGAGAGAGGCGTTCGAAACTGCTGTATTGAAACTCCTTGGCCTAGACTAAATATCGAAGGGTCCTTCAGTCTCTCTTCCACTCGACTTTCTCAAGAATATTTATTGCCAACGGGTCGAGGTACTTCAGTCCGTCGGCACATATAACGCCCGAGGTTTGAGCTTCTCCGTCGAGGCTACCCTCGTTTTCTTTTTTTTTTTTCTCTCTCTTTATATCCTCTATATATCTCGGAGGTTCGGTGGGCGAGAAATGGGAGAAACGAAAATCCGTTGAGGAAAGTGCGCGATAAGTGGCTGCGCGGCTGGCTTCTCTTTCGGTTTTTAAAGTAAGTATAGTATACACACCGGAGGCCGCGCTGATGGCGAGCGGGATTGTACGAGCTTATACAAAAGTTACTGGCCGCAAACCGTTTCAGGCCAGCCAGCCGAGTAGGTAAAGTCTGGAGCGGTTTTTCGAGCACCTCACCTATTCGTTGGATGAATTTTTTTCGTCCGCGATTTTAACCCAACTCTGCCGGCCAATCGCGCTCAACGTCGACCTTTCTTTCTATGTATTTCCACGTTTTTTTTTTCTTTTTTTTTTTTTTTTTTCCTTTCCAAGCCCCTCTTGCCGTCTCTGCCTGACTGATTCGCAGCTCCGACTCCGTCTCGGTCAAACCGCGTGCGCTTTTTGATCCTCTCGCTCACACTCTCTGCGACCCGACGAGACCCGAAGTCATGACGGGAGTGACGGTAAACCGAGGTAAATCTAATTAGCGCGTATTAACCGGGCGACACTCAAACGAATTGCCGAACGAATTGCCGACGAGGTATTTCAATTGGACTCGATTTAGAGATTTCCGACCCCCTCTCTAGCCACTCTTCGTGCGGGCTTTGGTAATTCGTACAGTCGTTAATTCGAGCGCCGATCGAGTTCACGGTGCTGATTCTAATACGATCAAAGTTCAATTTTAAGCCTTAAAATTTGATTTAAAGAATATATATATATATTCATTTTATATCAAATATCGCCAATTGCACCCGAAACCGATTAAACGATTATTCTAATTGGTCGAGATCTCTCGCGCCGAGGCAAAATTCTCGAGAGTCGTCGACCCTTATATTACATCGTAATATAATTGCATACTATAATTGTGTGGCGCATTAATTAATTACGTATGATAATGTACTATAGTTTGTACTATATTTATAGTCCTAGAGAAAATTAATGTCGCGAAACATTACTTGACACAAATTGCATATAAACCCGGCCAAACTCAACCTCTTCGTACCGAGTACTTCGTGGTGAATTTAGACTTTCTTTATGATTCAGTTCGAAACATAACTTCATCAATATAAAGTAGTTACCGACGGTCGGAACTTTGCTGATTCTTATACGATCAAAACTCAGTTTTAAGCCTTAAAATTTGATTTAAAAAATATATATTAATTTCATATCAAATATCGCTAATTGCACCAGAAACCGATTAAACGATTATTCTAATTGGTCGAGGACTCTCGCGCCGAGGCAAAATTCTCGAGAGTCATCGATCCTTGTATTATACCGTAATATAATTATCTACTATAATTGTATCGCGCATTAATTAATTAAGTATGATAATGTAGTATATTTAGTACTATATTCATAGTCCTAAAGAAAATTAATGTCGCGAAACATTACTTGACACAAATTGCGTAGAAAGCCGGCGAACCAAACCTCTTCGTACCGCGTACTTCGTAGTTAATTAAGACTCCCTTTATGATCAAGTTCGAAACATAACTTCAAAAATACAAAGTAATTTCCGAAGGCTGCAACGTGCTCGAGCATTACCTTTTTGCCGCAACCTTAGATCGACTTTCTCCTCTACCCAGGTAATTACCTTCGTTTCGAAACGTCCGCTCTCGACCTCGAATAGCACAAAAGCCCTTCTCAGGCTCTTCGAATTAAAATAAAGGAAATTACATAACCGACGTCGATGGATACGCTATGGACAAATCCACAGTTATCCACGGCAATTTATCTATCGGTATTCGATCAGACAATTTTACAAGTTCACTCGACTGTGTTCTCATCGATATCGGGGAAAGACAATAGCGCCGTTCTCGTCCCTCGTTCTGGAGCTCGCTAATTAACCACCTCTTCGAATTATCCACTTTTGCGTCTCCCAGAGCGGCGAGCGCACAGTCGAGAGAGGAGCCACGTTGAAATCGCGGCAACAAATTCCCTTCGTCTATAACACCCGCGTAATCGAGAGAGAACGTTGACCCGCCTCGCCGTTTCGGCGATTAAGTATCTCATTGCTTCTGCAATTATGGACGGCAAAATTCTATTTAAAAAAAATTCACGCACAGCGAACAACAATGCCTACTGATTATAACTGTCGTGCCGACGGATGTGCACAATAGTACGAATGAGAAAAATAAAAAAAATGCAACCCTTTTTTGTCCGGTATCCAATTTTGTTTGTTTTTTTTCCCGTCGCGGCAGCTTCGTTCGTGAATTCGCAGCACCATAAAAGCCGATTATAGATCATTTTAATAGGCATATTTTTTTCGAAGCTTTGTTTCGATGTTTTTTTCTTTCTTTTTTTTTCTGCCATTCTCGCTTCCGCGAAGCTTTTCCCTTATTGTGTACGCGAATATCGGGCCTCGAGCACTGCGGATCGTCGGGCTCTTCGGCGATAACCCTCGATATTGATGAAAACAATTTGTAAAGCCGCGGATGTATATATTCGACTGACGCGAAGAGCGGTCTTCCGGATAGGAAATGAAAAAAAAAAAAAAAAAAAAGAAAAGAAGCAAAAGAAAACATTTAACCGATCGACGAGTTAGGCACGAACAGGATTATTCGTACGTATTTGAGCTTCAGATTTTAATAACGTAAAATTCGAGTTTCGTCGCTGACTCTTAATTGACTGTTTCTCATTGGGGTTTGTTTTATCAGAGGTCGTGTCATTTTTAATTCCGTAAAAAGTTAACCCGCGTCAAATTACATGGGATAAACATTCAACGAACGGCACATTCGTTGTCGCCAATTAGCGGGGTTAAATAAACAAACGCGACCGAGAGTGCATGCATTAACGTCGTCGTTAACGATTATTGGACAGATTGGACGGTGCGTCGAGCGTTTCACGTCCTTTTTTTTTTTTATTATTATTATTTTTGTTTATAAGCGCCTCGTGTTTTCGAGGCTAATGCGAGAGCTCCTGTTGATTCTTCCATTGATTTTTCGCCAATGATTTCGTTTCGACGATTTACCTTGTTGCAATATTTGCCAATAATTATGAGAATCCGGCGAGCCAACAGTTGTCTGCACTGTAAATCGTTGATAACGACGGCTCCGACAGTGTGCGGCCGAAATCGACTCGTGGAAACTTACCATAAAGCGCGAAATATTTTGTAAACATTCTTGAAATATTTTTAATCTTTCAAATATTATGTAATATACGGAATTCATATTTTGAGGCATTACATCAAAATATTCCAACGAAAAATTTCTTAAATATTTCAGAAAACACAGTTAATCTTTCGATGTATCTGGAATATTTCTGAAACGATGAAAAAATATTTTTAAAGCGTATATTATAGTGGATGCGTCCCCCAACTTTTCACGTTTCTAAAAAATTTTACCAATATTTTGAAAAGTTGCTGAAATATTTAATTAGATATTGGTATTTTACCAATATAGAAATGTTTTAATAACATTTTTGCGAAAGACTTCTGAAACATTTCAATGTCAAATTTATGAGCGGACAAAAAAATATTTCAAAATTTCAAATAAATATTTTCAATATTTAAAAAAAAATATTTTCAATATTTCAAAAAAATATTTTCAATATTTCAAATAAATATTTTCAATATTTCAAATAAATATTTTCAATATTTCAAAAAAATATTTTCGAACCATTTCGAAAATATTTCCGTACGGTGTGGGTTCCGGTCTGCCGAAAGCAGTTTTCGAAAGAAAAAAAAAAAAATTATATTAAATTGAAGAGTCTGAAAAAAACACCTGCGAGCAGGTGTATGTTGAAAAGTCGTGGAATTAATTATGTTTCCTTCGACCCGTCGAGCCTCCGACGGTCGTCGAGGGACCGAGAAAAATCCCGGACGCGTCGCCGGATACGCGAAGAATTTTCGGAAATGGAGTGGGAGCAAGAAAAGTCCATTGCCAAGCAAATAATTCTCGGCGGATTCGACGCACGAAGGAAATCTACAGTGATACTCGTGTCGCTCGTGGTCCAGCGGATTTGAAAAAGAAACAAGAGGTAAAGTAAGAAGTCGAGAGCGGATCGATATCTCGGAGAAAGCAAGAGAAGCCGGACGAAGTAGTCTTGCTCGACGTTCGGTCCGGCGTCCGGCTTTTCGCGTGTGCGCATGCGCGCGTCACTATCGTGGCAACCGGACGCGAAATTTAATTTCACAACATTTTCTCGACTTAAATAGACTTTTTATTTCACGAAGCTCCAAAAGCTGTGAATTTACTTCGGCGATAAATTTTTACGGCGAGACGCTCGTCTCACAGGCAGCGAGACAAATCCTCTCGTACGTATATAAATACCGACGATATCTACTGAATATTACATCTAAATTTTTAATTTGCCCACCAGTTACGTCATAAGTGCAATTCCATTTATTTTTTCAGAAATTCCCAAACGTTTCAAACGCCATTCAATAATGTTCGACGAAATAGGAAATCGAGAGTCTAGACATTGGACAAACATTTGCCGTTCGCAAACTACCCTAATTTTTCATTCTGCTGAATCGAACAATTTCGATTTATGTCGATAATCGGAATTCTTAACTTGAACTACAGTGTCGGATCGTGGAGAGAAAAAATCGTTGATGCAAGCGAGACATTTTCGCAAGATGTGTAAACACCTTTTACCGAGTACACTGTACCAATAAATTGTAAATTTAATGTTCTGAAAATTTAAATTTGCTTATCATTACGCACATTAATTGAACAATAATGTACTTTCCTTGTAAAAATACACTGTAAAAAAAAAAAAATTGTTTGAAAATTACTGAACAGTATTGGAAGCTTTTTTACATAAACTGCTTCTGAAATTTCAAATACATATGCGTTGCAATTTTACAGTAAAATTAGTGGTTTTGATGGAAATTTTTGTAAACTTTAGGCGAAAGATTTGTAATATTAATATCTCGTATTGTAATTTTACAGTAAAAGTACATTAATGTTCGATTAATGTAAATAATGCAAGGAAATTTCAATTTCCCGTAAATTAAATTTACAATTTTTTTTTGTTTACAGTGTATAAATACCAGATATTAAAATGACAGATATTATGCGTGAAATTTACAAAAAAAATGTCGTTAAAAATAAAAAATTTACTGTAAAATTGCAACGCACATGCGTTTGAAATTTCAGAAACAGTTTACGTAAAAAAAAAGCTTCCAATACCGTTCATTAGTTTTCAAACAAATTTTTTTTTTTTTACAGTCTACGCTAAGAAAAAAAATCGATTGATTCGACGAAATGAGCGCTCACGGTTGGCGAAACAAATTTTCGTTTGATCGAACGAAATAATTGTTGTAAGTAAAGAAACATTCGATTCGACGGTCTGCTAGTTTGATCAACGACGTATTCCTTTCGATCGACCAAATATTTGTTTCGCCATCCGTAAGCGCACATTTTTGTCGACTCGATTGATTTTTTGTTTCCTCTGCACATGTGTGGGTAACACGAGCGATCAGCTATCGGAGACTGAGCAGCGAAAACTCGGTATCGCGAGAGAAAAAACAATGCTAAATCAATAGCGGCTAATTGAAGAGCGTGGATAACGAGGGACATCGGTAATGGGAAGTAGATACATCGTATGCCGGACGAGGCGGAAACCGGCAATGTTAGAAGGGTCAGGTCGCGTCCCGACGCTCGAACTGGTAGTCCCGACAGCGTCGGCGACGGGGAGACCGTCGACGAGACAAGTGGGATCTCTATAGCAAGGGTTGAAAGTTCAGCAACGCTTCGCTTCTGGCGTACAACCGCGCCGAGCGCTTTTTTTTTTCTTTCTTTCTTCTTTTTTTTTTTAGGTGCCTAATGAACTCGGGTTGGTGAGAACGGTGCTGGAAACGAGCTTTTTCGAGTGTATTTGCATCCGGAGAGCACAGCATCGCCAGTTCCACCTATTTCCCTCCCATTTACTCCCTTCCGCTTTCCGTCGCTAACCCAAAGCGGGCACAGCTATATAATATAGTATATATGTATATAGGTAATATATGTATATATATATATCTATTATAGCATGCAGAGGTGAGCATTGCGCGACCCACGAGAACCGGAAAGTTCACGGGTCAGAACAAATCGGTCGTAGCGACCGCGTCGGGAGAGAGCACGCACCCACAAATTCGTATATATATGCTACGAATCAGGATAGGGGTAAATTTGTTGGAAGCTTCTACTTCGATTTGTACCGAAACTCATTATGCGTTGGAAATTGAATCGTCAAATTTAAAGCGAAAGGATATTTAAAACATATTTTTTAAGAAGAAGTCAAGAGCGAAAGAATGTGTACGACCCACTTTCGCTTAGTTTTCAATTGTTTAAATTAATTTCTTGACGTGAACTACCGAGATTTTGTTTTTATAATGTCAAAATGTATGGCTCAAAGGCTTAACGTCGGAATTATATCCTCTAAACGGTAAAAGATCATTTAAAAACTTTTTTTGTTTATTTACAGGTAGAGAACCCTTTTACAGGACTATATTTACATAACGTCAATTTTTAAAAGGCTTCGGACCTCAAACACTTTTTGCAAAGTGGATATCAATCCCTCTGTAAAATTCAGACGATTTTTCTATTTCGTTGTTTATCCGAGGCCAAAAAAGTTTTGTTTAATAGACAATTTCTATTCACAGTGGTAAATAGAAATTTCAGACGGTGTTTCTAAGATCGAAGTACCGGCCGTCTTGCGACAGCTTCGCGAAAGATAATTAACCCTTCCTGCATTTGACTGAATTTTCTCCGCATTGGGCATTCACTGTGCCACCGTTATAGACGTCTGGCCGCCTATCCCGGCTCGACGATTTAATGTCAGGGACAAAGGACGTCTCGTCTGATAATTATTACACATGATTTGTCAGGAGGGTATTATAGAGGGTACGTAGTATTAACTTCCTGGCGTGCGCCGTACTGTGAACCGGAGGCCTCTCTGTGCAATACACGCTACTCGAGGGATATAACGTGAGGTGAGGGGGGGGGGGGGGGGGGGCTGTAATAGGCAACGATGCAACCCATAAGCTCGAGCAGGTAGGACGATGTTAATCCCGCAAGTCGTAGCACTCATCCGAAGGGTCCACGTGGATCGATCCGACCTCTGCATATAGCCGTTACATGTGCAAGCTTCACCTAGCAAGCGCGACGAGCCCTAGAGCTTACAGTTAATAGGTGACGGCCTCGACCCTGCCCACTTCGATCGTGCGACCCTTCAATCATTAAACAATAATTGATGGAAGAAACTCGCGCCCGATCGAATTAACGCACGTTTTCATTTTCAACCTTAATTTGTGTCGTCTTTGTTTGCCAAAGTTTTTTCGGTTCCAGCGGTCGCCATTGCCGCAAGAGATCCCATTCTCTTAGTGCCTCTTTTTTTTCATTCTCTCGGCCGTTCGTTTCGTTCAATGATTTCTCAAAAGTTTTATCCCCGCTCTATTCGATAAAATTGAACTTAATTTCCTTTCGCTTGATTTGCTCTACAGCTACTGCTTTCGATTTATCATCGTTTTATGTTGTACTTTGAGCTCAGCCGAAATTTACTTTCGTCAGTTCTAAGCTGTAAGCTATTTGGTCCTGAGGCGCTTTCGTTTATTGGATTATTTCGTTGTGCACGACGCTCATAGGCGGCGTTGACTTCCGGTCGCGAAGCAAACGCGACTCTCTCGCTTTTTATCAAGTCCTTTGTTTTCAGACGTCGATCGACGCACTACAATTTGGTATTATTTCTGCATTCGCTTCGCAGCCCATTGACGGTTCGAGTCGTACACGTTCGAGCCTTTCATTCACAAAAGGTCATAGAGGACTTTGCTGCAAAGGGGCGTACGGTAAACCAGAAAAATATCACTCGCGTACGTGCATGGACTTTGAGCTTCCCACGTGTTCGTATCGCTCTCCTTTGCATCGTGAAAAATACCACGCATCGGCGATTCACTCTACCGTTATTAAAATCTCGCTTCAAAGGGCGCACGATACATCGAGTACCATGAAACCGGAATATCACGAGTTATCAGTTGTACCTTGCAGGAATAGCAGTTCCGTTTGTGTGGATACTCTGCGAGGTTTCTTTTTTTCTTTTTTTTTCCACCTCGACTGTCTGTAACTATCGACAGATGTCTGTCCGCAATATCGAAAGCTTCGTGAAGCCCGAGGTCAATGTTGTATCCTCCCCGAGGCAACAAATTCAATAATCCTTCGAGTTTATGTTTCAACCAGTCTCGACTTTTTTGAGGTTAGATAATACAGACTCGTCGCTGTTTTCCCGGCAGACCAGTTACGTGTTTGTCAGCTGGTCTCCCTCACGTATCCGACAAATTGGTCGGATGCGCTGTGGCGGTAACGCCTAACTACTCGCTTGAAATACCACCGTTGAATATTCATGGTTTGCGAGACTCGAGGATCGTTCCGGGAGAGCACCGAGGTGGACCTCGCGTTACGTTTCGTGCTCTTCGCAGAGCCCCCCCCCCCCCCCCCCCCCCCCTATCGGGCGCTGTACAAAGCTTCGCGCTGCCGATTAGAACGAGGGGGATTCGTGTCGCTCGACGCGCGCGTTTTGTGAAAACAGTAGAAAACGGAAAGGCGTCTCGCGCGTGAGTGGGAAGCGGCTAGCGTGACGTCGGAAAAAAAAGAGGGTGTCGAAGGAAATGCCACGGAAAGGAAAGGGAAAATGCCGGAGGCTCGGATTACCGAGTCGTCGGGAGGATGGTGGGTGAATAGTTTGCGGAAGGGTAACTGGGTATAAGTGCGTTTCATGCAAACGCCCCCCCGACTCCTCTCTCGTTCTCTCTCGAATCAACTGCGTCCGCCAATGGCGCAGGGCCTCAAGCAACGGCACAAGTGTTCGGGTATGGAAAACGCAGGGAAGCCAACAGAAGCCGACGGCCGACCCCTTACCGTATCTGTCAATTTTATACCTCCGTTCATCGGAATAATGGCAACGGGTTCTCCTCTCGCTTCTCCATGTCAACCGATAGCTCGAGGCTCGATCTTTTTCCTCCCACCGAATCGACGATAACCCGACTGTCGAGTGCATCCTCACAACTCCGTCACCGTGCTTATCAACAGTCGTTATTAGGCAAGCGGAAACACGATTTCTTTTTACTGAACGAGATTCGCCTGAAGCAAATAAAAAAATTAATAGAACAAAAGAAAGAATGTTCCACGGCTATCCATTTGTCAGTTTCGGGGATAATCGAGTTTAACAAATTTGCCGCTTATATATTTGAATGGAACAAATTAATTAGCCGTAGTTCTTACCGAGTACTCTTCCGTTCGCGGCATTTAGCGTCGTCGATGAAGTTTTAGGTTATACACGAGAGACGAAAGACGGGCGTTCTTGTAAATGACAATTATTATTATTAGCCAGTAAACTCTGTAAACTCGTGGTGGATGAAAATATGAAAATATGAAAGGGTGACTGCGTACAGTGTTTATGGATCGTATGAAAAATGTGAGTTGTAAAATAGCCCGCTATCATCGGTAGTTAAATCGAGGCTTTTCATCTCTCGGCGTTCAGAAAGGAATCCGTGGGATGCAGCGCTCGGCCTCTCTACACTAGAATGGGTTCCGTATCGTCGGTGTGTTGGTGTATACCGGTGAATCGACAGTTTATATTGCGCACTCGGATGAAAGGAAACTTCCTCTCTCTCGCTCTCTCAACGGCGTGCTCGTTGAATGCCCGCTATATATACGGATAAATTGACACGCGAAGCTCTCGCGCGCTTCTGGTCCTGTTGTGCTGTGGTGCTCGCTGGGTTTCAATCGAAAATAGGGCGGAACTGAGCGCCCGTTAGATCCAACGTAAAACGTACCAGCGAATCGTTCCATGTATACATATATATATATACATATATATATCTACTTACGCTCAATTCTTTTCTATTCTGCTTTCAACTACCGCTATGAGAGAAGAAAAAACGTAACCGAGTATAAAAAGTATAATAAAACGAGAGAAAACGAATGTAACAAGAAAAAGAAAGTTGTTTTACACGCGACAAGAGGGTTATCTCCCTGGCTGCTGCCAATCGACGATGGAGCTTTCGCGATAGATTTTATTTTTATCTGAAAAAGCCGTTTCGATTATCGAGAGAAAATGATACATGAAACATTATTTTCTTTTATTTTCATTCTCTTCATTCTCTTCGCGTATTATATGGCCGGATTAAACTCGGAAAGTTTCGCATCGACGAAGGAGGAAATGGTAGGAGGGTGGCAAATATCGAATGCCAATCCGTTATTCGATCTCGCCTATCCTCCATCGTCGACCCAGTGACGCTCTCGATTGCAAAGCTATTTCGGGCAAAGGTGGCCAATATTCTCCCCTCCCTTTGTCCACCCACCCCTCCCCCCCTCTGAATAATACGTAATTATGTGGGGAATGGCCCGGTTCAAATTTAACACTTAACCTCTGTATTCGCGATATGAACGTCTGCCACGAAACGTTTATTATTATTATCATTATCATTATCATTATCATTATTATTATTATTATTATTATTATTATTATTATTATTATTATTATTATTATTATTATTATTATTATTATAATATTGTAATATGAAATCATATAAATTTGTAATTGATTCATGAGCTAAAAATGGTTTGAGTTAACGATTATAAAAAAAGCGTACAAAAGGAACAGCAAAGAACGAGCGTAACAAAGAATTCTAATTCTAACGATAATTCTTAGAACCAGGCAGCACAATGAATGAAAGAAGCTCACCCGGGAGTCCGGCTCTCGGACTCTCAAATTCGAGAAGTCGTGAAAGTTTCGATTTTCAACCTCGTCATCTCGAATAGCGAGGACGGATCAGTCGATTTCCCTTCGGTTCTGTGTCCACGCAAAGTCTCTCGTGCGTCAACGGATCGTGTTCTACAACCGGTTATACCGACGAGTAACACCGTTGATGAACAATATGGGCGACAATATTTTTCACCCGAACGTCCGAAGAACAAAGAACAAAAGAAGAAGAAAAAAAAGAGAAACAAAAAAAAATTGTTTTCTCCCGCCGATGATCAGAGCGATCGGGGAGTTGGCGAGATCGTCAATGCACGATACCAAAAGTCGATTGAGCGATCGGGATGAAATATTTTTTTATTTTTATTTTTTATTTTTTATTTTTTATTTTTTTCGAACAAAAAACGAAACCCGATAAGAAAAAAAAAACAACAAAAAAAAGATGTTCGAGCGTAAAAAAGTAGACGAGTAAAAACGAAAATCGTGCGCGCGTGAAGGATCGGGTCGGGCGTGCGACTTGCGACTGAGTGCAAGTCCGCGGCTACGCCGACGATATTGGAGCATCCCCCAGCATCCAGAAGGGAAGCAGAAAAGCCCCACGCCGACGGGGGAACGGAGAGCGAGTTCGGGGTTAGGCGGTAGTGCGCTGGACCAGGACAGGGGTGGTTGGCTAGTCAGATCCACGTGCAGAGTATTGATCTGTCCGCGCAAACTCCCGCGGCTCGCTATTCCTTTCCTGTGTAAGGGCCTACGTGTGACGTTGTAGTGGCTCTGGTCCACGCACCCTACGACACCGTACCTTCGAATGAACTTTTATTCGTGTTTTTTTATTTATTTTATTTTATTTTATTTTATTTTATTATTTTTTTTTTTTATAGTCGTGCAACTCGCAAACGGGCTTTGGCTGTACATTCACGAGGGTACCTTAACAGTTGTGTTTGCAAATCTCAGTTGGCACGCATGATCTTTTTGTTTTTTCTTTTTCCAGTCTTTAAAAAAAAAAAAAAAAATTTTTTTCCTTAAGCAAAATCGTATCAGTTTATGCCTAGAACGCAACGGATTTTTCTCTGCGCTTGTTGGCTCGTTAATCGCTCGGCGATTAACGTTTCGCGTACTCTTCCTTTCCTTCGCTTTGCTCTCCACGAGCCCTGCGTGCTCGGCCAACTGTGCGTCGACCTCCGCAGCAAGGGACTTTGCATCAATTTCTGCATCGACGCCTGACGAGCTGGCGTTACGAGGCCCTTTCCGCCCCCTTTCGTTGCGATTTCTCGAAAAACTCGTGGCTCGTTATGTCGTACGTGCGTTTGGTTCGTGGGACGCTTGCAGGTGCGAGTTCCCACTTATCGCGGTGAGTTTACGGATGCGCGATTCTTTCAGAGCCATTATAAAGTCGGTGCGCTCGAGGAGATCGCGCTACAAGATTTATTTCGGAAATACAGTGGCTAACATTTGTAACTCATAGAGCGTTAACTCGCGAACGGTAGCTTAGTCAACATTTTTTTTTTTTTTTTTTTTTAACTCGCGTGAGACAACTGTACAGAGCAATGAAACTCATCGCTCTCCTCAACAAATAATAATAACAATAATAATAAATGTTTCGAAAATAATTGAATTCATAGATGGTACAAAATTTTGTTTGCTTTTGTACGTAAATTATGTAGGCGAAAGATACGTATGCGAATTTATCGTTCAGAATTGAAACTTTCTTTTTGATTGTTAAATACTCGAGAGTTTTCACGCTGGAAGCCCGTTCCGCGCGTCAAATAACAACGTGTCGTATGACTTTCAGACTATCGAGCACGGACCGGTGAATAGATGTACGTTATAAATGCACGTAGAAAATAACAGTGAACATCGTATGTTAAATAGATCCGACAATATAAGCTAGAATATAATACATATAATAGACTGCAGTATAAGCCTTGTAGTCTCTTTTCTTGTATAAATAGAACCTGTTTTTTTGTTCCAGTGTGTAATAACGATTTTCAAAGTCTCTCTCCAATCACAAAGACGTTAAGAAATTAAATCCTATGGTAAACTTATTGCTATATTCTTGTTGTCGTTGTTAAAGCATGTTCGTTCTTTTTTTCTTTTTTTTTCCATTCTGAGATTGTGTCTGGAACATTTTTTCTAAATTAATAGGATACTCAGAGAGCCTCAAAAAAACTTTGGAGTGGAACGAAAAAGAATACTGCGTAACCAACATAAGTCAACGTCTGTCCCTTAAAGTTTGTCGATTACAGGGTGCTTGAACGCTCGCACAAATACTGATTTTTTGGTGTAAAGTAAATATCTCTGACGAGCATCGACGTTGTCGATGGCACCTGTTTTTTGTCGTGCTTCAATGGATTTACATCGTGATAGGAAGCCCGTTCCGTCGCGACCTTTCGAGCCGTTATCGTCAACATTCTAAGTAGATCGGTCGTATCGGCGTACTGGTCCAACACATCGCAGAGACACTGAATGAACCACGTTCCATCCGACGGATTACGCCAGGAGTAGAAACCTGCGAGCATAGAATTTGTTTCCCCCTCAAATCTATACTGCGCCGAATATAAATTAGATGTATTTTGTGCTAAGTCAGACTTTGGTGATGACCGACATGAAAAAAATTGTTTTGTTCAAATGTAAATAAAAATTCGAATACAATTCCGGGGACGAAATGAGCGACCGTTAGGGAAGAATAACGACGACTAACCTGGTACCGAACTATAAGCTATGAGAAAATCGGCATGAGTTGGGATCTTGTAGGAATTGATGATCGAGTCGGTTTCCGTTCTCCGTGCAAAAGTTCGCTGCAGATTAACGCCGGGGTCCAGTTCGGTTCCTCGGCAGGCCTGAAATCACAGACGAAAAATTATCAGAAAATTTAGTGTCGGATTCACCAGCGCAGCCGCAGCGAAAATGGCTCTCTTTATGGACCTGGAAGAAGAACAGCTTCGGTTTTCCTGCGAGAGTCGTGCAGTTATCGGCGGTGAACGGTTTCCAGATCTTGTCGGCTTTGTAGACGACGTCTTTGGCGCAAATCATGTCGTTCGCCAAACCGTGCGTCAGCATGAATATACATATGCAGTCCGAATCTTCGTGATTTTCCTTTTTCACTGAAACGTATTCTATATTTCAGATAAAAATTATTTTTCCACATGCATAAAAATTAATCCATCCGATTAACTTATTCTAATGTTTCCGTGTAAAATATACTGTAGTTGGGTGACAATTTTTTACATTCTTCAATTTTCTCCATAACTTCGATGTGTTCGAGATCGTTGAGAACCTCGACGTCGAATCCGAGATTCTGAAAGGTCTGCTCGATTCTACTCGCGTCGACGCTCGAACCTTCTCGAGACTTGAAGCCGGTGTCGAAGTACTCGTGATTGAAGACGATGCATTTGCCACGATGTTTATGATTCATGTTGTACTGATCAGAGTCTATCACGACTGGCATGGAGGCGACAACTCCAAGTGAACTGTAGCAGACCAAAAAAATCGCGTACAAAAAAACTACTGCAAAAAAAAAAAAACGCAAGCACATTTTTTGTAAATGTGATTTTTCGATGTTTTCGAAAATTCTAAAAACGTTTTCTTAAAAATGTTGAATATGAAGAAGCAAATATAAAAATAGTATACATACAAAACGATGAATGAATTGAATACATCGTCCCTCTTACCGTGCGACGATTAATAAATGACAAATTGAAAGGAGAGCCTGTGAGTGAGTTGTGCGATTATATTGGTCAGTATGAAAAATTGGTTAAAGAGAACGGAGTGGTAAGAACGATATGAGAATGAGATGAGTGATACATGATTTATGTAAGGAAATTAGTAGATAAGCGGGAAAAAGTATGGGGGGGGGGGGGGGGGGGGGCACAGTGTAAAAACCCTTAAAGGGTACACAGAAATAAAGGTCTATCTATCTATCTACATCGTCCCTCTTACCTGGTTGACGCCTCGTTAGAAAATTTATTGGCGTCCAATGCATCCGGAGTTTTCACGAGCCAGTCGGGCATGAATATGTTCACAATTTTGGGGGTAACGGGTTCTGGAGTTGCCGAGTAGCCCTGGTCGGGTGACGTCTATTGGTAGAAAAAAATCATTTTGTCAATCAGTCCAATGCCTTACGAAAATAATTTTATTTTACTAGGTGCGAAAATGGCGGTTCTGCGGACACTTTGCGTCCGTAAAACCACGAGTATGGTGCCACATTTTATTTCACAATGTGTAACAATGGGGCTTCGCGTGCGTAAAACCGCAATTTTTCCACCGAATGATATAATAGTAATTTACGATACTGTAATAGTAATTACTATAGTAATTTGCAGCATGAACCAAAGACGAGTATTACAATCACACGAGTTCAGAAAAAGTTTTTTGCACTAATATCGTAATATACTATTTTTATTATTTTTTAATTTACTATCCACGTATTTGTCCTTGCACAATGAACTACGCTATCGCGATGATAAAAAAAATCCAGCGGAATAGGAAATAATTAATCGAAAATTGCACCGAATTCCAGCGAAGGTATAAAAAAAAGTAACTAGTTCGCGGATTTTAGATCGTTCGAGGAAAAATAAAGTTGGAAAAATAGAAAATAATAATAACGTGTAAATTAGGGGAAATTCGAGTGCGGTTAAGTGAATTCTTCGAACCAAGTCGTTGGATCTTCTGCTGTTCCGACGAGGGGTCGTGAAGCCCTCTGGGTGCGGATTTTCAAGGTCACCCATGCTGTCGATAACATCGCTGACGCGTCGTCGTCGTCGCTTCTCGTCGCTGTACCGCGCAGCCGATTCCTCGTCGTCGCTAGCAACTTCGCTCTCATCGAATACCTGTAAGCAAAAAAAAAAGATAAACCATGCAAAAAAAGGCAAAGCTGTATCGCGTACCATAGCTTCTTGAATATGCTGCCTGAAGACATTGAGCATCGGTATTTATTTGCTGAAAGTAAGTTGACTGCGAGTAGAGGGGAGAGCGGGGGTAAAACGGACCTTCGGTTCAAAGCGAACAATTTTTTTTTTTTACCACTTATTCGAGGGACATAAAGAAAGTCCCGTCTCAAATGGAGGACAAGAATCCGTGTTGCCCCACTATCCCCAAGCGATACGCCGCCCAAGAGCTATTTATATCGTCGGACGAAGGAAGGAGCTTGCGGTTTCCTGTTGTTACTATCGAGGGTTCAACGTTTTATTTCTTTAAGAAAATAGAAAATATGTTTTCAAACTTGCGGTTCTTTCACGCCAGGTCGAAGCTTCGAAACATTTTTCATTTTCTTTCGTCCCGGCTTTGCCCATTATATCATTAAAATAATAATGAGAATCATTATTGTCATAATAACAATAATGAGCGTCAGTAATCGGACCGATAAGGGCGATTACTCAAAGTATGACAATAACATTAGTCCACCGATTGTTGATTGATCTCGTCCGGTAATGTGATTGATGGGAATCGCGAGTTTTATGTCGCGGTTATTGAACTATCGATCAACGCGTTACGATGATAAAGCAACGTTATTAGCGGGCTCGCGACGCATCGAATCGTTAGTTCATTGCTCATCATTCGTCATACGGTTTAATCGATTTTTATATGCCAAAATAAAAACAAAAAAGATTCGGCAGTGTGAAATCTCGAAAGGTCAAGAGTGAAGGTCAATCCCTAGATCCCAAATCTACGACGGATGGCGCGTCGAGCGAATAACAATGATTATACAAAAAAGAACGTCTATCTTGATTATTTTTTTTTGCGAAATTTTTGCAAACGCTCGTCGTCGATTATTCACGCTCGTCTGTAAGCACCGCGATAGCGCGAACGAAAGAAAAACACATCACATAGTTTCGTTACCTTCTTGAAGAGCACGGAAAATTTGCGTTTGGCCATTCCGTATCGATTGAAACCTTTCTCACACGAGGTCTCGATCTTCGTCGAGCCGCCGGTGGCTTGAGGCGTCGCGATTCTGGGATCGTCTCGTCAAATTTGTGTCTCACTCTGTCGATGTGGCGCAATACTGTCGAGAGCTTTGTCGGAGCGAGGTAAGAAAAATCTCGCGGTCTGTTAAGAACCATCTGCCACGTGGTGAATTTATCGAACGAACAGATTTGTGCTCACGTCACCGTACAATTAAATAATTAATCGCGCTGTATTGTAAACAGCATGTTCCTGCGATCGTCACTGGCTTCGGAAAACGACCGCCGCGCGCCCTCTAGCGAACTAGTGCCGCTTGCGGTGAGTTGCGTGTTGTTTACGTGAATTCTACTCTCCGACTGGACGAACTTTCGCCGTGATGGGATGTATCGGCCCGATCGCAAGGCACGCTTTTATTTTTCTTTATATACCTAGTGTCCCGTCGAAACAAAGTCGTAGACACAATATTATTATTATCGGGTACAATCCCGTCGAAGAGTTCGACGGGAGGAGACACGGAATGAGATCTCCGAAGCTGCGACGATCGACAGTCGCAATATTATTGCGCACGATCATAACCGTCAACGTGACTCTCTCGATGCTTTTGTGACGACGGTGAAAGAAAATAAACGCAAAAAACTTTTGTATCGCTCACACCTTGGAAGTTAACAGCAGTGAAGACGGTTCGAACATTTTCGACGTTGTACGACAGTGAAAATGAATCGTAAATATTACCTCGGAAGTTTTTTCGTCGTCGCTCTCCATGTTGACGGAATCAGCCGGATAACTTTGACAATCGGCACTCAGCGATGTTGGTTCGTACGGGCGGCGAGATAAAATGTAAAAAAAAAAATATTAATTCAAAGTTTCGCTTATAGGAGCGAGCGCGAATAAATGGGCTTGAGAAACGAAGGAGAAAAAAAAAGTAATAAAATACTCGACGCGAACACCGCTGGATTTTGGGAGGCCGAAGCGCACCCGAGCACACCTCAATATTCACTGGCGTGATCATTCTCACGAGCCCGTTATCGCCACGTAACGCGGACATTATCGCAACATTGCTATCCGTCGATCATTCTCTTCTCGTATCATCGATGCGGCCGGCGCGGTTGCTCTTATCGGCTCTCCGTCCCTTTCAGTTATCTCCAGTCTTATCTCTTTACAATATTCTTTATTACTTTTTTTTTGATACCGCATATAAGCATCGCAATAATCGTACAATAAAATATTCGATCGTGGAGTTGCGAATTATTTAATAGATATGCAAACATCAAGCCTGATACTAAAATTGCGATAATACCGTGAAGCGAGTGTACATCAGCATGAAGGATGAGTGTCTTCGAAGGTCGGGATGATCGAGAGAAAGAGAATGCACTCGTGGCTCTGGTGATCTAATGACTGAAGGACGTTTCCTACGTACGCCTGCCTTTGTATACACTGCGATGAGGTCGAGTATTTTTACCGGGTTCTTAGAGAGACGGACAATAGCGGGATACGTTGTATCAATCGCCTTACAGTGTCGGTATAGAAACACGAAGAAAAGAAAGAAAGAACGTGAAGTTGAGAGGAGCACTCGTCGATCCTGTCCATGTCGGGGCTGCTACATGATACTGTTCTACTACCGGCTGGTAGGAACACAACCTCTTAAAACAGCGATACTCGGTAATACCTCAAAAGCTTTCAATCGTACACCAGTCAAGCGTACACTCGTTCGTTATAACGGAAATAAATCGTACAAGGAAAATATATAACACTTGTTTAATTAACGGACCCAAAAACGATATACCACCATTTCCCTACACCACAAAAATGTATCTATTCATATATAACGCATTTGTAAGTTTGCAACATTTTGTCGCAACACTCGCCATACATAACAACTTTAAAACATGACACATCCAATCCACTTCACACGTGTAAAACTACACGCAAACAACTTCACACTGGCGGGGAGGAAAGACCTTTTCGAGAGGAGCATTCGATGAGCGCCACGATTATTATGCAGGTAAAATGAACCACATGGGGGAGTGCCATGTGATTGATTAACAGTCGGTATACGATTCATTTTACCTGCATAATAACAGTGGCGCTCATTAAACGTCCCACTCAAAATCTGTCCTTCTTCGCGACCAGTGTAAGGCTGCTTACGGGTAGTTTTATAAATGTGGAGTATATTAGACGTGTTATATGTTTTAAAGCTGTTACGTTTGTGTTTTGTAAACATACAAGTGTGTTGCATATGTCAATACGTACACTTTTTATGGTGAATAGAAATAGTGGTGTACAGTTATTGATCCGTTAATTAAGGAACTGTTAGATATTCGCGATTTTTACGCTCGTAACATTACTTGCAGTGTACCATTTATTTCCGTTACAACGAACGAATGCGCGACTGAGCGGTGTACGATTGAAGGCGCCTCTCTTAATCAAGGGCGCAGATGTTCCGACCGGAAGGATTTTTGTTTTCTTTCCAAGCCTCGATTCGTCTTAAGGTGACGTGAAAATAGTATTTCCCTGCTTGTGTCGATTTCCCAGGGAAACTCAATTTGCTTTTTCGTCGATGGACTGCGGTCTTGAAACGCCATGCAGTCCAGTTTTCGTTACCGGCGGGGTATTTCACGTCACCTTAGGAGGTGAAAGTCACGTGACCGCGCCACGAGAGCGAGAGACAGTTACTGGCGCTCGCCGTAGAGTGAGAGAGAGACAGCACGAGAGACTGTTTCACATCGCTTTAAGGAAAAGTGAAACATTCTCCGTCGCTCTTTCTCTCTCTCGCTCCACCGCAAGATGCAATGCCGCTATCTCTCTCACACTCCGTCACATGACTTTCACTTCACCTTAAGGGTGAGGTGAAACACGCTCTCTGTCGCTCTCTGTCTCTCTCGCTCCACCGCAAGACAAATGCCGCTATCTCTCTCACACTCCGTCACATGACTTTCACTTCACCTTAAGGGTGAGGTGAAACACGCTCCCCCTCTCTCTCTCTCTCTCTCTCTCTCGCTCCACCGTAAGACCAGTGCCGCTATCTCTCTCACACTCTTGGCACCGTCCCGTGACTTTCACTTCACCTTAAGGTGAAGTGAAAGTCACGTGAGGGAGTCAGAAGTGTGAGAGAGATAGCGGCGTTGGTCTTAGGGTGGAGCGAGAGAGAGAGCGACAGAGAACGCGTTTCACTTCACCTTAACTCGTTCGAGTCACAACTCTCCCCCCCCCCCCCCCCCTCCCCCACTCTCAGGCGCGACTCCACTCTCAGTGCACAACCCCCACTCTCAGGGGTCACCATAACAACGAGCTGACACTATTTCACATCCGTTACTCCCGTTTTTGGGACGCGTGACTTTTAAAGGGTTAAGCGTGCACCCGCGCGTCCGTGAGATATTGTTTACGGTTGCGAAGAAATATGGAAAAATGCAAGAATCAAAAAAATCAAGACTCCTTTACTGGTAGAAATTTTATATATTTTTGTTTCCTGGAAATATCGCTACATCTAACAACAAATCACTTAATCTAACGCTGTCGGGGGGGGGTGACTTTCGAAGATCTTGACTCGTGATTCGTCGAGATTTGCGGATCCGCAGGTATCGCCGAGAAGTATTGTACTCGGTGAAACCCTCGTCCAACGAGATAAGCCTGTTAATCGCCGATTCGTCACACAATTTATAAAGTACCTCGAAACTTTGACAATCCGATGAAGAAATTGAAAATATAGTCAATTTACGAATAAAAATCTTTGTACAATCTATGGGTGAGAAGGGGGCTGGGGGTTATTATTAATGCAATTTATTACCGTTCAATATCTACGCTATTTATTATTATAATTATTATTATAAATAAAGATAGCGTAAGATCAGCATCGCGGAGCATACCAGATCGTGTACGATTGTTGTTTTTAACATTGATTCCCTAGGTAAAGTTTTACGAAACGATAGTTGAAAAAAAAAATTTAAGGATATACACTACTAGCGTCAACGAAGTCGAATGCGAACTGCGCGATGCCAATCGAGCGCCAATTCAAATACCACATAGTTTTTTATCTTCTTTTTTTTCTTGATGACCAGATAGCCTATTTCCGAATTGCTGAGCAAAGTAGGATAAGTATCTGGTGTTGGTTGTTTTGTTATTCCCGTCCGTGTTCTTTGATTCGTCGATGAAAAAAAATAAAAGAAAAATGAAGATCGGGACGCGACATAGCCGTTGCGTTGCAGGAAGTATCATATTCAGATTTCGAGATCAGCTGAATTATTTCGCGCGATCCTTCGAAACAACGGAGCAACGTGATTTCGACGATCGAAGAATTCGGTAATGGATGCCGGGCTTCGAAGATAATGGAACATTTTTCACATTTGCGAATATAAAGTCTTCGGGCAACGATTGCGGAAATAACGAGCGTCGACGAAGCGATCGGGACGATCGAGCAATCGGACGACGGGGGTCTCGTGGAATCACGAAACAAGAAGTGAGCTTACTCCTCTACTTGCCCGCCTTTCGCCAACCTGCGGCTGTTATCCTTACTGGCGTTGTGGAAAAAAAATATATGCATATGAGGAATTGTCTTCGTCGGTCGACGAATTAGTCTATCTTCACAGTCGAATAGATCTTGCGGACAAAGGCATTCGTGCCTATGTAGCCGACAGTGCCGCACATTATGCCCAGAGCCAAACTGAACAGTGCCATGTAACCGAAGTAGAATGCGGTTTGGAAGAGGCCGTACATTCTGAAACGAAAGAGAACAAAGACACGGATATAAATTCGTCAAATATGCAATTCTTTTGTAAATTAATCGACGCATCGCCGTCCGGAGATAAACTCAAGCTCACTTTGTCTTGAAGAAAAAGTAGTAGAACGAGTAAACGTATACGTAGCTCGAGGTCGACGCCGCGGCCAAGAAACTCGTCCATTGCCTGTAAGGAAAATCATAAAAATTATTTTGCAAACCGTTCCGGAAGCTGCGGCTACAGATAATTTTTTTGCTGATTTTTAACGCTATTACCATCTGTAGTCCTCGGCATTCAGAAGGAAGTACGTGCACACGATAGTCACGCAAACCGTGACAATCATAAGTATAATGAATACCAGTAGCATGAATCCGTAAACGTAGTAAATCTTGTATGCCCAGAAAGAGGTGAAGATAAAGTACCTGCGAATGAAAATGGAAAATCTGTAGTGCCCGAGTGTAAGAAAAAAAAGTTTTTTTTTTATAATGCTTATCTTACATTTCGATGAAAATTGAACCGAATGGAAGAATCCCGCCGAGCATTATGATTACCAGAGGCTCCATGAACCATTTTTTCTCTGGAATCGGCCTGGGCACCGCGTTTACTCGGCAGGGCGCGTCCGGCGTTCCAGCGAGATTTCGACCGAGAATTGTGCCGACCAAGGTCAACGGCAAAATTACGAATATACAAATGCACGTAACAGCCACCTGGAAAGTTACCGATGTCATTGTCGTTGTTTTTCGCAAAGTTTCAGAATTCTTGCGAATGTTGTGACGATATTGCCTAAAACTCACCATCGAACCGAAAGGAATGGCGCGACTAGCGTGATAATACATGGCGATAAAATTGATGCAGAAGGCAGTGCCGCAGACCATAAGAGGTAGCATGAATGCGCTCAGTATCATTTGTTTTATCCATACGCGGCCGCCCATTCGCGCGTACAGACCGCCACCGGCGTAGCCGTTTATCGGTGAGGTTGCCGCATACATGAATATCGCTGTCGACAGCATCGAGCCTCGTTCCGTGTAGAGCTCGCCGAGAATAGCGAATATAATTACACTGAATACGACGACCGTTACCTTTTTAACGAAACAAACAGATAATGAGAAACATAATTTACCTCGCTGCAGTACCGATTTGCAAAAGCGGAATGCAAAGAAAGCAGTTGGATTTACGAGGATTTGGAATACACACCTGATAGCCGGCTCCGATAAGAGCGGAAAACAATATCGGGTGACTCGCTGGCCTGAAAACGTCGCCGTGAACTTGTTTCCATCCGTACTCGTCGCCCAAATCTCTCTCCATGTCGTCCATCTCCTCGTCGCGACTGTAACGTGCGTAATCTTTCCTCAACGTTCGCATGAGGATCATCGACACCAATCCAACAAGGAAAATCACCATCATGAAGCTGTTGAATATGCTGAACCAATGAATCTGCAATGAACCAATGCGGTCAATAAGTTTTTACCAACTAATCGTAATATGAATTTCGATAAAAATCGTTAATCGCCAGCTAGTCACGCACTCTGTGCTGGAAGAACTTCGGATCCAGGTACTTGTCGAATCTGTCCTCGTACTTTACGTTACTCTTTCTCCAATTGACCTCGTAGCTGAACGATATCCGAGCGTCCGGCACAAGTTTTACTTTGTTCTCGCTCGTCAAATTAACGTCGACGATTTGTTTGCCATTGTAGCCTATGTCTAACTTCTTGTGCGTCCAGATGTAGTGGGAAACAACTCCGTTGCTCTCCTCCGGTTCGCCCACGACCCCTGAAAAAATCGTCGAAGGAACGATATTTTTTTATGAATTACAATGTCCCTTCAAGGCCAAAAAATGAATTCAAACTTCCGCGATGCTCGATCGGCGATTAATCGATCCTCTCTTTTTTACCGACGAACGGTAACATAGCTCACCCCATATTGGTAGATTATCAATGTACATCTGATACCAATACTGATTCTTCACAGCGTAAACAAACGCTTTGTGATCGGCCTCGTTGAGAGATATTTCGCAGTACTGCGTTTTTAATACATCATCTGAAACAGAATAAACAAAAAATTGCATTCGTAAGAATATAAGTACAAATATGTCAGGCGACGATCCGGATCTGCAATCACGGTCACAACATTTTTGTTTACTTTTAAACTCAATGTCAAGACCGCTGAACTTGAGCTCTATTCCCTGCAGAGCTTCCGATAGGGTTTCATGGTAGTGGCCGATCATCTGCTTCGGGCCAAAACAGAAAGCCAGGGAGTAGTAGGAATATGTCTCCTGCCTGTTGTGATAGGGTCCTACGGTGCTCATCCATAGCACAACTTCGTCGTTGTCCTCGTACTGAGTGAAAACAAGAAATTAATTCATAGTTATTGGTCTCATGTAAAAAAGTGCATTTGGAGTAAAGCGTGGATGTCCGGCAAACTGAAAAAGCGACAGCAACTAAAAACTCAATATTGTCACATTGTATAATAGTGGAAAAAAAAGCTATAAGCGGTTGATAGAAAGTGTCGAATACGGGACAGCGATAAAGCATGGGGGAAATAGGTGGGAAAGAAAAACCGAAAACTGGCAGATAGGACATTGTTGAATTTTATGGCGCAAAACAGCTGTCTTGTCACTGACGATTTTCGAGCCGGAGAGGTGTTCGGAGATGACACGTGAAATGTGTCAAAAGTAAAGGTCGTTGAGCGAGGGAGTGTGAAATACTTACAATATGATTGTGCTCGTCCGTGTGGACCAGAGGGAGGAGGCTAAGAGCCAGGAGGCTAAGTATTTGACGTGTCCGACACATGACGTCGGATTAACGAAGGAAGGCGAGGCCTTGGCTCACTGGGTCTCACACGAGACTCTCTAACGTATTCCAGAAAATCCGGCGGCGATGAGGCCCCATAGATTCCCAAAATACCATGAAAATCAAAGAGCCCACGGTCTTGCACACTGATACGATATCTGTTTCTCTCGGATCTCGGAGCCGCTACCAAAAATTCTTCTCCATCGCCACATCAGATGGCTCTTGTATCGGCCGTGGCGCCATCGCGCAATCTGCACAGCTAATTTTACGATCTACAGTTGGCCAGCGTAAATGTGTATCCATTGTTTTTTTTTTCCTTCGACCTTACATTTTCTTTACGATCGATAAAAAAATAACGATTCAATTGTATCTCTACTACTCGCGCAGGGAAGCGCGATCGAAAGGTCTTAAATAAATGCGCAGCACCGTGGTGCGCATTATCCACATAGATCTATAATGCGTGGCAATTTATCTATATCTAATCGCTCGTTTAGATACGAATTACAATTATTTGTAGAATTTTTTTAGAAAATTCTCGTAAACTTATTATGTATTTCATTGTATTATGTACTTTATTTTTATTATGTACTTTCTGTATAGTGACGATGCGTTGCAGAGTAAGATTGAAACTAATTCGTTTATATGAAATCGATATTTTCTGTTTACTTTAAATTAATATCAAACCCCAGCGTGTTGAAGGAATTCGTGTACGCATCAGCTTGCACACATCAGAAAACGCTCTCTTCAACGTGGCATGGCTAAAGAAGAGCTAGTCGACTTTCCGCGACAAAAATGAAACACTGTTTTTTCTTGCGTTGATAAATTTAACGAAAGGGTTGAGCCGCGAGGCATTAGATGGTGTGCACCAACTTTCGCCGGAAACTTGAATAGCGAAGCGCGGTGGTGGCGATGAGAGCCAAGTGCCACATCAGATACGGCGCTACGTCAAATCCGGCGCGTTTGCAATAGATTGAGTGTCGGAAAATCTCATCCACATAAACATCTAATAGAAACATGCTTAAAACAATAAAATTTATTGTTAATATTATAAATCGATCGACGCAGAAGACACGTCGTGGCACGAATGCAATAAAAATAGCTTCTTATAAATGATTTTGATTTCGGCGGTGCAAACGTGTTGGGAAGTTCCAGCGACTCGTGGAGTGGTTGGCCGGTCGTGATGTTCACGGACATTCACGTGTCAGCGCATCGAACAGAGGCGCATGCATACGTCGACGCAGATTGGAAAAGTAAACGGGAGACGCTGGACGCGCCGAACGATAAACTCGTCGTCGCTCGACGTATTCGGTTCGTGCCCCGAGTGTCAGAGAAAAGTGGCGTTGCTTCGCTGAACGAAAAATCTCGAACGATAGAGAACTAAGAGCTCATTAATCATGGCACCGAAACAGAGAATGCGTATCGCCAACGAAAAAGCGACCAAGAACATAACCCTTCGTGGAAACGTTCCGAAATCGTCGGTAAGTATTTTTTTTCTCTGCCACATCGCGTTCCGTACACATCGACGAATAGCCAACGTTCAACAGCTGGCTGTCATGTGCACTCCACGCATTCTCGATTATTCGACGACAATCTGCGTCAATTCTGCGTACCGATCGTTCAGAGAGTCCAAGCATATGTTCGACCGTTCAATTGTCATTTGAAAACAGTTCTTAGCGGGTTTTCTGTCCTACAGACTATTTAAGGTTATAACTCTCGCTCGCCATCTGCTCAATGTCTGACATCGCGGCGAGCGATTTTACACGCTTTGCAGTTTCCCTCCTAGATGCGATTTATCCGTCAATAACTATCGTTCGAAAGGTATTATCGTAACGATAGAGCTTATTCTTTCGTATGTTTGCCTAATTATTTATCGTTGCCAGATTTGTCTTCTTGCGCTAGTAACATCTGTTAACGGAGTAGAAAGCTCAATCATTGTTTCCATTGTTTTGATTCTCTTCACTATCTGTCTAATCCGATCAATTTTTTTAAACTACTTTGATAATTCGAGAATCTTTGAATCCCAAATATCGTTTTTAGTTACTATTATTATTGCATCATATTTTGTTACCGTCCGAGGAATATGGTCTCTGCTTGTCTCGAATGCTCTGTGGTTAAATTTCTCGTTTTTCTTCTCTGCAGAAAGCTCAGGAGGAATCGTCGCCCGTTGGCCCTTGGCTTCTGGCGCTATTCATCTTTGTCGTCTGCGGTTCCGGTGAGTTACGATAAATAATTTATGCTCAGTGTAAAAATGACCGTGCACGGGTGAAGATTGTACCAATATGAATATTAATGTTTCAGCCGTCTTCCAAATAATCCAGAGTATTCGAATGGCGTAAGAGGACGTACCAGGGAGAGCAGCATGCATCCAAGCACCAATTTATCAGTTAAGGACAGACAAGGATTTATGTCTCCGAACTATGAAAAGAAAAAGAAAAAAGAAAAAAAAAACTAACTAACATACCAACACTCGACTGAACTTGCCGCCGATTCAATATAACTGTTTCTACACTTTTTGTGAATACAAAGAAGGGCCGGAAAGATAGAGATTACTCAATGCGACATTGTTCGGACAAGTAATCGCTGCCACTACTAACGACTAACTAATGATAATAAGATAACAACATCAAAGCCTTTGTTCTTCATTCTGTAACGGCTCAAACATTTATTTATGAAACATAAAAACAAAAAGAAAAAAAAAACTAAAAAATACAAAAAGTAGCATTTACGAGCGTTTAAATGTAAACTTGGACGATTTGTAATTATTGAGTCTGTCGCATCGATGGGAGAAATTAATCAAGAGCTCTTTGAAGGATTTGTGTACGACTATCTGGTCGCCGGTTTGAAAGGGTTTAACGTGAAAAAAAAAAAAAAAAAAAAAAAAAAAAAAATTGATGATCCGTACAAAATCTCAATTTATACTCTATCTTAATGTAAGGACCATTTTGTAATGACAGTAATGATAATACGGGAATGCAAGATGGTCCGAGAGGCGGAAAGGGGCGAGGGTGCGTCAAGTATTTTCCGATATTGAGAGCAGCAGCACGAGTTCTTCCATTGGTGTCTCATGTAGCTGATAATTGTATATAATTATAGAATATATATATATTCATCCTGAGCATTCCACTCAACGTCAACGGAAGCACTTTGCTTTCGGTCGATTTTTAAACACGATGCTAGTAATGCATAATCGAGACATAATTACGTCTATCTAGAGGTCTCGACACTCTCACGTGTATTTGCTACTAATATTCACTGTCTACGTTAATAAAGTACATTGTGAATAAGCCTTCTTCGCTAAAAAAAATCTCTTGGTCTTAAAAATTGTTTATTTTCACCTTGGGCGATAAAATTTTCATCGATTCTCAAAACGCGGGAAAGAAATTGCAATGCAATTGGCGGGTCACGCGTTTTGTGGATTTCAGACGGTACGAGTCTGATATTAAGAGTTACGAATTGTCTCGATGGTTCGTTACGTTAGCATACAGGATGAGTGTTATAACTCGTGTACACGAGTTATAATAAAGAAGTACCGTAGAACAGCGGTTACTCAACTTTTGGAGCCAAGGACGAGGACACGATCGGTCTGTTCGTTTTCAGAGCAAAGCTGGAGCAGAGCGTTTGATTTTACATGGAAGGTATATCTATATATCGAATAAACATAGATATACATTCCACGTAAAATAGAGCGCTCTGCTCCAACTTACTCTGAAAACGAATAGACCTAATGTGAGCCCTATGACCTCGCTTTAATCTTGTAACCTTCAGCACCGCCGAGCGGAATCTGGCGGCGATTTCCGAGTTGCTGCAAGTGGAGGAGAGGGGGAGGCGCGCCGGTCGATCAGCTGTTTAGCGAACCTCTCCATTGTCATTATATGTAGGAAGAAAACATTCGTGATATAAAAAAAAGGTAAGGTTCATGTGATAGAGACTGCTCGAACAATACCGAGACATAAAAATTCACATTTACGGCATTTCCGAAATGAACCGAATTACGACGTTATTGGATGACAATGGCACGAGATTTTCGGCACAACCGACGAAAAATAAAACCTGCTGCTGCGTAGATGGCTGCTACAGCAAAGCTTGCAAGGATTTCACCGTTAGATTTCACAGTTTTCCTAAGCCCGACATCGATTTCGTCGACGTGCGAAACAATACGGGGATGCTCGAGAGACTTTGCAGACGCGAGGTGTGGAAGCGACGACTAAGGATCGATAAGATAATAACGGAAAATATGCGCGTCTGCTCGTTGCACTTCAAGAGAAACGATTACATATTGCCGGGTGAGAAAATACAGCTTTTTAAAATTTTAGTGTACGAGCATCAACATGAGTGTTTACTTAGCGAAGCAGTTTAAAAATTCCTCGTTCCAATATTTTGTTAATTGACGCACAGATGCTCCGACCCAGAAAAGGTACCTTACGAGAGAAGCCGTGCCATCCTGCAATTTGCCAGCAGCGAACAGCGCCCATTCAGCCAGAGGAGATGTAAAATTCAAAACTTATGGTCGCAAGAATCTCATTTCAAGCCCAAAGCCAAAAGAATCTTTGCCGCGTGGACACAGTACAGCGAAGAGCAAGACGCCGGACGCTGAAATAAATCTAAAAACAGTGTGTACAGCGACTAGTATGTACAAGGACCAAATGGACGTCAGAGCGAGTTTTGCCAACGAGAAAGTGGAGTTTGATGAATTGGAGATAAAAGAAGAAATTCCTGATTTTGAAATCAAGAGCGAACCCCCGGACACAGAGATGGATGAAGAATACGGAGTATATGACAATTGGGAAGGAAGACTGCTCGAGGACGAAGAAGAGATGCACAATTTGGAGGTAAAAGAGGAGCCCGAAGAGTCAGAAATAAAATTCGAATGCACGGACATTCCTGCTTTGGATACGAACGATGAGTCCTTGAATGATTCCTATCGATCGAAAACACCTCAGGATCGACCTTATCGATCGTCGACAAATTTCCAAGTCCAGGCCACCCAGACGACCGACGACTTGAAGGAGCCGAGATACAGCTACATCGTCAGGTCCGAGAAACATTTGAGAATTCTAACGGGAATTCCGAGCTTCGATGTCTTGGACACGATCGTCGACGTCGTCAAAGTAGTTTCGCCCCGTTTGGCCCGGGCTAGGGGACTGAAAGTAACGATCCCCGATCGGGTAGTCATGACGCTGATGAGACTGAAACAGGCCATGAGTTACGACGCTCTCTCGTTTTTCTTCAAATGTTCGTCGAAAAAGGTCTGCAAAAGAATCGTTCTTCGGACATTGGACAGTCTGAGCGGCGGTTTGAAATTCGCTCTTCGTCGGCCATCGAGGGACGTCGGGTCACGAAATATCGTTGAATCTTCGGGCGAACACGCCAGCGATTTTCATTGCATAGTCAATCGTATAGAGATCGCTATACGGAGGCCAAAATCCCTCAGCTGCAGGATAGCGACGCGCTCCCGGTACAAGGGGTATCACAGCATAAAGTTTCTCACCGCTGTCACGCCTGGCGGCTGGATATGTTTTCTGAGCAAGCCATACGGCGGTCGCACCTCCCACAGAGCTCTCTTCGAGCAGAGCGATCTGATGAGATCCCTCGGTACAAACGACAGTCTGATGATCCTGAAAGATTTTCCTGTCGACGATATTTGCGAAGCGAACGGTGTCAAGCTCGTTAAGTCCCTGTTCGGTGAGCACAGAAACGAAATCTCCAATCGCCAGCACTATCGAAACCGGTTGAATGTTAATCGGAGCCTGCGACGATTCAGAATCTTGAATCGCAAATTGAGTCAGTCTCTTTCGCTCAGAACCGAACAGATCGTAACTGTTCTGTGCGCGATTGAAAATTTGAGCTTGCCTCTGGCATGAATACAGAAGAGTCAGCTGTTAGTAAAATATTACGAACTACAGTAAAGTCATATAGAATATATTTTTTCGTATTTTTACCGTTAATGAAATATAAATATTCGGATTACGATGTTGTTGTCGTTGGAAAGTTTACGCTAATGTGGCGTACTAAAGTCTGTTATTAAAATAAGATAATTTAATACTCGACGATGCATAATTTTTCTTTGACGTGGAGAAAACTATGTTTAAAAAAAAAATCGTTTCCAGATTTTAGTGTCAGTACTGAACGTAGTCTGAAGGTTGATACCGGAGGCATGTGTGTGTGACAGACTTGCATGGTTTAAAACGACCATAACTCGGAAACGGTTTGAGATAGCCAGTTGAAAGTTGATACACTGATGCAGTGGTCATGTCTCTTAATTCAGTGCAACTTTTATGAAGATTGAGGTAAAATTGCAGATTTTACGCGTTTTTGAATTAGTGCCTCCTCATCGAGAGCTTTGTTTTCAAGAAGAAAAAAAATCGCAATTTTAATGAAAACGGTTTCAGAATGCTCCAAAACATCGTAAAATCATATTTAAAAAAATGTCTCGAAGTGTGTGTGTGTGAACGACTTGAGTTATCAAGCTAAAATTTATAAGATCGGCAGAGAGGTAAATCCTGAATGTTTAGTTACATTTTTAGCATAGTGCTTTAATAAAAATTTAACAGAATTTTGAAGTTTATTAAAAAAAACTGCGCGCACGCAGCAAACTAGCTCTTACAATTTTTGAGCTATCGCGCCGAAAACTTGTACACAAAAATACTATTATCGACCGATGATTCTTATTTAATTTTGCGAACCGTTTAAATTTCGAACCGTGAATTTCACCGACTCTTAAGTCGGGGAAATTTTTGTGCAGAGCATCGATAACAAAGGGGATAGAAGAGTCGATAAGGTGACGCCCTGCGATTTGAGCTTGCATGCGAGCGAGTGCGAGGCTCTTTTACCGATGGGAGCATTGAATTTTTCGAGATGGCGCAACAGGTCCCATTTTGCTGATCTGGAAGGGAGCTTGAAATACGATTCGAGAGATATGAAGGTGCGAGATAAATTCAGATAAATGACAGCGAATCGTCGAAACGAAGGTAAATTTTAGATTTTCATGTTGCACATTCGATTCAGTTCGTGATTTTGAATCCTTATTACATGGAACGATAATTTCGCTCAGAAAAAAAAAAAAAACAAACAAAACAAAACAAAATGTCGAGCGATAATCGTAACGAACGCATGAATGGAATTGAGCAGAAATGTGAGTTATTGAAATGTAGCTGTATTGTAGTTCGGATCACATTTATCTGCACAGGAGAAAACCAAGGAAGCGCCCCTACCGACAATGAATCTACTTACGGTTGAGCGAAGAAGCATCCGGGATAAACGAAGCGAGTAACGACGGTCGAGTGGGAATGTCCTGTTAATGATCGAGAGTGTCGAGAGATACCGAAGGACGGGCAATTATTCGCCGTCCAGAATGGCTCAATTTCTCCGAGCGAGTTGGTCCACAAACGTGAGCGGCTTCGACTAAAATCGATGCGACGGCAGTATAACAGTCGCGAAAGCGTCCACTGAATTCTGCCCCCTGCGTATATAACTTTCTCCAAGTTCCACTGCGCTCCGAACCACTCGAGATACTTGGTCAAGTAAATCAACTAGCGCTGAAATCCTATGCGGTATTTGTTTACGAATGTTGAGCTCGTGTTGATTAAATTCGCGTGAACGCCTCTAACCTATAACCTCGTATCGCAAAAGATAATCTCATTAGCGTAACAAATGCGAAAAATATAAATCCAATGCTTAACCTAAAAAAAAAAAAAAAACAAAAAACAAAAAAACGAAAAGCTTATATTATTAAAATCGCAGTGAACAATGTTAACTCGACGTGGTTCACCGTTGTGCAGGCACGATTATTTGAATGTATGTCACGTGACAAGGTGCGTTCATCGAGTCCACTTACCGTTAATAATAATCTCTCGAGCGATAAAACAATACGTCGAGGGGAATTTGGAATGTCGATGACAGATTCGTCGGCGCTCTCGAGGCCACTTGGAACTTGATCCAGTGGATCGAATACTCCCTCAGTCTCCGTGACGTCCAGTGGGGATTGTCTTGTGAAAATCCACTTTGTCGTCGAGCTAGGTTAACGTCCGTTGGTGCCTATCGATGTCGATGTCGGACAATGATATTCGAGTGCCTCCACTACAGCTCTCCGCCAATGGCGTCGCATATCAAATCGATGACGCTTCGTTTTACACCTATAGCGTTGGTCGACATTCTATTAACGTCCAATCCGACACGCCGATCTGAGCGATTTCGGTCATCCCAATAGGAGTTAATAACTTTGAGGCGCCTTCAAATGCACACCGTTCAAACGCGCGCACGTTCACCGTCGCATGACTAAATCGTAGGCTTCACAAAATGGGGTACAACGTCCAAGTGGACACGACGAATGTGTGCCGAACGATTTTTTTTTTTAACATGTCTCAGACCGCACACCGCAAATTTACTACATTCTCATAAAAGCGTTTACATTTTTTTTTTTATTAACACATTCATAATTTAACGTCATTATTCTGTTACAATCGTGAAACGTTACGACTTCATAAGCGTATAAGTGAAACTTGTAACAAACATTCAATGGTACAGCCGTGCAACATCGCACGGGTTCCCCACCCTCGCGTTCCTCCCAACCGAAAACCAACCCAAAAACCAACCGTCGATTGGTGCGCCAAACCAACCATTATTCCAACCTCCGGAAGGTTGATTTTCGGTTGGTTCGTCAAATCCAACCATCGGCCAACTGTTCTTTCGACAGAGTAAAGGTTGATTCACGGTTGGATATTATAAACCAACTATATTTTCGACTTTCAGCCGAGAATAGTGGTGGTTGACTTGTGATTGATTTTTTAAAAACCAACCGTAAACCAATCGATGGCTAGGTCGTTGCCCGATATAGTTGGTTTACGGTTGGTTTCGAACAAAAACCAACCACAAATCGACCATCACTGTAGTCACGTGAAAGTCGGAATGAGGGTCGTTCTATAAATAACCAACCATGAACCAACTGTTTATGCTTTCGGAAAATGGTTGGTTTCCAAAAACCAACCGACAATCAACCTTCGGGCGGTTGGAATAATGGTCGGTTTGGCGCACCAATCGATGGTTTGTTTGTGGTTGGTTATAGAAAAATCGTCCAAATTCCAACCATTATTGACGGTTGGGTGGTCCGCGAGGACACGGGGAAGGGGCCAGTTCGAAACTGCCATTGACAAGAACCACCGCTGCTGTGCATGTCAAATGGACTTCACAGGGTTACCGAGCGAATATCGCTTGCCGTTGTCACGGTCAGCAGCGCTGCGAAGTCCATTTAACCTGCACGACAGCAGTGGTTCTCATTCCGTCGCCTTTGTCAACGCGAGTGAAGCTGCTCGGTTTACGATTGAACGTCTATTAAAAATGCTACATGTACTCCTTTTAAGTTGTTACGTTGCGCGATTTTTACAAAATAATGTTGTTCAGTTATCATCATGTGTTCATTAAAAATGTGAACGTTTCTTGAAGTGAAGTACATTTGCGGTCTACGGACTTTGACGCGTCACAAAATCGTTTGTTACAAATTCGTCATGTACGCTTTAACGCCGTATTCCGATTCGTAACGTCCACGATTTAGTAATCTTATGGTGAGCGTATATGCGTTTGAACGGTGTACGTTTGAGGTCGTCTCGTAACGTCGCCACAATTGCTCATAATTGAAGCGCGTGTCATTATTTTAACAAGTAATATAAGTCAATGAACCGATAGAGCGTTGTGTTTCGCGCGAGACGTTCCTCTAAAACAAGTGTCATGAATAAATACGAACGAGAAGTTCAACCGAGCTTGGTCCGTTGATAGGCGAACGGCAGAAATAACCGAGACGCCCTTCAAACGAGCGGAGGTCAAACGTACACTTGCGCGCTAGCGCATTCGTAAATATTACATCACCATTTCTTTACATCTGTTCGCATCACTGTTCAATTCTTGACTGTTATAAATATAGGACAGCGTTTCGAACCGACTTTCGCTTGTACGTCTTCGCTTATCTGCAGCGTTTTCCTTCTACACGACGGAATTACCATATTTCCAAGCTTACACAAAAATTCTGGCAGCACGAGCAAGAGTACACCGGTGCTTGTCACATGCTGAATTGTGCACATGTTCAATCGTTCACTCCACTTGTGGAACATTTGCACATCCCCGCTACGAGACAATGTGGGTTCGAGCTGTTTCCAGCGGTGAGAACCGCGCGACTACTTTGTTGGCAAGGTCGTCGGCCTTGTGCAAGGTCGTCGATGTACCGACGAAGCAGTCGGGATTCTCATCGCCAAGAACGGGAACTTATGTTGCCTCGCACCGGGGAGTTCGCAAATGTCCTTTAAGTCGAGCGAACGATATTGAACATGCGGGCGATTAGCATGTGACTACAAGAACCCGTGTACGCTCGCTCATGGAGCCAGCATTTTTTTGTGGATGGTTGGAAATATGCGCATTCTGCTCGTGTATGGACAATGCGGTGCTGAAAAATGACAAGAAACAAACTAAAGTGCGTTGAAGATGATTTCCTGTATTTTTAATTGTGAATTATCGAACGAATGGTGCGAACTACTGTAAACAAATTTTGGTATAACGTGTGTTTGTGCACTGAGAAAAAGAATTGGTTGGATTGGCCAAAAGTCGCGGTGACTTAGGTTCAAAGCTGTTGTTTGTTTGGGACAAATGAAGCATTGTTACGTTAAACGATTATTTCCTTAAATTTGTTCAAAATTTGTCGATTGAAACAAACATTTTTGTTGTACCAATGAAATACACCTTTGAACGTATGTCACCGCGCTTTTGCTTGATCCAAACATTTCTTTTTTGGCGTTGAAGATGATTTCCTGTATTTTTAATTGTGAAGTATCGAACGAATGTTGCGAACTACTGTAAACAAATTTTGGTATAACGTGTGTTTGTGCACTGAGAAAAAGAATTGGTTGGATTGGCCAAAAGTCGCGGTGACTTAGGTTCAAAGCTGTTGTTTGTTTGGGACAAATGAAGCATTGTTACGTTAAACGATTATTTGCTTAAATTTGTTCAAAATTTGTCGATTGAAACAAACATTTTTGTTGTACCAACGAAATACACCTTTGAACGTGTGTCACCGCACTTTTGCTCGATCCAAACATTTCTTTTTCTCAGTTCACAGGGTGGCTACTAAATCTGACGAAAAAAATTCTCTGACATTTCTCTGATACTTTCGAAAATTTCTCTGACAAACTATTCAGTATCGTGAAAAAAAAGTTACTCGGTAGGAACATTCCATATGTTTATTTTTTATTTATTCTTTGGTATTTTTTTTTTTATTAAATTATATCTTTGGAATGAATGAACAAGATAACATAAGAATTATTTTGCTTCCTTCAACGACGTAATTTTTTTCATTGAGAAGAGCCTCTTCTTGTCTTGCAACTTTTACGTGTTCTTTGAGCTCGAGTGCCTGAGAGAGTTTATCTATACTCGCCGATTAAACGGTGGTTAGAATGCCAGATTATCAATAGTGCGGTCGTTGGATGAATTTGTAATCGTGATCGCGGATTTTCAATTTATGTTTTTTATTTACCTTAAAAAAAAAGTGTTTGGGCGAACATATTTTTTTTTTTTTAAGGTAAATAAAAAACATAAATTGAAAATCCGCGATCACGATTACAAATACAAAAATATGTTCGCCCAAACACTTTTTTTTTGTCTCGATTTGATATTTCTTACTTTCGCTGACTAGTATTTAATTCCCTGACATTTCCCTGATTTCCCTGACACTTAAAAAATTCCCTGACATTTCCCTGACATTTCCCTGACACTTAAAAAATTCCCTGACATTTCCAGCTTTTCCAGGTTTTCCCGGACAGTGGCCAGCCCGATTGTATGTCCTAGCTCGTGTACGATCTAATACCGGTGTTACAAATCGTGTTTTTTTTTTCGACTTTATTAGACCAGAGATTTATGTTAATCGCATCGTCGCAGCGACACACCGTGCGTTTCCCAAGACGGTACGGCAAGAAATTTGTCCTCTTACGTTTTCCTACGGACGAATAAAATTTTTCTCGAACGACATAACCCCGATCGATATCTTGGTAGCAAGTATCAACGGCCATTCTTCATGACAACAATAATCCGACGAACAAAGAACCGAGACGTGATAAATTGCCTCGTAGCATCATACATTCGTCTCAAGTAGCACGGATAAAGTGAAACACCGAGTTATTTCCCCAATGATAATATGTATTTATCGCGCGTTGTCGAATGAAAGGATTGTAGGATTGCAAAGGGGGCATGAAAGTGTTTGAAGTTTGCACTCGGTGTAGCGAACGACGACTGGAGGGCAAGAGAGCGAGAAAGCGATGGAGAGAGAGAGTTATAGTGCATGCGCGTGAAGCTGGCGGCTGCGTTGCGCCGGAGATTCGGACCAATAGGGGTGGAAGCCGGCGCCCCCCACTCCGTGCGAGGGGAAGCATCGAAGCGACGGTTGCACCCTACGACAGGCTTCGAAAAGCTCGGACAGGCTTCAGTTTCGAGTACGCGCTCCCCCGCGAGAGTACACCGCTCGGCCCGGTTGCGACGTGTTTTTTTTCTAGCCCGTGAATTTACTTATTTCAACGCCTCGCCGTGCGAACGTCGTCGTGTTCATTGCGCGTCAACTCTTTCGATTACCGACTCGTCGTACACGCGTCTAAAAACCCGGCCGATCGTCAATATCATAATATCCGTGCCGTTCGAGGCGAGCCGGGCGCGATCGTCGCCAAATGACGCCGGTCCTTTGTTGTTGATAGCCTGTGTCGTGAGTGTTGAAGTGAATAATTGTTGTTTCTTGGCTGTGAATTGAAAACAAAGCGGCGAGAAGGGAGATCGAGAGACAGGAAGGATAGAGGGACAGGAAGGAGGCTCGTGTGGCTCCGGCAATCCGGCGTGGAATTGAGGACTGTTCGCTCGGAACACACTTCGGTGAGTCTATAACCTCTCAGATTGTCGCGCGATGTTTCGGTGTTTTTTTTTTTTTTTTTTTTTTTTTTTTTTTTTAATTCTTTTATCCGCGAAACATTAAACTCGTCGACACGGCTGCACGAATGCAAAGGAGAAAGTTTTTTTTTTTTTATTCTTTTATCCGCAAAACATTAAACTCGTCGATACGACTGCACGAATGCAAAGGAGAAAGAGGGCTTTCGCACGCAAAAATTTAATTAACACCGCACAAGCTCGTTAAAATAATTATCGTCACTTGTACGTACCATAAATAATTATAGTCTCGGGGTTAATTGTCATTTCGCGGGGCAAGCGCTCGCACCCCAATTCCGCAAAGATTTATATATATATATATATATATATATATATATATATTGTGACAATATATGTATATGTATATGTATATGTATATGTATATATATATATATATATATATATATATATATATATATATGGTAAGCGTAATTTTCGGGTTGGCGCAGGGGTAGAGGTCGTTAAAATAGTATTCAATTTGCTTTAATGAGCTAATTACACAGCGGAATAGGAAAATCGCGGAGATGATGCATAATTTCCGGCGAATAACATCCTCTCGAATTTTGTTTAACGAGGTAGCTTTGTCACTGGCGTGGCTGGCTCATACGTACCACGGCTTCGGTCTACACGGATCTGGGCGCTTTAAATATTCCAGTGGCTTGAGCGAGGCTGTTTTACTATCATTGTCCCACAAGCGACGCTATTTTTATCGAACGCGAAGCTTCGCAAGTGGCACGCGGGTTCCACCTGTGCGGTTCAGGGCTTGCATATATGGAAATTAATTCGCGAGATACGTCCGCGATATCCATCTATTTTCGCGCACTATGTCCAACAATAGACGCGCTGCGTCAGAGTTTTTTTTTTTTTTTCCATTCATGCCGAGCCCCCGGAGTTATTGCAGGTTAAAATATCATTTTCGATCGGACTTCGTCGTATTTGTCTTGCAAACGTCAGCGGCGTGTAATCACTCGCGCACAGTTCCGGAGGGTCCGATAAAGCGAGTAAATTATTTTACGGTAAAGCGGACCTGCCGCAGTGATTATTTGCAGAAATAACAGGAGCACGGAGCGCCGAAGCGTGCTTTAATGTTTGTTCAAATTTTTTTTTTTTTTTTTGGTCGTGAAATTGTTTGACCGTTTCCACCATATTTTCCCGACGAAATACCAGTAAATCACAAAAAAAAAATGTTTCTCACTATCGGACGACGATCCTTGCAATTTGTCGATCCACAGAAATCGATCTGAGATCTATCGATATCGTTGAATTATTTTTCGGATGCACGATTAAATCATGATTGGTAGGAAAATTAAAAAAAACATGAATAACAATTAGTCAGCGTAAACTTCCGAGCTAGCTCACATTGAAGTCTACTTTTCGGCGCAAACAGAGCCCGCACAGCTGCTTGAAATCCGCAACAAGTATTAACCTGAAGCTTCGTCAGAGGCTCTCGAATGAGCGATTAACTCTGTTGGATAATTTGAGCGCGAACCAACGATAGTAAACAATTATTTGTTAAACGACAAATTCGGTTTTCGGTGAAGTCGAGGGTTTCGTCCTTCGGAATTGAATTATCGACTAATTGGCGTACTGTGTGCCTCGCCTGCGGGCCCGAAATTTCGTTCGTGCATCTTGTCACGCCGTTTCGAGCTGCATCGTTGAGCAAGGCGCGACGGGAACGACGGGGCTACGGGGGAACACATAACTACCGTGCATAGCCGAGTTTCCGTGGGGCTGCGACGCTGGCGCTGTGCCGTTACTCGTTGAAACTCTCGTCGCGTACGTGTTACAGTGGCCCCGTCCCGGCAACCCCTCTCGCCGCCATTCGCACACAGTGAGTCCAGCCAACTACAGCCGCGCAGAGTCAGTCAGCGGGTAGTGTCGTCCGAGCGTTACCGCTGGTGTAGCGACTGCTCCGACCAAACTGACACTTTTCACTTAACGCTCCGCGGTCGCGGTTACATTCCGGCCACTTCGTCATTGTGCACGAAACAGGCTGATGAATTTTTTTTATAGATATATATATATTTTACTTTTAAATATAATATATATTTTATATATAATATAAATTATATATATAATGTAATATGATATGATATGATATAATATAATATAATATGATATAATAGATAATTTTTACTTTTAAATTAAACAATACAACGAAAAAAAAAAAGAAAAATGAGCAGATCGTTCGTCGAATGGACTCGAGTATCGATGAAAATTGCGGGATAAATATAAATTGGCATTCTTTGGGTGAATAAAAAAATTCTTTCGAAAAAATCATCGAATCTGTACGTCGATAATTGTTAACTTTGAAATTAAGTGAGAAACATACATACGTCGATAAATCGTCGAGAGTGAGCTTATCAAATGTAGTCGTATCGAATTCAATCCTAAATATAAGCATCTTTAAATTAAACAGTACAACGAAAAAATTACGTTTGCGAAAGAAGAAATGAGCAGATCGTTTGTCGAATGTACTCGGGTATCGATGAAAATTGCAGAACAAATGTTAAGTAGCATTCTTTGGGCGTATAAAAAATTCTTTCGAAAAATCATCGACTCTGTACGTCGATAATTATTAACTTTGGAATTGAAAAGAAATACACGCATGCTTACATCAATAGATCGTCGAGAGGGAGTTTATTTGATATAGAAGTATCGAATTCAGTCGCAAATATATGTATACGAAAGTCGTTATCCGTCCGACTGCATACTGACCGTTTTCACTTAAACCTTTGTCTATCGCGAGAATCGTCCGCCTTCTGGACGCTATACAGTCACCGTCCACTTTGCGGCTCGGTTCCCGAACTTTCTTTTTTATTTCTCCCATCCGCCAACGACGATGATTTATTATTTTGTCGCTGAAACTACAAAGTTTCCTGGCAAGGAGGCCAGTAGTAAAAGATTCATATCTCGCCTTCTGAAAAGTGGAAATGCTTTGTTAATGGGTACAGCCATATATATGTATATACATATATATATATATACACATATACATGTAAACACTATATATAGAGATTGCGCGAATCGATAAAGCTATCTCGTTGGCGTTGTTGGGAAAGTATTCGCGGCACGTATGGCCAAGGTGCACGGCAAATACACCATTCGTTTGCACCGCAAACACTGGCGGGCTAGCGAATGAATGAATTTAGCAAATGCTGTTTGCTCTCGGAGACGTTGCCGCGGCGCGAAACATAGTGGAGGGAGGCGGCCTTCTTCGCCTCCGACGGTCTCCGGCTGCTTCCCGCTTCTACCAAAATGCAGCCCGGATCTTGGCGCGTCCGTAATTCCGAAACAAGCAGCCCACACAGTCGAGAGCATACGCTGCGAGAATCTATCGAGAATTTTGTCTGTTTTCGTCCTTTGAGCAATCATTGTACGAAATATAATTAATTCTCCAATTGTCGTGTCGTCTCCACTTCGGTACGGTTCTCGGAACAAAAAACCATTGTCCTATCGATATCTTTTGCTGTTTTATCTGTTTTATTTTTGTTAATTCTTTATTTTTATTTTACAATGAAAATGAGCAAAGACGAATGGGTAATTTTTTGTTATCTCGAAGAGGGCAAACAATTTTTCAAGATCAAACTGCATCAGCTGTTTAAGTTACCACGGTGCATGCAATCTTGTGTTGTGTGGCTCGAGCGAGAACTCAGGCTGTAAGAATCTATCGAGAATTTTGTCTGTTTTCGTTCCTTGAGCAATCATTGTACGAAATATAATTAATTCTCGCATTGTCAGTGCGTTTTCGCTTGGGTACGGTTCTCGAAACAAGAAACGATTGTCTTAGCTGCATCTTTGTCTTTACTATTTCCTTTATTTTTTACAATAATGATGAGAAAATATTAATGTTAAGGATAATGTTTATCTCGAAGAGTGCAATAAATATTTCAAGTTCAAGCAGCATTAGCCGTTCGAGTTTCCACGGTGCACGTAATCTCGTGACGTGTGGCTCGAGCGAAAGAACAAACTAGTTGACACGGCCCCGCCCCCTTCCAACCGTTTTTTTGTTTATTGACCCTCGCCGGGCTTATTCGTCACGCTACGCAGTTCCGTAACGCCGATTAACGTATCGATTTTCCACGATGAGTGAGAGCCATGTGGCAGCGGACTAAACATTTTTTTTTTCGTCAATATAGGTATATGTATTTCAATCCAGTGTTTGCTCGTTCGAGTCTTTTGTGTTTTAATTGACGAGATGGGGGATTCGCGCTCGGCTCGAATTTCCCAATGGCAGCTGTTCTCGTCATGACAATTCGCGTTTGTATCAACTATCTGCCCTGCCACAGCTTACGCTACGTTCGTCCCTCGTCGATCTCATCTTAGTACAACGAGCAACGGACCTATTTTGGAAAGTCGACGAACCGGACAGAGCGCGCATCAGTTCTCGTCATGTGCACACTGGGCGAACTCAAGCCTACCGGCGCTTGTGCCGATGGCTACGGCAGATTGCGGTCTGTTACCTGCCTCCGGGTCAATTTACAAGTCGGTGGGATTGAGATCGACGACAGTTGCACATGACGAAAACCGATGCGCACTATGTCCAACTCGTCGGCTTCGCAAAATCGGTCTCGCGCTCGTCGTAGTGAGATGGGATCGACGAGAGTTGATCCCATAGGTTGTGGCAGAGCAGAGCCATAGGTTGTGGCAGTGCAGAGCCATAGGTTGTGGTGGCAGAGTAGAGCCGATGACGGGAAGGGCTGCAGTGCCGGCTCGAAAATAACAATTCATCGAGTCATGTGGCTCGCAACATTTTCTTTGCAGATCTTTTGATTTAACGCGACGTTTTCTATGCGTGAACCGATCACTAATATCTCGCGTATTAGTTTTATTCCCGACTCGACATTCGGATACGAAAATAATCGGGCGAGAGGTGAAAAAAAAACAACTATTATCATTAGCATTATTTCATTTTCATTTCAGTTATTACTGTTAATTGATTAAGTACAAACTATTTTACAGACAGTAGAACCTCGATTATCCGAACCAATTGGGTCAGAGACCAGTTCGGATTAACGATTATTCGGATAATCGAGTTATGAATAAAAAATGTTATAATAACAACATACGTGATGAATATGAGTTTGTTTTATATAAATTCGCATACAAACATTATATATGTACTTCGGAACATTTTATTAAAAGCATACTTTAAGCATTCTTTTTGATAAAGTCGTCAATTTTTGGTTGTATGAGCGCATCATACAAACTTGCACACGCCTGCAACAAAGTAACGCTCGACGATATGTAACAACGAAATTTTGCGGCATGGTTCGAATAATAAAGGTTCGGATAAATTTAATTCATGTTCGGATAATAGAAGTTCGGATAAAACAAATTGCAGTTCGGATAATCGAAGGTTCGGATAATCGAGGTTCTACGGTACATTCATTTTGTCCGCAGAAGCGAACAAATTATTATTATTATTATTATTATTATTATTATTATTAATGAATAATTGAACGAAATGGAAAAATTCCGCAAGGTGGTTTAGAGAAGATTTTTTTTAAAGATTTCGCTGCGGAGAATTCGAGGGCTCGTAGCTCCCTGATATTGCTGATGAGAAAATGTATCGAATTGACTCCGACGCGAAGGCCGGAGTAAGCCTCTCCTCCCGTTCGTGGGATATCCATCTGTGGCAGAAGCAAGGTGGGCAGAGGTCGCCGGTTCGCATTTACCTCGCGCTAAATGTAGTATCGGGAAAGGTCAAAGGTCCCTCCGACCTCTCTTTTTTCTCACTCAACCGGAACGGACATGCTTCGGCGAAGGGGAGACCGGGATAAAACGGACCCCTTTTGCCAATTTTTTCACAGGGTATAAACAAACGAAAAACGTCTCATCGCAAGTTAAGGGAAAAAACAAGCCGCTATTTTTTTCTTTTTTAATTTACCCTTTTTTTTACTTGAAAATAAGATTAGTTGTCAAACAAAAAAAATGCAAAATAAAATTAACGAAAAGTAATATGGTGGACCTTTGTGAACCCAAAATGTTTGTTAGATGTACCATTTCTTTTTTACTGTGTAACAGCACACGGAGAAAAAAAAAATTGTTGGGACAACAAGAATTTTGTTACCGTAACTGATTTACCTGGTTGACACAGGGACGACAAAATATTTTGCTGTGGCAACAAATATTTTGCTGTAGCAACCGAATATGTTTGCGGCCACAACAAGGAATTATTAACGAACTACATTTTGTTAGTGGAACAGAACTATTTTTCTCCGTGCAGAGTACCGGGAAATTACTTTTTTTTATCCTGTCTGCATACATGAATGTTTGTGCAATTTTTTTTTTTTTTTTGTCCTCCACAAAGTCCGAGTACTCGGTGAATAATGGAAATATCGACTATAATTAACATGGAATATATAATGACCGCGATAACGATGTTACGTTTTAAGCTTAAAAATGTAAAGGACGAAGCAAATTTGCTCGCTCAATTCTTCGCTCTCAATTATTTCTCAATTTCTCCCTGTAGCGGGATTCGCCTTTGGAGATCCCTCGCTATCGTCGTGTTATTGCGCGACGAGCGTGGTTAACGCTCTAGGTGACGGGAGTGCGGGGGACGTCGTTATATCGGATCCATCTCACGGAAACCCGTAAGCAAGGCTTCTGGGAAAACTCATCGTACTTCGGAAAATTTTCTCGTTTATTCCTTCCACTCAGGATTTCTCTATCTTCGTCCCGTCCGTCTAAGAATACCGAGCCGTACAATGGCTGAGTATGGACGCGGGGCAAAATCAACTATGCTATTTTTTTTTTTTTATTAATTAATTACTTCTTTTTGAAATCATCGTTACTGCGCGAAAAAAAAATTATTTAAATAATCTAAAGCATATAGATAGTCCGGCTTCTATCGAGACTTGGATGATCGACGTTTGACCTTGACCGCGCCTCGTCAGCGTCGCACGCCGGGCTAACATTTCTTTTGTTTGTTTTTTTTTTGTTTGCTATTGTATCGAGATTCGACTTTGGGCGCTATACCATTTTGCCCCGCTCGTTTTTCTTTTCACACAGTCCCGCAAAGTACGTCCGGGCACAGTCGTGGTACTGACACCACTACGCTGTACCAATTTCGATTATCTGCTCCTCTTCAATCGCGAGATCGAGTTGGTACACCGAGTTCGATGAGTTTTCGCGCAGTTTCGCTCTACTTGGGTTTTCGCGGGATACTCGAAGAGAGCATCTGCCTTGCCGTAAGCCACGCTTTTTTGCTTGTGTTCGTTTTTCCCATCCCCTTCCACCCTCTACCCTCCACCAATTTTTGTCTGTCCGCGTTATAAATGTGCATTCATTTCAACACAGTATCTCGCTCGATTTACTCACATCTCTCGTATCTATTGGCGGCCAATCCCTTTACCTTTTTTTCTCTTTTTCGTTTATCGGAAACCAAACCAACCATTCATGGGTTATCGGATTAATCTTTTTTTTTTTTTAACGTTTCTCTTGCCGACAACGGTCGGCCGCGGAATAATCAGATTGAAAAGTACAATGAGGGAATCGAAGTAATAAAAATCTCGGAATCGACGGAGATTTCCAGTAATACTTGAAGGTAAGGTGACGGAACGAATGCTCGGACACGTCCCAATAGTCGGACACTCTGATGCAGATTTGATTTATTACGAATTTAACTATTAGAAGTCCAATTTGACACTTGCAATACCTATCTACATAACATTATATTTTTCGCAGAAAAAAAGTTATGCAAGGTTCAAGCCTAAATTATTTTCTATCGTTGCATTTTGTTTAAAAAAACCGACGATATAGTGTCCGGAAATTGGTACAAGCGTTACTACATACGGGACCCAATAATCGGACACTTCGAAGTAGTTAGGTTAGCCAGTTTTCTACGTAGCTTATCTTCACTATCCTTTAGCTTAAATATAATTTTTTTCATTGATCTAATTAATAAATAGCAAAGAAATTCTTTTATTCAATATGAACTACATCAGAATTCTCGAAATCCGTGATTGTCCGAAAGATCGGTGCCGAAAAACCGCGTCCGAAAACTGGTACATTTGGATTCTCTTGTTACTTTCTCCCGTAATGAAAAAAAAAATATGTATCTTTTTATAATCACTTGATGTGCTTTGGAAACTAGAAACTATCAGCTTGACGTTCGTTTCAGTTATGTTCACAAAAAATGTATTTACGGCCAATTAATAACTGCTGGCAACTGGGGATGCTCTTAACCGTCCGAGCATTGGTACCTTTACCTTAGGGAGCGATATGGACTGACGTTACTTTTGTCTCGATTACCAATATTTCTTGTGTCTACGTTTTTACATTTCTATCTTATTTTATTATTAAAAATACAATATGAAACAACCTTTCATATATTTTTCTTGGTCTTCCTTGTCTCTTGTGTTTTGGAACGCGGTACGTAGTTACCGAACAATGATACACTTATTATCGTTATACGCGCGGGCGGAAGGGGGGCGGGGGTGGTATTGGAAAAGTTTTGAAAACCCTCCGGCCGTCCCGCCCTCCGGTCCCGTCGTCGGTATTAATATTATCCACGGAAGTTGATAACTTTAAACTGGCTTGACAAATCTCTCGAAACTTCGTCCACTTCAATCTCGCGCAGCCCTCCCGATGTCGCAAAGTGTGTATTCCTGTTTATCATCCCGCCGGGCGGGGGGGATTTATAGCACGCAACGTTTATTTATTGTTTGATATTTGGCAACATTGCCGTGTAACATCGAACGCGTTCGGTCTTGCTGCCTTCGGCAAAGCGGAGCTGGACCCGAAAACCGCACGATCGCTCGTTCTCTCGCTCGGATCCATTCCGAGTTACTCGAGTTCCGTTTGAACTCGACGGCTTCGTTATTTAATACGTGCCAACAAAGTGGTACACGGGAGCAATCCGAATTTCACCTGCGCATTCAAGGCACATATATGTGCGTGTATATATGTATATATATATGTATGTATGTATATTATATTGTGTCAGACTACTCTTCCTCTCTGTGCAAACTTCGGCTACCGAAATGCGATCGTCAATTCGTTTCTGTCCTATGTTGTAGTGCGTTAAAAATTGAACCGACGCAAATCCTCTCGAACCGAGCGCGAAGTAGAAAAATGAAGCAAAAAAAAAAAAAAAAAAACGATTGAATCGAGAAAGGGAATTTTTTGGGCGTTTCGGCAATGAAATGTATCGACACGGTAGTCAATTAACTGAACTGACGGTTCAAGAGCCTAATGAAAAAAATTTCGAAGCTTCCGCAGATTTTCCGCTGAAACGCAAAATTGTAAAATAGGTTTTTTTTTTTTTAGTTGCGTGTTTTACAATTTAGGGAAGGATCAACGCATAGATTGGCAAATAAATTTTCGTGCACGCCCTTGCAATTTTCCCCTCCGCCGTTTTCTTGGGAGGAGTTCAATTTCGATTTAAAGAGTTCCCGCGTGGCTGGACCTTCTTCCCGAAGCTTATTTTCCGCTTCGTTAACTGCATTTATACTGTTACTCGATAGGAAAAAAAAAAAATAAAGTCTGTTTCGTCGGTCTTCGTTTTATTTCGCCGAGTTGGCAATAAAGCGCATCGACGAAGCTTCAGCAATGTTCATAGAGTTTTCTTTATTTTCATTTTATTTTTATTTTTATTTTTTTCTTAATTTTCTTTTTGTTCCACCGCGCGCCGTTCTCCGAGATTGAACGAGATATTACGGAATATACTTGTGGGAAGTCGCGGCGACAGCTTGGCCCATAAAATCCAATTAAGGTCCCCCGGACATGGGCGAGAAAGCACCCGTATAGGTAAGCAGCCGGCGTTTGTTAGGCGGGCTGTGTGTAAAACCCTAGCAAGCTGTACGGCTTCGATCATTTTTGTAACTAGGCGAATGACCAGCCTACTAGCTTAATCTTTTGCACTTTTATGGTATTTCTTCTTTCCCCTTTGCCGTAATGGCTCAACTTTTTTTTACCCGTATTACTCAACATCTCTCGACTATGGATTCGCTATATTTTTTTTTATCTTAACGGTAGAAAGGAACTTGCGCCTTCTTTTTTGCCCACATCAAACGAGAACCGAACACAGGCAAAACCTGCATAAACGAAGGGAAAGAAAATTGTAAAAACAACTAAAAAAAAAAAAAATAGAACGCGTCTCGATTTTCACAGAGACCGACGTAAACCTCGATATCTCGATTACAAGTCGAAGCGCCGGCAAACAAAATCTTAAACGGTTAGGAACTTTGAGACCCTGTTGCAACGTGAAAAAAAATATATATTGCGCCTTCTTTTTTGCCCACATTAAACGAGAACCGAACACAGACAAAACCCGAATAAACGAAGAGAACGAAAATTGTAAAACAAAAAAAAAAACTAAAAAAATATAACCCGTCTCGATTTTCACATAGACCGACGCAAACCTCGATATCTCAATTACAACTCGAAACTTCGACAAACTAAAAATCTTAGACGGTTACGAACTTTGAGACCCTGTTGCAACATAAAATATATATATAAGTAAAAATAAATAAAATAAGGGGGAAAACGACGTAATAAGAAACAACAATCGAGGCTGCTCTCGTGGGTTACGTGGGTATACGAAACCGATAACCGGGGGCGAGGGGGGGGGGGGGGGGGGGCAAGAGATGGGTTGGCTGTCCCGTCCTTTTCCATTTTCCAGTGTCCATCGAGACAAAAGAGTACCTGCACTCTTCGTGCACTATCCAATGTTTTTCCTTCCTTATTCTCTTTCTATCTCCAAGTTCTCTCTTGTAACAGACTGCCGTTCGAGGGAGCCCGGTAGATGCATCGGAGTGCAAGTGGGTGACGTGAAAGAGCACGGGGTTACAGAGTATCAAGAGTTTGTGCTGTGAGGTTGGACTCTCGTTCGTACTACCTGTATCGCGTACGACGTGATGCTAGATACAGCTATATATATATATATATATATATATATATACACGGACCTTCGGACTAAACTACACAGAGAGGGACAACAACAGCGACGGGGAGGCGTGTCCCAATTTCGTGTGTTTCGTTCGAACAATTAGATATATATATATATATGTGTGTATACATACATATATATCGCAGGTGGAACGAACTAAAAAAAGAAGCGGATCGACGCTCGCCTGATTTATGGGACTAGCTAGCGGTTGCCGGCAAAGCCTTTTTCCTCTCGAACAATCCCGACCTCCCTTCTCTCGATGTACCTTTCTCTCTGTCTTTCCGTGTATTATCTCGCTTTTTTAGATTGAAAAAAAAAAAAATCGTCGTTCGCATAGTTTGCACCCCTTTTACTTTTTGTTTGTTTGTTGACCACACTTTTTTTTTCCACCTGCAAGGTCGTTGGTGTGAATCGCAAAAATGTTGGTATACATATGCGACTAGACGTTATGTAATATTGACGGTATAGTTGGATTACGCGGGTAATTCAATCGCGGTATAATACTGGCGATACGATGTATATTGGCCGGCGTATTCAGGAGACTATCGTGCGATTGAAGTGTAGCAGGAGAACGCGTTGCTAACTCGCCGGAAATAATAGTTTGGATTTGCGGCTGCGGCTCTGCCGCCGCGCTCTCCGTCCGCTACTCGCTAACCGGTAGCGCGTAACTCCCCCCCCCCCTCTCCTTCTCCCACTGTGGTGTGCATACTTCTTCACTGACCCGTGAACGATCTGACCCTCACCGGCAAGCCACCGTACCGCGTGCGTGCATTATTAATTTTTCCAAAAACCCGCCTTCAATCTCGTCGATTATAAACATGCTCGTTTAACTGTTTTCCACTCACACGTAATTGTTCGTCCGGAATTATTTACCAACCATTCGTCGGTGCGATATGTTCATTGTCGAAAAAAAAAAAAAAACATCAGATACCCAATCCGACTAGATTAATTATTCGACCGGACAACGCAACGGTGGGGGGAGACGTCGGCTAGAGCGGAACCTCGCTTATTCGACCTTCGTTCAACCGAGCCTCCGCGTTCTCCGAAACACCGAACTCATCCGAGACCTCCGCTTTAAGGCAGTTATGTCGCGAGGGCAATTCAAAGTCATGCGCATGAACTTTTGACATTTTGTAAGTTAACTATCAAATTTTGCTTGTACAAAATCTCGAAGGCTTTTACCGACCATTTGAATGAATAATTAGATGTTGAAAACCGGTATTTTTACACGGCGTTCACGGGAAAGCTGACGATATTTGATCTCTGACTCTGGCGTACCGATGTATCTACCTTAAGGTAGTCCGAGCGGGACAGTCCCGCCGAACGTACACTTCAGAGAAAATTTCGAACACTTCTCGATGGGATACAAAATCTGAAAAAAAAAAATCACGTGCATGGGAGGTGCTGCAAAGATAATTCTTGTGAAATAACAATTGCAATTTGTCATTAACAAATTGAAGATAAAAATGATTATTCAACAAATTACCCGGCAACTTGACGATTTTCCTTCATAAAAATGATTCGTTTATTTTTTTTGAATACGCATGAATTTTTGCAGAATTTTTTTTTGTAATGTTTGTAAATTGCGTGTTTTCACAGCTTGAACATAGAAACGCGATTTTCAAAGATAGTTTAGGATAAACGGCGTTCTACTGTACATTGAAGCTAATAGACGATTCTCTGACGACAATTGTGATTTTCGTTGATAGTCAGATTTCTTGCGATTTTTTTTTTTTTTTTTTTTTTTTTTTTTGCGATGGAACTTTTTGTAATTATTTGACGAAGATACAAAGATGGTTGCAGTGATATTGGATACTCAGATAACCGCAAGTTTGGACGGGGAAACGGTGGGAGCTAGAGGGAGTTGGCGGTGATGGCGGTGGTTTGGGGTTGCGGAGAAAGCGAGAAATGGGGAGGTCGAGATGAGGTCAGAGAACTTGGAGATTCAAGGCAGGACGGTATAATCTCAGAATGATTAATCGGACCACTCGTACGCTCTCTCGCGGATCTTCTTGCTTTCACCGTAATACTACTTCCTGTGCCCCCCTGTGGCGGACACCGGAAGTAAGCGCGAGAAACTATCCTCTCACGCTGACTCTCCCATCCTCAAGATAGATTAACACGCCTCCTCCCTCTTCGTCCCTGAACTCAGCGGGCTTAATTGATCGCGTAATTAAATTATCATTTGTACGTTGAACACTCCTTAGTTGAGAATGTTATTGTGAATTTTATGTTAAATCGAATTCTCTTTTGTTTTCTTTGTCCTTCACTAAAAACGTTTTGAAACAAAAGGGTGACGAAGCAGTTTCGCAATTTTGACGAAGTTTATCTTTACCACAGAAACTGGAGGCTGAGGAAAATAATTGTCGTTCCCATATTTCCATTGATTTTCTTCCGCCGGGCGAACATGAGAATCTGGAGGAGAAAGGGGAACTTCGGTAATTGCTAAATTTTTTTTGTTATTTTTTCGTTCTTCGGCCCTGACAGTATCGTGCAGAAAGTCAATCGCCGAACGAGCGAAATTACATCGACACCGTTATTATTTTTTCGTGCGTTCCGTTCAATAATTTCTTGTTTTTTTTTTGCCGATGGAGCAACTACATTAATTCTGCCGAAAACAAATAAATAAAACTACTCGGGTGTTCGTAAGAATCTTTTTCAGAGGTAAAAGTATCCATGCCGGAGTACGAAGCACAAAAGTCTTATTATCCCCGCACTGTTGATCTTCGTGAGGTTTGTTTCCTTTTTTTTTTTTTTTTTTTTTTTAAATCGTACAATAAAACAGGGAGCTGAAAAAGCAGCTGAGAGACTCCGACCACCGGTAACACTCAAACGGCCGAGAATACGGGCGGAAAAAGGGGCAAGAAAAAATATAGGCAAAAAGAACGATAAGGAGGGTTAAAGAAGAAGAAAAAAAAAAAAAAAAAAAAAAAGAAAGAGAGATAAGAGAAAATGAGAGAGACCGAGAAAGTACACCGTAGTATATATATCGTAGAGCAGTTACGCGGAATCGGGTAAAACTGGAGAACGATGGTAATCCTTGCGGATGACTCTTCTTTCCTCGAAGCCGGGCAACGATTTCTTTTTACCTTCTAAACTCCCTTCTCCGGTCCCGTCTTCGGGCGCCCACATCTTTCCCCCCCCCCCCCCCCCCTCCCCCCCCTTGCTCTACCTCTCTTTACACTGAATATTTGCGTGGAACCGAGACGCGTGGGGACACGAAATTCGAAGAAACGAGGGATGAACAAAAGAGGCCCTGGGCTAAAATGGAAATTTTCTTTTATGCGCGAAAGAGGCCGTGAGTCTGAGTGTTGGCTACAGGCAGAATCGATGTTTCACGTTGGCTAACGAAGACTTTAACTTTCAGGCACAAATACATTCATTTCGCGGTGAGATACGCGCGAAATTCCATTACTTTGCCTTGCGGATAATAATAATAATAATGACAATGTGGAACAAATTCAATTATCAAAAGGGATCAAAGAATGACGCGAATGGAAATGATAAAAATAACAAGTTAAGGTCGCAGTTCGAATAAATATGATAGAGCACCGAGAGGTGGAGTCGTTTCCAGTGATGGCAAAGCGAGTGGCATTAAATAATGTATCGAGAGAGCCGGGTCGATGGGTCGAACGGCGCCGCCGACGAGACGTACTCGACATATATATATATATATAAATTGATGTACACTCTGTGAACTGGGTGTACAGTTAGTGTAGGGAGGCTTGGGGGTAGAGACTGGGGGTTCTCGCGAGAAAGGGTTTCCACTGAAGGCCGAGGTGTCTTCTTCTCTATAAGTAGTTTGTTACGGCAAGGTTTCTCCCAGGGGGAATGGTCCGCCGCTATTTCCCCTCATCATGGCGTTGCGCAGGGTCGATAGCCTCGCACGAGCGGTATATCTCAGAGCTCTGTTTTTTTTTTTCTCTCTTTCTTTCGCACTTCGACGGATAGTTCTCAAACGGGGTGCCATGTACGGTACTACCTCAACGCTATGCCATTTCCGAAGTTATATTACTGCCGTTAATTTGCAATTATTCCTGCAACAAGAAAGAGATCTTTTTTTTTTTCAATCTATGCACTTTTACTTGATAATCAACAAATGGCATTTGAATGACATTAAATAATAATAACGTATATGAACAATTATCATATTACATACATGATGATTCATTTTTAATAGGCATATGAGATATTCATTTTGACGGAAGATAAAGGAGCAACGATGTAAGACTAGTGTCAGTCCTGCTCTGGCCATCGAGAAAGGGAGACGTTTTGAACCTGTACTACAAATAAATGTGTCCTTCGACGGGGAGACATTGCATTTAATTAATTATAAAACGACCTACGCATTTATATTTGCTAATAATTTATATAAATTACGCCAATGGGAATCACTGGACCGTTGCAATGGTTTAGTGGTTAGTGGTTAGCATGCTCAACTCTAAACCAGAGCACCGGCAGGTCAAGGGTTCGATTGCCGGTGCTGTCGTTTCGTCGACAAATAAAAATATGGGCGGACTGTAGCTCCAGACATATACAGTGGAACCCCCGTTTATCCGAGCTAATGTGGAGAAAGCGTACGTCGGATAAGTGAAATCCTGGATAAAAGGGATAACATACTGAATTCAAACGTGCACCAGTATTATATATATTTTTCAATAACACCACTTCATATAAACATTAACTGTATTAGATACTCCAGTTATTTTTTAAATGTAATTATGATTTCGTTGATTAACATTAACTTTATGCAAACATAAATCCCTTTAAACGGTTCACTCTAAAATCGGAACTGTTGTATTTACAGCTCTCAATATAAACCAAACTTGTACAAGTTCAAGTGCGTATGCAATGAAGTTGTCTTTATGGACTACTCCGCGCGTGGGAATTGTTTTCCGTTTTATCCGAGTTTTCCATTTTATCCAAGTTTTCCATTGTATCCGAGTTTTCCATTTTGTCCGATTTTTCTGGTTTATCCGATTTTTTCGCTTTATCCGAGTTTTCCGTTTTATCCGAGTCTTCCGTTTTATCCGAGTCTTCCGTTTTATCCGAGTTTTCCGCTTTATCCGAGTTTTCCGCTTTATCCGAGTTTTCCGTTTTATCCGAGTCTTCCGTTTTATCCGAGTTTTCCGCTTTATCCGAGTTTTCCATTTTATTCGAGTTTTCCGCTTTATCCGAGTTTTCCGCTTTACCCGAGTTTTCCGTTTTATCCGAGTTTTCCGCTTTATCCGAGTTTTCCGCTTTATCCGAGTTTTCCGTTTTATCCGAGTTTTCCGCTTTATCCGAGTTTTCCGTTTTATCCGAGTTTTCCGCTTTATCCGAGTTTTCCGCTTTATCCGAGTTTTCCGTTTTATCCGAGTTTTCCGCTTTATCCGAGTTTTCCGCTTTATCCGAGTTTTCCGCTTTATCCGAGTTTTCCGTTTTATCCGAGTTTTCCGCTTTATCCGAGTTTTCCGTTTTATCCGAGTTTTCCGCTTTATCCGAGTTTTCCTTTATATCCGAGTCTGCATCTCGGTTAACGCGGAGGGCTCGAATGAGTTGGGTGCCTCGGTTAATCGAAGGTCGGATAAGCGAGGTTCTACAGTACTTGAGGTACACGCCTACCTGTCCGTGTGTATCGCAAGTATACGGCTGTAGTCCATATTTACATTCTCGTCGAAACTCGGCGTAGCTCCAATGCCGTGAAGCGAATCTGAGACCGACTGTATCGGCGCAGGTTTTCTGCAGTTTCCCTACGGCTTTACTATAATTGATGACAAGTGGAAAATAACCGAACCCGGTTGAAACTAATCCAAGCGACGTTAAAAAAAAAAAGATCTATCACGCAACAGACATTTTCGCCTATTCATTCATCCCCGTTCGCCCGAACTCGATAGAAGAAACTTTTTCAATCGATAGTCAGATACGGGCAGCGAGAGACATAAAAGAGAGGCGCGATAGCAACGAGAATATCGCCTCGGGGTCAGTCAGGAATCGATCTGAACGAGGCTTAATGCGGTGAGAGTCTCGTTCGGCGTTAATGGCCACTCTCCGGCATCGTGTTACGAAATTCACTCGTAAAAAAAAAAAAAAAAAAAAAAAAAAAAAAAAAAAAAAAAAAATTGATTCTTCATTGTTTTTTCGAAACATTCAAAAAAAAAAACTTTTTAATTGAAATAAAATGTCCCTATGGTATTCAGTCATGCAGTAAGTTTCGTTTTGTAAATAAAGTACATCTCGAATTTAACAAATCTTTTCCACCGGTTTATTCTCGGTGCAAGGCGGCACTCGAATCCCCCCCGGCGCCTCCCTTTCTTCAGCGACTCAGCGGATCAGGGTGAGACCCTTTGCGCCCCACTCGAAGGCCGCAGCGCGGAAACGTTTGCGTTCGTTAAATCTGCACGAAGTTTGGTCGTGCCCGCCGAGAGAGCCTCGCGGCTGCACGACGACGCCGATTACGACGCAACGAATTTTCTATATATATATATATATATATATATATATACATATACATATACACGAACACACACACACACACACACACACACACACACGCACGCACACGCACGCACGCACGCATATATATATATATATATATATATATATATATATATATATATATATATATATATATATATATATATATATATATATATATATATATATATATATATATATACATACATATATGACGCGTGAGCACGAACGGCGACGCGCGTAGGTCGACCGAGGGATCAATAGGAATCCTGAAATATATGGCGCAACGTGACACACAAGCTTTGAACTTTTGACCCAGCTTGCACACACCATCCGACCGGCCATTATGCACCGACTCCCCATTGTCTGCTCTGTGCTCGCAGTGTACACGCGGCATTTCGCCATCGTCTCTCCATCCACCTACCGTGCTCGGCACCCCCCCCCCCCCCCCCCCCCCCCCCCCCCCCCCTCCAGGTCCGTGCCACTGCAAACTCTCTGCAAACCACTGGGATATCCAACTCACTTTCGTGCTTATGCGGCACGGAAGGCACGAGCGAAAAGGGCGAAACGGCGAAGAGGGGCGGAAGGCGCGCGGAAGGGAGAATGCAAGGGGACAAGAACAGAGAAAAGGGTGATGCCCCGAAAGCACACTTGCGAGTTGCGAGCCCACTGCGCGTATCGTCGCGCTTTCGGCTCGGCGGTGTTTCCGTGAAAAAAAAAAAAAAAAAAACTAGACCAACAGGGCCACTTCCTAACAGGCAACGGGGCTTCAACGTCTAGTTGAAAAAAAAAACAAAAAGTAAAACAACAAAACAAAAATGGCAGGGAGAAGAATAGCCTACAGGTTGTAGAGAGCTTAGAAAGTTTACGATTAAAAATGTTTCCAAAGTAAGAGCGAAACATTCGTGCCAGGGTAAAACTCGAGACTGGAGAGATTACAGCAATTTTTTTTTTTTTTTTTTGGAAGCGGTTGAAAAATCTTCGAAGACACACGCTCGGGATGCTTCGACCAAGAGCAAGGATTCCTCGTCCGAAGTTTTCGACCGAAGTAATTTGCGAGAGGTTTCTTCGGATGCTCGACACAGAATTTATCGTATCTGCACGGTTAGTGCGCCAAGGCATTTTGCCTTTTCTCGCAAAATTGTTGACACACGAAAAACACAAAGTTAGTTTCACAGACAAAAAAAAATGTAGGGGAGAGCGGGGCAAAATGGGACGATGAGGAAAACGCAATTTTCCAATCATTTTTTAATACCCCACTTTGCCCCATTGATACATCTCGATTTTCTGCTCCTTTTTGCCCCTACTTTTTCATCCAAAAAATTATTGAAAAATTGCGTTTTGCCCCGCCGTCCCATTTTGCCGCGCTCTTCCCTACAAAAAAAAAAAAAAAAAAAATACATGTGTTTGATGTATTGTATATACGTAAAATATATAAGAAAACATGTGTCTACTTCACGTATATTTTTACGGCAAGTGTTTCAGTTTCTTCGAATTCGGTAGTTTCTATTACTCGTCCAAGCTGCGCATGATCTGGAGTTTATCGTCGAAGTAAATTCGATTACGCGTGCCCGGGCGTTGATGTTCCCGAAACTGATGCCTTAGCCCGACCGTCTCGGTTGTCCGGGGTCCCGGTCTCATTAAATTCGATCCACGGGGGCAGAAGAGAGCAGCCGAGAGTGTGAGGGATTCCTGAATGGGAGATGTTGACGTCGTAAGACTCGACCATCATTAAAGCCCGTAGCCGGCGAAGAGGCAAACAGAGGGCAAGCCGTTCTCCTTGCGGTCTCCTCTCCGGCGGTCGGTTCGGCGCGCGGCCGCCGGGGGCGGCATCGGCGAGGGGGTTCGGTCGAGCGAACGCGGCCGAGGCCAATGGAGGTGCAGCGCGTGGAAACCCGAGAAAGCAGCCCGAGCGCACAGTGGGGGGGGGCACGAGAGTTCGTAAGCTTTCAAGTTGAAGTTAAAGTCCGCTCGTTGGGTAAACCAAAGTGGGCTTTCCGCCTTCCTTTACTTTCATCCTCCGGCAGTTTCGCGACGCCGCCGCGGCGCGGCGTCCGCGCGCGCTCGCGCGCTCTCTGTGGGCAACTCCGCAGCGCAACGGCCGCGAGTACGTTAACTTATAGCTTTTCGGGATTAGGGACGCCGGTGAGCCTTCTGGTCTTCGTCCGAGGCGAACACTGTGCGGTACGAGGCTGCGCCCGACCCAGCGGAGTTACAGGGTCTAACGCGACGTTTTCTCGGGCTCCCTCGCTACCCTCGTCGTATCTACCTTCGGGAATGGGGTTTAAAAGCCGTAAACGTATTTACTAAATAAAGTCTGGATGGCGCAGCGGCGGAAGGAAGAGGTCGCGGGGCTTTGCCGTGACTCTTCGCTTTAACCAGCTGGGCTCGGGGGCTTGTTTACGGTGGGACTCTTGTACTCACGGTACAGCACACCCGTTTTAGTGTTCAGTCCACGGCCTCCCAACGCCTCCCTACCCGCACCCTTTCTCGCTGACGCTTCGCTGGTTTCCGCACTTTATCGGCTTTTCGAAGACGAGTCCTTAACTCGGAGTCGGAGACTTGAATTCTTTCCTCGAAGAATCTTCATCGAATTTTCGATTTGTCAAGGGTTCTTTACTCTGTGAGGGTTGGTGATGATAATAATTGCTCTTTGTTTTTGGGATACAACGTGGGTTGGGTGAACATGCTAATGCATCAAGTGTAATATGATTGAAGATGATAATTATTATTATTATATTGATATCATTAATACCGATAATAATATTCAATTTAACATGATTTATCTTCTTGTACTTATCCTTTGATTTACTTGACATGTCGCATCGAATGAAAATCGATCGGATGAAAGTTGGTGTTAAAAAGAATTGCCGAGCTACGGAATTTACTAATGCAACGAATATAATATTATTAAAAATAATCATAATTACATTAATATCATTAATACCGATAATAATATTTAATTAACATTATTCATTTACTTGTTCTCATCCTTTGATTTATCTGACCTGTCGCATCGAATGAAAATCGATCGGATGAAAGTTGGTGTTAAAAAGAATGGCTGAGCTACGGAATTCAGTAATCAACGTTAACTTCCGGATGCTGTACCGGGGATAGAGCGTCGAGAAGAGAAATCTAGGGTGAAACGTGTGTCGGTCACAGGAGCGATGGGTAAAAAGCCCCGGCGTCGGCGTGTAAGCGTGTTCGGGTGTTGAGCGCGTCAATTCGCCACGGTCGTTAAGGCGTTTATGGGTTTACACGGAAGGACCGAGTGCGGAGGTACGTTGGATCACGTCGCCCCCGGTCTCGTCGCGTCGCCGTCATCAAAAGGGCCTCGGAACTTCGGCGGAGAGGGCACGAGAGCGAGACCACGCGCACTCGTTATCCCATGCATTATGCAGCGTTCCTCGCGACTCCCTCACCATTCGAAATTGCTCGACCTTTTATATCTACGTCCCCGTCTCTCGCTCTTGTCCTCTCTTGCCCTATCAAAGTTTTACCCGCGCATTTACGAGACTCGATTCGTACGCGACGAACGAAGTTACCCTAAAATGTGATTTTCCGCAGACTCGTTCATCGACGCGTCCCCAATTTTTTTGTTTTTTTTTTTCCCTACTGTTTGATGAAAATAATATATGTAAAAGATGTTTGAAAAAGAAGCATAAAAGTTAATGTGTCGGTTAAAAATGGACATGACATATTTGAACACACATGCAAATATATGCTATGCGCGTGACTTACACAGCGCTACTGGCTTAGCGTGTGTTGTCGTGTACAGTAGAATCTCGATTATCCGTACCAATTGGGACCGGAGGTCGTTCGGAATAACGAAAATTCGGATAAGCGATCGCTTAACGCAGTTTCACTGTTCTGTTATTAACGCTTAACGCAGTTCACTGTTCTGCGCTTAACGCAGTTTCACTGTTCTGTTAGCCCGAACGAGCTCCGTTCCCAGTTGGTTCGGATCATCGAGGTGGGCGCTATATCAGCGCGATACATATCGAATAAATTACAGTGCCCATATATTTAAAGTAATCATGATTTGCGAAATAACGTGATACATGTGTTTTTTACGATATTCAGCGGTAACTTCAGACCTTCGTCGTGAAATCCACAATTTACGTTTGTCGCAAGAGTTGTACGTTTATGGAAGCCAAATTTGTTTTAATGTCAGAGATCGTTGTCTTGCAAGGGAAAAGTCAGGGAATTTCAAAATTGGTCAGCGAAAAAGTAAATTGTCGTCGAACCTTCAATGAACAAATAAGGAGTGCATAAAAGGGAGCCTTAAAAAAAAAAAAAAAAAAACATTTGAGAATTTTTAGAAAAAAAAAAAAAATTGAAAATGAAGGGAAACAAAGTAAATGTGTGTCTCAAAGCCCGAGAAAGATGTCGGAGATTCGATCGACGCAGTCCAGCGACGCCCGAAGCTTAACGACGCGAGATAAGGAGTAACGAGGCTTTTTGAGATGGCGGAAAGATTCGACGGATAGAATGAATGAAACGGGGAAATTCGCTTTGCTCCCGCGTCATCCCTCCCCCAGCTTCGACTGTAATCGGATTCGAACGATTAAATTATCGTCGAAATTGACATTTGACTGCTTTACCTGCAGCCTCGCTACGATCTCCCGGCTCACCGCTCCGGTACGGATCGCTTGGGGATGCATAAAATATGAGGTCGGGAAACCTTCCCCCTCTCCCCCCCCCATATCCCACCACTCCCCGTAGCGGAATCCCCGAGTAGTTCGCTTCTCCCGAACCACCGTCGCTACGTCACCTCTGGCATAACCGTACTCTCCGCACGAGATAGCTCTACGAGAGATTGAAAGAGAAAATTCAGGGGGATCAGAATTGCGGAGTTATGGGCGAGGGAGGGGTGGGGGGGGGGGGGGCGTTTCGTAAAGAATGAAGCTCGGAGTCGAGTCGCCGTTTTATCGAATCACCATGAAAAAAAAAAAAAAAAAAAAAAAAAAGAAATAATGGAAAAGTTAATCGTTTCCGAGTCTCTACTTATGGAGAATCGAGGAATTATTGAGAATTTATCTTTTAAGCGGGACCATGAGCTATATTAGTTTTGATAAATGATCTTTTAAATTTTCACATGGCTTTCTCATTTATTACAATTTTGCGCACAGCTTTCTCGGTGTGAAAGTTTCTTGATCGATTTTAGTAAATGGATGGACAAGAGTGAGTGTACAGTAAAGATCTACCGAATAAAATTCAGCAACATGAGGCGTTGATATGCATATAAGGATCATCTTCATGCACGTGTCACGAATTGCACGATGCCACGAGCGATCGTCGGCAGTGATAAGCTCAGCACCTCCTCGACCGTGAATACTAATAAATTATCAATCATCACTTTTGTTCGGGAAAGTTGTAAATTGCAATGTTTAATTTTGCGAATGTTATGAAAAAAAAAAAAAAAAAAAAAAAAAAAAAAAAAAAAAAAAAAAAAAAAAAAAAAAAAAAAAAAACGGGTTTTAGAAGGAGGATTCTGAAGTCGGGAATGTTTCTTGGAAAAGTGATTGATAACAAAACAATAAATTAATGAGAATAGAGGGAAGCTTGAGAAACAAATATCAAGTCATATCGTCATAACAACATTCGATGTAAAAGGGAAATACAATGATAAAAGGGAATAGAGATAAAAACAATAAATAATACATAAATAAACAAACAGGGAATAATGGGGAAAATTTAAGAAAATTGCCAGAATTATCATGAAGAAATAAGACAATTAATACGAAAAATCGGCGAAGTGAGCGAATAAATGTTAAATAAAATTTATGACAACAGTTTTTAATCTTGCAACGAAAGGTCATAAAGCTTCGGTTGAAATTTATATATTCATGGAATTTGCGATAAAAATTGAGTATCAACAAATTGAAATGTCAAAATCATTGTAGAGTTACGAATTAGGAATAGGTAATTGATTAATCAGTCAAAGAAACGACGTAGCTGATAAGAAGAGTTGAAACGCGACGCACAGGTGTAACAGCGATGACGCGGCAGTGTCCGTCACCGAGGTTATTTACTCCCGCGTATCCACTGGAGGATCTGTCCCTATGGCAGTAAACGGAAAAAATAATGTTTCTCACTCTCGCGACGGCCCAAAGGGCACAAACTTTTTCGCTTATTCATTTGGAAAACATTATACCATCGTTGAGTGGCATTGAAATAAGGATCTAACGAAAGCTTCAAAACCTGGTTCAGTCCCTCCAATTCTCACGTTACCCTATTACGTGGACAAACCACAGCTCCGTGCTGCAAAAACCATATTGCACTACACATCAGTTGCCACGGAGGAGTTGAGGAAAAATAAAAAGTACAGCCACTCCGCAACGTTCGAGTGCGTTCGAGAAAAGACTCGGGATTGATCGTATAAAAAAAAAAGCCGCAGACTGACAAAAGAACTCTATTGTTTTAGAGAAGTTTTAGAATAGGCATATTAAAAAAAAAAAACCTTTGTCTTACAATAGTACTAATTAACATAAGATGTAAAAAAGTTTTATTATATTTCTAAGAATAGAAACTATAGCATTCGTATGTTTCAATAGTTACTGGTCTAACTATTTTTCTGGTTCCGATCGTTCTTTCGGAATGATCGAGAAGAGTCTAATGAGAAGTTGAACTAAACTCTGAACATCAACAACGTGTCATCTCAAAGAACGGAGGGCAAAGTATAATTGACCGATCAAACGAACTTACACAAAATTCGATCGTAATTATATTAGTGCCTCGTTCGAAGAGATTATACGACCATCCTATGTTTATACATTCCCACACAATAATCCGAGTTGAAACTTTTCAAGAATGACACTCAACATTACGAAGAACCGAAATTATACGTACAGTGAAAGACTAGTATAATATGGCGAGACTAGTGTAAAGTACTGGTATAACAGTACTACACATGTAATCTATTCGAACGAGGCCCTTGTATGATTACGATTGAAGTTCACTTGTTCATTTGACCTCATTTAATGTTCAAGCGCGGTTAAGATGTCCGATTGGTGAAATATAAAAGCGACGTGTGATGTGGAAGTTAGCAGCTTTCACGTAAATCGGATTTCTACCGTGAACAGGAATGCTTCATCGCTTACAGCTGAATGGATGAAAATGGATAATCGAAAAAAAAAACAAAAAAAAATTGAACAATACGAAGAAAAAAAAACTGATAAAGTAATAAACACGACAAAAATGCTGGAGTACCAGAAAAATTGAGTTGGGCAGAGATTGACGTATGGGCGATCGTTTTTTAATCTATTTTTTTATTTCGATAGAACAATCGATCGTTGGCGTACCAGCCATGCGTTCCGTGCATTCGGGGTGTTGTTCCTGTTGCCCCAGAAATAGAAACCGAAACGTTTGGCATCGATGATATATCGAACTGCATGCACAACGGTTGAAAGCACGGCTCTACCGCGGTTTATAGAGACCGGAGAAAAAAAAAAAAATAAAAATAAAAATAGAAATGCACGTCGCAGCAATAATTTCGCGGCATTGTAAATTGAGCGTGTGCGCTTTGTTCATTCGCATACGCGAGCGTAGGCCCGCAGCGTGTCGACCGGTTCGCATATACGAATGGTATGGTTTATGTGTATCGTTACGCATAGGCAGTTTCCGTGGGTTCCCGTCGGCCGCAGAGCGGCGGTAGGAATTTCACTGAGAGTTGTTATATGTAAAATTGTCGGAGCCGCACGAATCGTTGGGAATTGTCAATGGTCGATCGTCCATTTATCGACCGCTTATTATGCACTGTGACGCGTCCTTCGACCCTCGACGGTTCGGGCCGATCGGAGACCGATGCACAAATGACGCCTTCGTGCTATTTCTATGTCAGAAGTGGACCAGGTTGTTCCACTTCTGACTTGATAACCGGCGAAGAACTGAGTCGGCTGGAACCCCACCGCCGATATTTTCCAATTGCGGGGGGATGAAATCCCTTGCTCGACGATTCCAGTTCCCAGTGATTTTTCTCCAGTAAGAGCTCGAAAATACGATTAAAAATAATAATAATTGTAATAACAACCTATTTTCCCTGAGATCGTCCCGTCGACTCGACGAAGCGTACTCACGATCGTTTTTTCCTAATAAACCGAAGATTTATTTCTAAAAAATCTCTCGCAGTTCCTTGTTGGCTGGACAAATGAGCCACGCCGAAGAAGGGAACATTTTAAAGCGCGTTAAAAACGTCTGCGTTACAGCACATATCGGCTTCGTGCTCGAGTATTCACCGTGTCGCTCTCATTGTACAGTAGTCGGGTAATTCTTACATTAACATTAACGGGTAATTCTTACATTAAAAAAAAGTTGATTTATATTCTATCAATAAAAAATTACACAATGATTATGATATGGTGTTTACATACTAAAAAAAAAAAAAAAAATGTTTGTACTTTTTACAACAACTTATTGTCCACAAGCGTTCACAATTTTTTATTTTTTAATTTTCTAGCTTTACAGACAAAAGTAAAAAAAAAAAAAAAAACTAAAATTGTCAATGACACGGGAAATAAAAGGACGGGTTCGTATATTCAAATAAGTGACAAACTAGTTTGTCGCTTATTTAACAAAATTATTTTCACGAAATTTCGCATTCCGCTTTTACGAAATTACTTCTTACTGTGTATGTTGCGAAATGATAATTGCTTGAAAAATTGCATTCAATAAATTTGTAGCCAATAATTTTGTACCTCGTGCCTCTAATTAATTAATCGTGCTGTTAAAAGAAATATCGTTCAGAGATATTTTATAACAATTAGCGGTGAGAATACGGGCCGGTTCATAAATAATTCGCCGTATTCCTCCGTTTTCCCCTAAAAAAAATCTTTTTATTACAATGCTTCAATACTTACCAATATTTTAATTAACGATGAAACTTAATGAAACCGATGAGCGCCGGATGAGGGCTGGGTTCGGTCAATTCGCAGATCGGGAAAATCTGAAGCACGACGCACCTGCACGTTCGATGGATAAAATTAAGTTTTAGCATTACAATTGTCGAAGGATTCGGCGAATAGCCGAACTCCGGGGAGCGTCTAATCGAATTCCGGACTGGAAGAGAGTGTGCGCTCTCCGCAGTCTGGGTCCCGCTAATAGCCGAAATTATCGTCGGCGAAAATAATTACAGCCTGGCACTACAGCGCCCTCTCTCGTCCCTTCCAAATTCAGTTAGTTCCTCCTTGTCGTCGTCGTCGTCGTCGTCAGCGTCGTCAGCCTCGTCAGCCTCGTTCGCTCGCGACGTCATAACGAAATCGTGAAAATTAAATTGCTACCGACCACGTACTCCAGCTGAATCCGTCGAATTAAATTGTCGTCATTATCTTCTATCCGTGCGTGATGCGACTTCTCGCCGTCGTCGTCGGCGTCTCCACCGTCGCCCGTAACGCCGTCGCAATCTAAATTTGTAATCCTCATCGAATTACCATTTTCCATTAATGAGCCTCGCAATTAACGAAAATGTTCGGCTCCAACAAATGAATAAAGAAACAAATAAATGAATGCATAAATAAATTAATCATATCTTCCAAAGGCCGATGCTGAGGATATGGAAGGTTGGATATATCGACGAGGGCTCTCGAGAGGGACACGGACCGATAGGATGGAAGAGAAGGAAATAAAAGGAAAAAAGAAATATGAACGAGATGGAAAGGGTCGACGGGGCACGGGGCATCGATCGAAGGACGAGAGGAAATAAATGATAAAATGAGCAAGGGAAGATGAGACTCGGAATTAGATTTTGCGATGTCCATTCCACGCGTCGTTGACACTACAAAGGAAAAATCGCGGCCTCCTTTTGTACGGATAAATGGATCGGTGATGATTCATATTGGAACATACCGGAGGCGAGGAGGACATTTCCGAGCCACCGTTCGCTTCTCCTTCATTTTTTTTTTTTTTTGCTTCCTCATAGAGAAAGTTTTTTTTTTTTTTTTGGTAATTGCAAAAACGAATAAATCATTTTTTTATTCCTTCCGGCGTGGATGTGAGCTTTAAAAAATTCAAGTAGCCACAGCGTGGTACGTGGTTACTCGGTATCCAAATTGCCAAGTAACTAATTCGGAGCGAAGAAAACTAGTAACGAGTCTTGTTGTTTTTTTTTTTTTTTTCAAAATTTATTGTTATATTTTTTTATGGAAAAATTCAGAATGTAATGAGAATTCGTTGTAATAAGAGTTCAAGGATGAAAAGCGAGGAAGAGAGAGAGAGAGAGAGAGAGAGAGAGAGAGAGAGACAGAGAGAGAAGGAGAGAAAAGCAGAAGACTCTCGTTAACTGGCCAAGAGGACGATGGGGCTTTTTAATAAAGTCATCTTGCCTCCGGGCCATTGGCAAGTTAGTCGATTAAGCGCTGCTTCGAGGGAGAAATAATTTTCTCAGCGCTTATTTGATTTAAAACAATAATTGAACTTCCAAGTTTTTCGGAGATCGTTCCAAGTGAGTCGCAAGACGAAAGAGACCGGAGAGCGGGTGGAGTAAGTTTTAGTGGGTCTAATTAAATTGTGGAAAACAACAATATACAAAGTAGCGGCAATAAAATTATCTTTAGACATACTCCATATGATTCTCCGTTTTACTGATGCTCCGTATAGTATTTTTTATTTTCATAGAAAATTCGCACGCGCACAGAGAAAATTATGGAAAATTCAAAACGACACGGCTATAAATATATACAAGTATATAGTTAAAAAAAAAAAAAAAAGTCCATCGGTTCCGATATTTCCAATTCTAACGAAAATCCCACGATGGGAGAAACCGTTCGTAGCTTTGTGCGCCGCTGCCACACATCAATCCTCCCGTGTATCGAGCCCAATACGCAGATATCGACGGGTGACAATCGCTGCGTTGGTTTTTTTTTTTTTTTACCAACTAAAATAAACTCGGACTCCGCCATACCCTTTATTCCACGTCAAAGTCCATTTATTCTCAAAATAAAACTGACAAATCGGCTAAGCTTCTTCGTGCACAACTACCTTCTGTAAAATATAGTATCAGATATATACGGGACAGTTTAACTATCTGGAAAACCAAAGCTCGAAAAATAAAACGGTTATCCGTGCATACGGCGGAAAATATCGAAATCGAACGAGAAACTTCATCAAAGATTAAGTAAAAAAAAATAAAATAAAAAAATAAATAAATACATAAATATTAAATAAACAAATAGATAAATGACTGAACAAGCTCGCTCTAGCAGTTAAGATAATTCCTGGAACGATTTCGAAACCGCAGCTAACGGTCAATCGAGAAATAATCGTCGCAGAGTGCGGAGTGCCTCGTGTGTACAAATCGCCTTCGACCTTGTCCGTAGCTCGTCAAGGTCGAACCTCGCCGAAGGATAAACGACGATCATGGTCGAGGCACGAAGACGAGTAGGAGAGTGAGGGGAACATCTTTTTTTTTTTGCCCTGACACACAAAGAGTGAGCGAAGCGTGAAGGTTGAAGTAGGAATTTAAAATGAGGTGCGACGTTAGTCTGGCAAAGTCTCGGAAAGTCTTCGTCGGGAGGGTCTTAGTTCCGCCGGCATTTCCTCTGAATCACGAGCGAAACTAGTGAAAAAGCCAACGCGCCGCAAACATCCTCGCCGCACGCCCGGTATGAAAACTCCGTCGGAAGAAATGGGGTAGCGAGGAGGAAAAAAAAAAATAAAACATAAAACAAAAATACACACACACATACGGGCAAGCATTGCGCACATTTCTTACGGCCGGTATGGAGATAAGAGTCGCGACGCGAATATACGCAAAACTTAAATTCACCATATCCCAGCGCGTAAATAATCACAGAGTTGCTTCTTTTGGTTCCTCGTTACGGAAGTGCACACGGAAGTGCACAGTCCAAACTGCGATTGCTGTTTTTATTTTCATTTTTTTTTCTTTCTTTTTTTCGTGTAATCCACCAAATTATTTAGATGATGCTTTCAAGTCGGAAGAAAAGAAAAAAAAATCCATGGATATTTAAATGAAGGTACACGACAATATACACGACAATATACACGACAATAAAACGTAGACTCGAAGTTCACGAAAACAGCGATTCCTAGGCCTAAAAAATGTATGCACATGATTTCTTGTTATTTCATTAAAAATCTTTCTATTCGTATAACTTTCTAAATTGAAGAATATGATACACAGTATCAATATTCGGGGAGAAATAAATCCCGATGACAGTCATGTCTCTGCAGATACGGCGATGACCGAAATCGAAAATCCCAAGATCGATCCTGACATAGGAAGAGAAAAATCGTTTTGTGGATAAAAGATTAACGACATCGGAGATATTTTCCAAGGACTTCGCGTTGAATTCAACGAAATAGAGAGCAATACGAGGATTAGATATTTCGTAAGGAAAAGTAAGGTGAGCGAAGGGAATCTAGGGAACGACGAAAAATGAGTGATATCGAGAAAGAATCGGAGATGATAAAAGAGTCGGGAGTGCGGAAAGCCGGACCTGGGAAGATCCGATTCTTGGAACTGTAGGGGGGAGTCGTCGTTTCAAACATTTATTCGACATTCCCCCCCCCCCCCACTTCCTTCTTATCGCGGATCTTTTATTTCTCTCCTAACTATACATATATAATCAAAATATGATTGTATAAGAATTCGAGTCACAAGCGAACAAAAAGATTTAACATAAATAATAAAAATCTTAATAAAAATAATACTTTAGATGTCACACTTCGATTTAAAAAAAAAAATGTATCGTCGACCGCCACCACAGGAAGACGTCGTATCAAGCCAATATAAAATATAAAAAATCACAATTAAAAGCGTGACGAAAATAAGGAAAAATAACTCAAATCAAAAGCATTATTTTACAAATGCTCAACTTTCTTTTAAATTGTATTGTCGACCGAGAATCAGCGGTTTGAAACAGGCTTTAAATATTCCAAGAAGACTGCTCCGCGAACTGTCGTACTTTCTGCGGAAAGTTGCGCGGCTCGGTGGAGAGGTTGGAGGGGGGGGGGGGGGGGGGGTGGGTAGTAAAATTATCGAATAAAGTTGAGCAACAGAGAGAAGCCTGGAGTCGTAGTAGCAGTGGAATGGCGCGAGAAGGAGGGGGGGGGGGGTGTTCGAGATTTATTCGATGTGTCGGAAAGTCGAATTCGCGTAAAAGTTGGCTTTCACGCGCGCGCAGCGTCGACAACTTTTTGGAACGGGTCAGAGGGGGGTGCAAACGGCGGAGAGGGTTTTCGGTGTGGACGGTCGTAAAGTCGGATGGAAATAATAAGCAGCCCAGCCAAAGCATACGCTAGCCGCGAGGTTGCTGCTGCCGTTGCAGTATGTACAGTGAGGTCTCTGTGTGTGAGACGGTGGAGCTTTCGCGCGGCGAGGGGAGCGCGGGGGGCGGGGGGGGGCCCGGGGGGAGAGCGTCGGTATGTTACCGAGCGAGGCCGGGCGGTGTCGCTCGAATTTAGGAGGCTTACGAGATGTGAATGTGGCGCGAAGCAATAAATATGTCGGCGTTGGGTGAATCCCCCGGAAACATGGAGGATAACGGATTCCCGTTCTTACCCCGCGCGGAACGTCGCCCGAGACGACGAAATCTTTTGTTTCGAACTTCTCCGCGCGCCCGGAGAGACATCGTCGACTGTGCGGTGGGATTTCATGTTGGTAAAAAAAAAAGAAAAAATAAAATAAAAATAACGAGACAAAATAAAACTTTCGGGCGAAAGCTAAATTTTCAATGGTGGACGAAGAAACTTTCGTGAATATATTTGCGATAAAGATAAACAATGATTCTGACGGGGTTGCGATAAGAGACCGATGCTGAGTACCGCGGAAGTTTTCACCAAGGGGAACGAAATTGAAAACAGTCGAATCCACCTATTCATTGACGCGACTTCGTGTGAAAGAGAAAAATGTTGAGGTCTTTTCATTTGAGCATCCGGCTGGTCAATTTTTTCATTCTATCTGCGAGAAAAATAATTGAAACGATACCCGAAGATGGAAAGAATTTTTTTTTTCTCCCGATTTCTCTATACTGACAAAAAAAGGATAGTATTTCCTACTGTAACGAATAGTTTCCACGGGGAAGATCTATGTAAATAGTTTCTGATAGCACATAGTCAATCGGCTGAACTCTGGTTGCAACCGGGATTTTTTGTCATTGCTGTGACTGTATAATGTACACCGAAAATAATATCAACTAAGCTGCGATTGCGGGTGACGAAGGAAACGTTTGGTCGATTGAACAAAATGTTTGTTCAATTCGAGTAACTATTCGTTGAAGCAACTAGATATTAGGTCAAACAACTCAATATTAGGTCAATCAACTCAATATTAGGCCAATCAAGTCAATATTAGGTCAAACAACTAAATATTAGGTCAAACAACTAAATATTAGGTCAAACCACTAAATATTAGGTCAAACAACTAAATATTGGGTCAGACAACTAAATATTGGGTCAAACAACTAAATATTAGGTCAGACAACTAAATATTAGGTCAAACAACTAAATATTAGGTCAATCAACTAAATATTAGGTCAAGCAACTAAATATTAGGTCAAACAACTAAATATTAGGTCAAACAACTAAATATTAGGTCAAACAACTAAATATTACGTCAAACAACTAAATATTAGGTCAAACAACTAAATATTAGGTCAAACAACTAAATATTAGGTCAAACAACTAAATATTAGGTCAAACAACTAAATATTAGGTCAAACAACTAAATATTAGGTCAAGCAACTAAATACTAGGTCAAACAACTAAATATTAGGTCAAACAACTAAATATTAGGTCAAACAACTAGATATTAGGTCAAACAACTAAATATTACGTCAAACAACTAAATATTAGGTCAAACAACTAAATATTAGGTCAAACAACTAAATATTAGGTCAAACAACTAAATATTAGGTCAAACAACTAAATATTAGGTCAAACAACTAAATATTAGGTCAAGCAACTAAATATTAGGTCAAACAACTAAATATTAGGTCAAACAACTAAATATTAGGTCAAACAACTAAATATTAGGTCAAAAAACTAAATATTAGGTCAAACAACTGAATATGCGTTCAATCAACTAAATATTTCTTTCAATAGACCAAATATTTCCTTCGCCACCCGCAACCGCAGCTCAGTTTGACATTACCACACCTCTTTTTCGGTATAGACACTCTGCTTGGGAACTATTTTATTTGGTAAAAAGTCAATATTGTTGCTTTCACTATACAATATTTCCTCAGTGTAAAGTAACCACATTCCTTGCGCGCAATCCCGGCGGAAAATCGCTTATTACTGACCAATGATCATTATTCACCTTTGCGCATGCGCAGTGCTGTTCCATTACTCCCTGTGGTGCAATAGGGCTGATTACTCTCTATGGAAGCCCCATTACTCCCCGAGGAATATTGGTTATTGGCGCGTATGACGATTTTGTGTTGCAAGAAATGAGCGCAAAAAAGTATTGTACGGGAGGAAGCGGATTTTCACGTCCTGTGATTTCTGCTCTCGCTTCACTCGGGCAGCGAAATTTGCACTCGGTGAAAATCGTGCCCTTCGCTCCCTTGCAGCGTACACCCAGAAAAGGAGTTTATAAAATCGTCAATAAAATCGGATATTAGAATATTTTTATTTGAATTAATTAAATTTTTATTTGACTCAAGGATATTTTTACTTGATTCAAGTATATGCGATATTTAACTCTAATAAAATTTATTAGATTTCAATAAAACTCTATTAAGCCCATATTTAAATGAGCAATTTTATTTGCTCTAAATAAATTTTATTTGGTTTGAATAAATTTTTTTTCTGGGTGTAACATACTACATATACTTTTTCATCAATTTTTGTTTTCAATTGCGTATTACTGCCCGACGATCGGTATGTAACACCGTGCATCCCGCTGACTATACATCCACATAGCTGCGAAATTGAATTGAGTCAATCCCCAAGGTAGATCCGTCCAACACGAGATTATCAGGAGTTACGATTAATATTATTGACAATAATAGTTGCAATATGTCGATTGGTAAGAGCGATGGGCAGCTGCCGGTGACGGATATCCGTTGGAAGCCTCCGAGCTGCGCAGCCCGGCGGTAACATCGGTCCACACTGGGGCTTGATTTCCGTCCGACCCGCTATTGCTTCGGCGCTATTGGTCGAACTAAATTTTTATCAGCGCCTATGCTATCGATAAATAGATTTCTTTTTTATCACATTTTCCTTCGACCCCTCGCGAGCTGTACGTGTCGATAACACGATAGAAGATTTATCGAATCGCTGATTAAAAGTGGCGCAGGGCAAACGGCGCCCGACTAGAGCGCTACAGGAGAGCGATCGAAAATTACCGCGCTCCCAGTACTGGCCCGACACGTAAATGGACGGTCGCTCTTTGATACCGGAGCCAATTAACGTCTCGTACTTTCAACGGTAAACCAAGTTAGCAGCGTGCATATAGGATGGTACAGAGCGCCAGTACAGCCACTTATTATTGATCGGATATAGATAGGCGGTGCGAGCCTGTTTCGGTCCAGAAACGCGGGAACCGGAAGCACTCTGCCTGGTTCAGCTCTAGCGTGGAGCCAAGTGCCGGGTTCCGATAGTCAACTCATAACCATATATAGAGTTAACACCCCCCCCCTTGACGATATAGACTATCGAACAGAGAGCTCGTTGGCGAGGATGCGAAATTTCCTTGCCGCTACCTCCCGCACTATCCCGACACGGCCAGTTCTCACTCCGATCGCACTCAATGCACCGTTTGACGCGGAAACGTGTGCAAGGTCGGCGGATGTCGATCGTAAACGAGTTACCGTGGGATCGAGATGATGCACTCAAAACGCGCCGGGGAGTGGTCTCGTAAGAGGGTTTCTCTGACGCTGACACTGTTGCATTCTCCGCAACCGCCAGCCTCCGTTGGCTTTTACCGGCACCTCTCTGTGCCCTCCCGAGAATGTAGTGGGATAATTTGGAGCCGATGGGACAGATTGCTGCATTCTCTCGCGAGAGGAGATCCCGATCGTTCGGTGATTTACGGGATCCAAGTTGGAGGGAGGATCGCACTTTTTGCCACTCGTGCGACACGTTTTTTCGTCTTCAGTTGTCGTTAACAGTTAACAGCCGATAATCTTGATAGCGCAAAAACCGTAATATCTGCCGATTGACATCATCTGTTCACTGTAAAAAATGTTATGAAATTTACAACAGGTTTAATATACAAAGTTACATGAAATATACGATCTGGGTATGTGAAATTAGAATTCGTATATATTGTATTTGAATTTTAATAATTTAATCTTGAATGTCATACCTGTATATTAAAATTACCGGTGATGGCATAGAAAATTAAGACATCCGTATATGAAAATGATGTTATTATTACAAATATTATACGAAGAATATTGTTTTTAATATACCAGTAACGCAATATTCTTACATACGTGTCAATGAAATTTCATGTACTGTATATGCATAAAACTTCATATACATTTATGAATTTTCAAAGAGAAATTTTGCACAGTGTATAACTTATGAGATTCTTTTTATGGAAACTTTACATAGAGACTGAGATGGTCCCTCAGGTCGCCGGTATTCGCCATCTTTGATTTCACTCGTTCTCTCTCCCCGCCCCCCCTTTATCCAAATTAATTCGCAAATCGAGGTTCTCGTTCGGATGTAATCACGAATCGCGACTCCTGTAATCTCCGAACGATAGCGTGGGCGATCGTGGAGTATGTACGAATAGGCCGTGAAATTTATGCCGCGGTATAGGGTGGGAAGGCTCGACCGCAGGATCAAATCCAGCCGAGATAGGAGTTGCACGGATGCAATTTAGATAAGGTAAATTATCGTGGGGGAGAGATATGGACGATATGGCTTCGATAAAATTCGAGATGGACCGAAGGTCCTTCCACCCCGTTCGTATCTCCAGCTTCTGCGAGTCTATACTGCTAATAGCGGATCTATATCCCGGGTGCGGTATGAGTAAGCCGTGGCGTTACAGCGGGATGGTGTGTGTACGAGAGGAGACGCTACGGGACGGGGTTGGGTTAGGAGGGTTCAGAAGAGCCCAGAGTAAATTTGTCCCGAGGACGAATCGGGGTAACTGGATGAGGGAGAGCAGCTCGCACACGATCGTGACTAAGAATTTAGGGTGACGTATGATAATACTGTGTCTGCCCGACGATCGATAACTCTCCTCGAGAGTGCGGCTGCGAGAGCGCCGCCATTTTCCGAAGGGATTACGAAATCCAACCGCGCGACTCTTGCGAATATCCCGTGTAAACCCCGCGTTTCTTCATCCCCTCACTCGGATCCGATCCCACTTTATCGATCACAATTTCTCTTCGTATCTTCGTCCCGTTATGCGGTAAAAAAACAAAAAAAAGAACGTCAAACGCCATTATATAGTCGAGGCTTTGTGGCGGTTGTATAGCTTGCGAGAGCCATTCTTGACTGCAGTCTCACAGTACCTACGGTGTTTCGTACAACGGATCTTAACTTATTTACGACCAAGTTTTGCAATATCGGAGGATTAGCTTTGTGGATTATCACTACCGCTTAACGTTTTTTTCTTTTTTATTTTCGTATCCTGAGAAAGGATGAACTGTTCTCGGCCAATGGAAGATCACGGGTTGTCTTCTTGGACTCCCATTAGCGAGGCCATTACGCTCTTTCGAGCAACCTCGTTCTATTCCCCCCCTTCAACCTATCTTTTCCTCTTCACGGCGGGTCGCTAGATCCGCCACAATTTTCGCTACTTCGCAACCACATTTCGTTTCCCCTCGTAGTTTGCTACCGATTGGCTATTAATCCCGGAAACGTTGCGGCATCGCTACGGTCACAGCAATCAGTCAACTGTATCGTCCATTTTTTTTTGCTAATATTTTTCTGCACTGTAAAAATAAATTGTAAATTTAATGTACTGGAACTTTAAATTTGCTTGCAGTACTTACATTGATTGAACATTAATGTACTTTCTTGTAAAATAAAAATATCAGGTATTAAAAATTATAAATCTGTACCTAAAATAAATAATATGTAAAATTATAACATAAAAATAAAAATTTTACTGTAAAATTGTAACGCTCATCTGTTTGAAATTTTCGAAACAGTTTGTGCAAAAAATCCTCCACTACTGTTCATTAATTTTCAAACCATTTTTTTTTTTTACAGTCTAATATTGGAAACAAACTCGGGCAAATACGTTAAGCGCTTTGAAGTGAAGGGATTGATGTATTCTAGTACCCTGTACTTCGGTACTTAAAACAATGTCGCACCATCTCCCCGTTTAACTCGTGCTCGGTAGGTAAAAAAAAAAAAAAACTGCAATTGATTTTTAACGGGTGTTAACAATTTCCGGTTGAAAGCAAACTCTTAAGTCTAACCCGTGTAAAAGAAAAATGTATGTATGTACGTCAGTATTTTCATGTACGGATTTTCATGTGCATACAATATGAACTTTTGCTCTAGACATATAAAACTGCTGTGCAATCGACCCAGACACTGAAAACTAGGGACGGTACAACCTGGATATCGAAAAATATGGAGACATAGTCCTGAACACCGAAACTATGGAGGAATTCACCTGGATTTTGATAATCCTGTCGTCCACAACCTGGTAGCCGAACTGTATGTTGCAGTCGAACTGATAATACCTAATAATTCGGTTGCTATAGCATAGTGACATGTTACAACCGACTCGGGAACCTCAAACGTTGAAGTCCGTAAAAAGTCCCGGATCGGGTCAAAAGCTGTACATCATATTGACGAAATACGGACACGTCATATACATTTTATTTTAACACGGGAAGAATTTGCTTTCAACCGGAAATGATCAGCACTCCTAAAAAAATGTATGACAGTGTTTGTTGTCGACCGCGGTACTTCAAATGCCCTTTCACGTTTTACCTAGTACAGTAGAACCTCGATTATCCGAATCAATTGGGGTCGAGACCAGTTCGGATTAACGATTATTCGAACAATCGAGTTGTGAACAAAAAATATTATAATAATAACATACGTAATGAATATGAGGTTTTTAAAAGTATAAATTCGCATACAAACATTATATATATATATACACTTTGGAACGTATTATTAAACGCTTACTTTAAGCATTCTTCTTGATAAAGTCGTCAATTTTTGGTTGTATAAGCGCACGATACAAATTTGCACACGCTTGCAACAAAGTAACGCTCGACGATATGTAACAACGAAATTTTGCGGCATGGTTTGAATAATAAAGGGTTTGGTCACAATAAATTCCTGTTCGGATAAAATAAATTGCAGTTCGGATAATCGAAGGTTCGGATAATCGAGGTTCTACTGTACTCAACATTCGAACACTCAAGCACTACTCAAGTTCGCGGTACTCGAGTAGTTTGTATTTGAAAATGTATGCAATTACTTGAGATGATTTCCCACCACCGATTAGAAGCAATGTTTTTTTTTTTTTAAATAAAACTCAGGCTATATCGCACCGAGTTATAGGATCGAGAATGGTGCGAGTGTCTTGACGATAACGAAGCTTGCGCCGAGCACAAACGGTGACTTTAATTGTCCAACTAACGAGCCAAGTGGCAATTAGTAATCGGATTAATTAATTTACCCGGTGCGCTATACCCTACACGGGGTTGCGGGAGCTTTCACTGTGTGCCCGGTTATATAGCGTATACGCAGGAAACGGATCCGCGTTGCATATTCAAACCGGTGGGTTACAGGAGCCGTCCTAGTTTCCTGTATCTGCGTATTACGGACCGGCGCCTCTCCTTCGTGCGAGACCCCCCCATACACGACGTAATTCAACGGCATTAGGTCTGTCACGTTCGTAATCAAAGGCTCGTGTATGTACGCGCACACGCACACACACACACACACACACACATATTTATTTTATTTTTGCAATTATTATCAACCCTTCGACTGCCACTTTAGCATACATATTTGATATTTTATGTTTCATGAAGACACCTTTTCCTTTTAATTTTTTTTGCCATTTTTTGGGCACACACTCTTTGCAGAAAGGTGCCTATTAAAATCGCCGTCCATGACTATATATTTAAGTATTACATTTTTTGTGAAATTTACTGTGAAGCAATATTTTCAGCTGCGAAGTATGCACAAGGCCTATGGAAGTTTTTCAAATCCTTTGCACTAGAATGTTTCTCAAAAGGAACTTTTTTTTTTTTTAATTTTGCTCCCATCCTTTTAAAGTATAGATTTGGATCTTAAATTAAACCTCACGTAAGGCGGTCCCTAGCAAAAGATTCTAAGATGTGTTGCGTTCGACGTTTGTACCAAAAAAGTCGACAGCTTCTTCATTTTTTTGGCATAAACGACGAATGTGGCATCTCTTAAGACTTTTTGCTTAGGCCCGCCATTCGAGAGGTTCAATTTCAGATAAAAATCTATACTTTTTGAGGGTGGAAAGAATTTTTTTTCCACAAATTCACCGTACTCGATATTTTTAGAGTTTTCTATATATGAATTTACAAATCGAAGTCTTTCGTGTTTAATATAAAATATTACGAAAAGTTAACCTCCCACCCAGTAGAACTGTATATTTTGATCGATAAATAAATCCGGCGAATGACGGTCGCTGACAACTGAGCTTGAGAGGTTTCGTATTTTTTTTTTTTTTAGGTAAAACGTCGAATGCGACACTTCTTAGAATTTTTTGCTCGGCACCGCCTTTCACGAAGTTTAATTTGGGATCGAAATCTGTACTTTAAAAAGGTGGAAGGAAAATGTTTGAAAATGCACTGATCGTGAATTTGCCACTAATTTTACTACTATCGCAATATTTGATACGGAAGCTCGCGTCAGAACAAAAATACTTATTTTCCGTAAAATTGAAACATTCAGTCTCAAAATATAAACGCTATTTCAATTGATTCTCGCCAGGAAATGATTTTGCACAATGTTTAAATGTGATTTTCCAATGTTTTCGAACATTCCGAACACGCTTTCATAAAAATCTTCTTTCTGCTTTTTTTTTTCCATGAAAACAAAGCTTCCTCTGTGAAGAAGCAATGAATGTAAATTCATCGATTTTAATATGGCAACGGTGATTAATGTTGCGGGAGCGATGCCATTGGAAGAGCTCGTGGGGCTATTCGTGTAATATACTGTCGGACGAGCGCAAACTACCCTGGGGGTTCTTTCGAATTTAAAACCCTCCGTGGATTGCGTCCTCTCCATGCGTCATCTCCATTGTTTTGCAGTTGGCGGAGCGGAAGGGATTGTCCCCGAGGGCGAGGAACTTCTCCCTTCGTTCACGATGTTCCGGCTCTATTACACATCTCCGCAAAATTCTCCGCGTACTTTCGCCGTTAGATCGGATTCGATTCTACTGTACCGACTGTCAGTAAAAATTTGCTCAATTTTCCCACGAAAATATTATATACAATTCATTCGTAGAACCGTTAATTAGCCTCGCGTGCTCTTGCCATCGACCGGCGCATCAGTTATTCCTGGTGTTGGATTCATTGCACGTCGTATTAATTATTTCTCGGAGACTCCACTGTCGTCGATAATTGCCATTAACGGATAACCAATTCCCACACGGTGGAATGATTTTAGAATTGAAATATATGAGTTTGCCGATGACAATCGAGATAATTTATGAAATTATGAATCATCCGGGTCAACGGGTCATGATCGTTCGCGGGATGAAAACCATTGATTAACTACAGGTAAATAATAGCCATCAGTTAACGATTCCATCGATTTAATTCGCGTCAATTAAACCATTGCCACGTAAGTGTTTTTCTCGTTCGGCTAATCGGAATAGCGTCGCCACACTTTTTTCTGCAATTACCGTGTCGTAAGAAAAAAAAAATTACTATCGTCGGGACAAAAAATGTCTCCTCCGAAAAGAGTGAAGACGAATGTTTAGTAATATCGCAATAAGTAATATCGAATGGATACAATGCAGAAAAAGTAATCGGTGCAGATTAAGGCAGTACTTGTGGTACAGCCTCGCCATACGTGAGTTTCAGAGAAAATTTCGAACACTTCTCGATAAGCTAAAAATCTGAAAAAAAAAATCAAGTGTATGGGAGAAGCTGCTGCAAAGATTGTTTTTGTGAAATAATTGTGATTTGTCATTAACAAATTTAAGATAAAACTCATTATTCGACAAATGTCCCGGCAACTTAACTATTCCTTCCTAAAATTCATTCCTTCATAAAAATAATTCGGTTTTTTTTTTTTGTATTAATACGTATGAATTTTTTCAGAATTTTTTTTGTAATCTTTGAAAATCGCATTTTTTATGTTTAAACTGTGAAAAAACGCAATTTTCAAGGATTACAAAAAATTCTGAAAAAAATTCATACGTATTCATGAAAAAAAAAAACGAATTATTTTTATGAAGAAAAATGATGAATAATAATTTTTTATCTTCAATTTTGTTGATAACAAATTGGAATTATTATTTCACGAAAACAATCTTTGCGGCACCTCCCGTGTACTTGATTTTTTTTTCAGATTTTTATCCCATTGAGAAGTGTTCGAGATTTTCTCTGAAACTCACGTTTGGCGGGACCGTACAGCAAGTACTACCCTAACTCGATGATTGAACACGCTCCCGGCTAAATAGCCTGGTGGAAACTATCTCAGTGCCAATATTTAACCCTCAGTACTGCCAAAATGTGACTATCTCGTTTCCACCAAAAAATCAACCTACCTATGTGTATTCGCTGAAGAATTAATCGGTTAGACCAACCGATTACTTTTTCAGCGAACAAATATAGGTAAGTCGGAGCAATTGTGAAGATTTTCGGTGGAAATGGCACGGTCACATTTTGACACTACTAAGGGTTAGATTTTGGCACTTAGATAGTTTCGGCTGTACAGGAGCTGTGGTTGGAAATGACTATCCGTGAGCGGAGTCATCGATACCTCGAACTTGGGTAATTGAGATCGGTGCCCGATTCCCCGCGCCCGATGGGGGCTCTCGGAAGTCTCACGACTCACGGATATCCGATTCTCTCACTTTCATCTCCCCTTGCCTCGCTTCCCCAGCTCCTCTCTCCAACTCCACACAACACCTAAGACGGAGAAATTCGAACGAGTTTGCCTTTAATGAATGATCGATCGAGTTTGGTGCGTTGAACTTCTAAGGATTCTTTCGGTTCTCACCCCGTACCGCTTGTTCTCTCAATGGCCTGCCTCCTTTCCGGTTGGTGTAATTTTCAAGGAAAAAAAAAATAAGTGAAAACAATCGAACGGAATCCCCAAGTAGTCTAGATAAAGATGATTAAGGAAAAACTGGATTAAGGAAAAACTGGAAATCCCGGAGTCGTCAGAAAATGACTATTGGTCAGGAATTGTCGGTACATGGAACGGGAAAAAACAAACCTTCCCTCACGAAGACCCAAAATTCAAAGAGTATTTTCATTTATTTTCTTCGCGCGCTATGTTGTGCCCTACACTGTTAAAAATTTCTCTTTGAAAGTGCATAAAATGTAGATGAAGTTTTGTGCATATACAGTATATGAAATTTCATTGAGACGTATGTAAGAATATTGCATTACCGGTACATTAAAAACAATACAATTTGGATAATATTTTTAATAATAACGTAATTTTCATTTACGGATGTCTTAATTTTCAATGACATCATCACCGGTAATTTTAATATACTGGCAATCAATTTAAGATTAAATTATAAAAATCCAAATACAATGTATGTGAATTCCAATTTCATATACCGAGCGCTTTATATTTCGTATAACGTTGTATATCAAACGTGTTGTAAATTTCATAAAATTCTTAACAGTGTATCAATAAAAATAAATTATTGAAATATCCAATTGAGTCTATTTCTAAATTGGTGCAATTTATAAATTTCGTCAAGAAATGTTCGGTAAAATTTCGTTAAATTTTTTTTTTCCCCACTGATTTTTGTGGACGACCGTAAAGCAAAAACCCGAATCGATGTACCGCGAACATTCAGTCCGAACTTTGGCTACCGGTTCAACGGGTGGGACGAGCGAAAAAAAAATAAAATAAATAAAAATAATAAAAACAATAATCTCGAAGAATGGTCTGGCGTGTGCAATCTGTTGCGCGGAGCCGTGTGTACGAGATCGCACACTGGTGCGAGGGATGACGCCCCGAAAGAGAGCCTCGCATTTACGGGGAATTGGATTGCGCCTGCCAATTCAGTTCCGACGTCGAACTCAGCCAGCGGCCGACTTGCGTACGCTCTCTGCCTTTCCCTCCCATCCGCGCGACTCTACAGAATTCTACATCGTGTAGAGGAGCATTTCATGCGACCTACCCTGCGCTACGGAGCGCGCGGAATTTTTTGAATTGGAAGGAAAAGAAAAGGAAAATAGTTCAACGCCGATAGGCAGACTGGAACGCTCAGAGAATTTACCCTCGAGCGCGAACGTCCCCGAAAAAGATACGCACTGGCACGAGACTCTCGGCAGAACCAATCTTGATTTCAGCCTGGTTTTTCCTTCGGGACTCCCTCCGGGTGTGTTTCTTCGCTTTTTTTTTCAGTTTTTATTTTTATTTCTTTACCATCTTGCCGTGCCCCAATGCAGCTTTCGTATTTTACATACCGCAGTTCTCCGCTTCCGCCGCGCTGTTAGTAAAATTCTTCAAACAGTGGAGAACATGAATTTTTAATGTCACGAGAGTTTCGCTGAATATTCTAAACTGTACCGCCAATTGACGATATCGAAGTTGTGTTCAGTAAAGCCAGTGCGCAAGCGGATTAACGCTGCACTGAGAGAAGGATCTAGTAAAAATTACTATATCACTTGGGAGACCATTACCATATCACATAGTAGTAGAGCGTTAGGGCGCCACGTATGGCAGGAAGTACCGGATTCATAAGAATTTTTCTTAGATATTGTGGTAAAAATTCTTGGATAATCTCGGACTTTTTACCATAGGTGGCGCGCTGGCGCCATACTACTATGCGCTATGGTAATTTTTCTTAGATGATTGGTAATTTTTGCTAGATCCTTCTCTCAGTGTGGAAGATGAAATATGCGCTTCAACACGCTTGAGCACGGGTTGGCTCGAGCGACAATGTACAATGTTTCGCGCTACTCTAATGAAACTGAGGTGGCCATCGGGAGACTTCGATAGACTAACGCACAATGCTCACAATTTTGAGATGATTGGTAATTTTTGCTAGATTCTTCTCTCAGTGTGGAAGATGAAATATGCGCTTCAACACGCTTGAGCACGGGTTGGCTCGAGCGACAATGTACAATGTTTCGCGCTACTCTAATGAAACTGAGGTGGCCATCGGGAGACTTCGATAGACTAACGCACAATGCTCACAATTTTGAGATGATTGGTAATTTTTGCTAGATCCTTCTCTCAGTGTGGAAGATGAAAAATGCGCTTCAACACGCTTGAGCACGGGTTGGCTCGAGCGACAATGTACAATGTTTCGCGCTACTCTAATGAAACTGAGGTGGCCATCGGGAGACTTCGATAGACTAACGCACAATGCTCACAATTTTGAGATGATTGGTAATTTTTGCTAGATCCTTCTCTCAGTGTGGAAGATGAAAAATGCGCTTCAACACGCTTGAGCACGGGTTGGCTCGAGCGACAATGTACAATGTTTCGCGCTACTCTAATGAAACTGAGGTGGCCATCGGGAGACTTCGATAGACTAACGCACAATGCTCACAATTTTGAGATGATTGGTAATTTTTGCTAGATCCTTCTCTCAGTGTGGAAGATGAAAAATGCGCTTCAACACGCTTGAGCACGGGTTGGCTCGAGCGACAATGTACAATGTTTCGCGCTACTCTAATGGAACTGAGGTGGCCATCGGGAGACTTCGATAGACTAATGCACAATGTTCACAATTTTTACTCGCTCTAGACTCGCGTGTGTAACCTTTATTTTAACGTCGTTTTTCCAGTAACCCTTGTAACTATCGTTGTATAGTCTCACTTATTTGATTTGCAGTTGCACGGGGATCGCTCGAGTCCATCAAAACCGAGTTGCACAATGGTTGAAAGTTTGAACAAGGCGATTGGTCTCATTTTAGTATACTCGGAGTGTCTCGTCATAGTCATTGCGACTCGCAGATGCATGTCTAGTCAACCCCAGTGCGACTGCGACTACGATGCAACTCCGAGTCCATGGTTGCAGCAGTTCGGTCAGGCTAACGTCCGGATAACCGAGCGTTCGGATAATTGAGGTTCTGCTGTATTTTTAAATTGTTTTTTATTCCTCCCTGAAAATAAATTTTTAAGTCTATTAAATTTATTTTATTTTATTGTTATTGCCGTGGCTGCCGTTTCAGTTCGCCGAGGAGAATACAGCGCAGGGCGTAAAAGCGTAAAAATATGGCCCGGGTTGCAGCCCGTTTTTGACCGTAACAGCGGTAACAAACGGCCGGCGAAAGAATTTAGTTTCAACCAGAAAACGGGCGCCGAAAGGGACCGAAATGAATACGTTTGGCAGGAAGTTACGTCCGTCCATGCACCGCACGCGCGGTCCAGTCCCCTTTTTTTCTCTGCTCTATATGGTCCGGCATTATTAAATTCCTTGCCGAATAAAACCAGCTTTCCAGCGGCCGGCAGCCGTCTGGGCATCTACAATTTTTTTTCGCCCATTTTCTTCTTTTTTTCTCTTTTTTTTTTACTCCCTCTCATTTGTCGTCGACCGTTCACTGGCTCTTCGTATCATTCGAATTTGTCTCCCGAGCGCCATTCGGACGAGTCGCCTCATTACGCGATTCTTTTCTTTTAATGCAATGTTTTTTTTTGTCTTTTTTTACATTTAAATTCCACGCGACTGCGCATGCGCACGAATCGCGGAACGCATTATCCTCGTTTCCGAACTGTGTACGCCTGTCGACAGTGCTCGTAGTAAAGCGTAAATGGAAGTTTTACTCGTCGCTTCGTAGTATTTACCCATCGAATTTTTTACGTAACGCTCGGCAAATTCTAAACACGAGAAACCAAAATTCTTTCCACTGACGCGCGAATTTCTTGTTAAACGGAGCGAGAGATAATTTCGCTATTTTCACAAAAAAAAAAAAACCTCACGTTTCCCGATGGAATTACGGGGAAAAAAAATTCGTGCGTCCGCCTCAATTACCATGCAAAAGTGTACAACGAAAAAAAAAAAAAAAAAAAAAACTGAAAAAATACAACAAAAAACTAAAAAAAGAACTGAGACTCGCACAATCAATAAATTGTTGTATCGTATTATCTATTTTCACGAGCGTCCTGCACCGGAATGCGTATAAACCCCGACGCCGAGCCAGGCATAAGAATGCCCATTATAATAAATTCCCGAAGGATTCCGTCGAGTATCGTTTTTTCTTCATTTTTTTTTCCTTTTTTTTTTTTTTTTTCTCTGTGCTTTCCCTCGATTAAGGATCGTCGTAATAGCCGAGCCGCGACTAGGCTCTGTGCCAGGTACCCGAGCGCTCGGGCAGTTATAACGTCAGCGGAGGACTGGACGGTGAATTGCGCGGATATGCACCTGGTGTCTCGCTGGGAAAGCTCCAATTTTATTCCACGGTCAGACCGGCAGGAATTTAATATAGTTTACAATGCGCGAATGGCCGGCCGACGGTTTAACGGCTCCGACTAGGTACGCGCGCCTCCGCCCCGGCTCTGCGCTATACGTACAGAGGGCGCGCGCGCGCGCGAAAGCTCAACGTCGAGAATTAATTGCGGCTGGTGTGCACGCGCGCGATGCTTCGAAAAAATAAAAATAAATAAAAAAAATATAAATAGTAATACCAACCTCAGCGGCATGTCCCGCTCGACGGTTCACCGGGGGGCGACAGAGGGGGGAGCTCGCGAGAGCCGTCGCTACGCTCGTAAGAATTAATTGCACCCGTTACCATCGAAGCGACTCGCGTTTTCCTACCCGTCGTTGTAACACCCCCGCGAGAACGCCGGACAGGTCGCATCGCCTGACTGCCGTTCGCTCGCCTCCTACACCGTCCTCTCGCCGTCGACGGAACGCTCGTGAGGCTTTTTTTTTTTTTTTTTGTCACTTTTCAAATTTCTACTCACACCTTACCGATCGGCTTTTCCCCGTTCGGCCGTCCGCTGGAACATATAAATTTCTCCTCATCACAGTCCCCCTGCCCGCTCGTCTAGCGGGCGAGTGACAAATATTTTTTCAACATGGTTAAAAAGAAAGGACATTGAATTGCCATCGGCAGGCAAATGATGACGTTACGAAAGAGTTTGGACCACGGACCAGTGAAAAAAAGGGGGGGTAGCAACGATTGATATTTTTTCTTTGCAGTTTTTTTTTAGCGGTAAAATAATTTATAATTTTAATAATAATTTAATTTTTATTTTTATTTATAATTTTTTATCAGTAAAATAGTAATTTTGTCAGAAGTAATTTGTGTGGTACGCTGACAACAAGGTAGTTTGTCATGTCCAAAGTTGTTCTTTTGGATGGGTGGGAATGGTTAGGATTTTTTGTTGTTGTTATCGTTGTTCACTATCGAAATTATAAAAGGAAATGCATCGGTCGTAGATTTTTTTTTACATAAAAAGATATATGTGTATCGACATTTTTTTTTAAAATAAGATTCTAACTTTTGTGAACGGTCTCGTGTGAATTTACGGGTGGAAATTGGCGAGACCATTCGCTGGACGACAAATACCGGGTCATCGAGCTCGCCCACAAGTGCCTAACGATAATTCTGTTCGACCGACAGCCGGGCACATAACCGGGGACCCGAGTCTTCGGTAAGAAACTCCGGAAGAACCTTCGTTCGGTTCACCGCATCGCTAACCTCCGGAGCATCCGAGCTTTCGAACTTTTTATCTCGGGGCGCTGTCCGAATTTTAGGGACAAACAGTGTGACAAAACGGTCGAGGAGTTCACGCGATTGAATCACCAAAGTTCCGACGGTATTTTACATCCGATAGAGCCTTCAAACCTTCAGACCAGTTAAATTTTATTTATTCCTTTCCCCCGATCTATTTTGCGAAAAGTTTCGAAAACTTTCAAAATCTTCCTCCAGCCGAAGTATTAACCCGCTGTTTAAAAAAAAAAATGCCTCCAGTTTTCGTAATCTCCCTTTTCTCTCTTGCCCGATAAAAGGTGTTCATTTTGCCAATACCCTGAGAAAAAATTACATAGTAAAAGCAACGATACTGACATTACCATAAGAAATAGTTCCCAAGGAGAACGTCTTCACTCCATAGTTACGACAATGACGAAAAATCATAGTTGCAAGCATAGTTATACTTTAACCAATTGAATAGATACGATCAGAAACTATCCACATGTACCGAAAAAAAATATCAACTAAGCTGCGCTTGCGAATGGGGAAGGAAATGTTTGGTCGATTGAACAAAATATTTGTTCGATTCAAGTGACTATTCGTTGAAGCAACTAAATATATTTGGTCAAACAACAAACAAAGGTCAAACAAACAACTAAATATGCGTTCAATCAACGAAATATTTCTTTCAATCGACCAAATATTTCATTCGCAACTCGCAGCTTAGCTTGATATTACCAGACCTTTTTTTCGGTGTAGACATTCCCCCTGGAAACTATTAGTTACAGTGGGAAATACTGGGAAATACCCTTTTCTCATTGTAACTACTATACTATAACTAGAACCATTATATTATCTTATATTTTTACTATACTATATTGGTCCTTACTATATTACAACAAGAACAAGTTTGCCGAGGTTCCGGGACGATGAGAGTCTGTTAAAGGAACAAATCTTTTTTTACCGCGAACGCCGTCAAGGAAGCCGGTCACTCCCGGCCCGGGGAGTTGAATCGCCGTTCTCTACAGGATATGAACCCCGTACGCGTAGGATTAAGTGTCACACAGGTATTATGTGTCGTACAGTTATTATTATGTCGAGTATCCGTGGAGCGTGAACTAGCCGTTTTGAGGGAGGAGAATCCATGCCTCGCCCCCGCTATAAATTCTTGCGCGCATAACCCTGCCTCGTCGGCGGTACTCACTTTGCATTGTTGCCGGTCCACTAATTACTGCGATCAATCATAAACTTTCTGTACGTGCGAGCACCGCCGGCGCCTAAAGCTCCCCCCCCCCCAAACTCACCTCCCCCCTCCCTCCCGCCCCTTCTCGGAGTCCTATATCCGCGGGTTTACGGCTTCGTCGACTCCTCCCTTGAACTACATTCATACCCGAGCTCCCTCGCTGTCCGTTATTGTACGTACACACGTAGTTATTAGCAACCGGATGCACCTCGAACCGTAACCGGTTACGGTTCTCCTACCTGCTCCGGAAGCCCATTCGATTCTCGAGCTCCTTACCCTCGAATACATTGTTGGCCTGTTGAATTGTTGTGGGTTGTATGAGGCGTTAGAGTGGAGGGCGGCGGGGCGGGGGGGGGGGGGGGGGGGTTGTGTTGTTGGAGAATGATCATTCGTTATTGGCATGGCCGAGCTTTCGTATCGCCGGCAAAGAAGTTTCCGGTTGTTGCTTCGATAACCGATAAACTTGGTTGTAAAACTCTGTTGCGATAGCCGATTTTGCAAGCGCGCGGTTGCGTGCGATAACGACTGAGAGAGAGAGAGAGAGAGAGAAAGAGAGAGAGAGAGTTTGTCGGGGAGAATAATTAAACGTTTTCGTCGAACCAACTTTCGAGGTTTTAGTCAGATTCTCGAACCAGCTCCGAACGATATCGTGCCATATTGGGTTATAAAGTTCGGTTTTTTTTTTTTTTTAGCCGGGAGCAAAAATTCAACTTGGCGCTCTCTTCGCCACTGTACTCTCATCCGATTCTGAGGGAACGGGTAATCACTGCGAATCGCGTCTAACGACTCGAATAATCGAACTCGTAGGTAAATGACGACGAGGCCAAGGCGCTTCGACCCCGTTCATGGAAACGCCTCCCTCCCCTCTCCCTTCAGCCATCCTGAAGCGATAAAATTTCACTCCACCGCAATTACGGCCAAGTTTACCCACTCGACGTCGTTCTCCTGCGCTACCCATTTCCTCTTGAAACGAACCGAAGAATCTTCGAGGAAAACTCTCTTTCTCGAGGCTTGCCACCCAAAACTTGCCTTCGATATTATCGAGTACTTTGCGCGTAGACTTTCCCAATCATATTTTACACGCCGCGACCCCCGCGGTGCGTTTGTATCCCTTCGAATAAATATTTTGCTTGATTTTGTTAAAAAAAAAAACTTTGTTTTGGTTAAAAAAAAAAACTTTGTTTTGGCTAAAAAAAGAAAACTTTGTTTTGGTTGAAAAAAACTTTGTTTTGGTTAAAAAAAAAAATCGAGATTTTAATGAAAACGTGTTTAGAATGTTCTAAAACATCGAAAAATCACACTTAGAAAAAAATATGCGCGTGCGCGTGTACACATAATTCTACGTATTTTAATTCTACACATAATTCTACGTGTTCTAATTCTACACATAATTGAACGTATTTTTTCACGCCTAGCATAGATTCGACAACGTGAAGCGCGACGTGGATTTATTTTTTCGCGTTGAACCTGAATCGACCCCCCGTTTTGCATCAAAGTCATACACGACGTTGATGCTTAAAAAAAGTTGAAAGTTGAAATTTTCATATAGCTTTCTCATAATATGTTCCTTTATTCGCGAAGCTTGTTGTTCTTCTATGAGACACGACAAACATACAGAAAATGCTTTCTCATAGAAGAAGCTTCGCGAATAAAGGATCATAGCAAGGCACTCACGTAATCACGACGTGCAAACGAGGATTTTTATTTATTTTTTTAGTTTTTTTTTTTTTTTTTTTCATTGTATCGGTTTTATATCGTTTTGTCAATAAAAGCTAGCAGCTCGATCGACCTTACGTCGGGTATGAATAAGTCAATTGCTTGGAAATGTAATGGGTTTCGGGGATAGAAGGGCCATAAGTTTCGTACGGTCAACGACGAGGGGGAGGAAAAACAAGATTTATACGTGTACATAAGGTCTCGTTTTCTCTCGGGGGGGTATCGCTCTGTTGGCGGAGATATCGGCGTCGACACAGCGCCGCCTGTACACCTCGCTCACATATAACTGTGTGAGACGAGTAACGCTGCTAGGTAGTAGTACCAGTAGCAAATGCATTAGTAATGCGGTCGTACGGGTACGACGATAGTTCGAACGGAAATTCATGGTGTCGCGGTGCGCAGAGAGATATATTGCGAGAGCAAGAAAATACTGAGACTGTATCGCAGAGCTTCAAAGATGATCTATATTATCTAGTGGCACGGCGATAATAAACAAACAAAATATTAAAGACTGATCACACTGAGTTTCAAATATATACATACATACCTCCCTCTGTAATATAAAAGTATTTTACCGCCCTCGCAATCTCTCTTTAGAGGCGCACGCATTTCGAATAAATCCGTTTTTCGTTATTGTTTTAATTGGCCGTCTCGTTTCCTTTGACTACTCAACCAATCTCTCTGGATCCAGCTACGCCTCTATGCTACAATATACGCTATATATAAAAATAAAAATGGCGAACGGTGCTAATATTTTCTTTTACTTCTTACGAATCAGCTGACGAACCTCGACAACAGAATTCACCTTTGATGAATCGTGCCGTCGGTGCATTTCTATTTACATAGATTTCTCTTGGGTAAATGAAATGAGTTATGTAGACAGAAATATCTAAAAAAAAAAAAAAAAAATGGAAAAAGAAACCCCAAGAATTTCGTTTGTGCGGTTTACCATGCTGCTGAGTAATGCATCTTTGTGAGCCGTTTGCAGGAAGATGCGAGGACCTCGGTACGTGTAGTGGTAGGTCTCTTTGGTAGGGTAGCCGTGAACCACGGCAACTCCGCGGGGATAACGACGATGGGGGTACGTCAAGCTAAATCGATGTAGCATTGCGCAATAAGAACGGGTAGAGGAAAACCACTGTGACCGGCTTCGGGATGGGGTCTCTGGGACTGTATCCTGCGGGACTCGAGACTCGAAGGAAATTCTGTTCAGAGAAATGCGCGAGAAAGGGATATCCTCCAGTGCCACGGCCTCGACAAAGAACCGAGGTGACACAACGAGAACGCGGTTGTGATATGTTGCTAGAAAAAAAAAAAAAAAAAAAGCTGTAAAGTAATTTGCACGTGACTTCCCCATTTATTACAATTGCGTATAGCTTTCTCTGTGATGAAGTTCGTTGATCAATTTTTGGCTCCCTCATGGAGAAAGCTATGAGCATAATTGTGTGAAATGATAAAGTCGTCTGCACATTCGTAATATTAAAAAATGTCTACTTCTCATAAAATTGAAATGGTCCAAAGTTATGGTAAGATTTATTGTAAAAAATCGCTAACTGAAATTTGCACAGTTCGTCGTTTTGAGTTAATGATTCGTGTATTTCGCCACTGATGACGAATTCTCCAAATTATTTTACTCCTGAAACGACATTTGATGCGTAAACTCATGTCGGACATAAAATACAAATTTTTCAAAGAATTGAAATATTTTAAAATGTAATAGAATAAAATATACCACTGTACGCAGTTTTAAGACGATAGCTCAAAATTTACGCAAGGTGAAGCCACCATACAATTTTTTCAAACATTTCAAAATCGCGTAAAATCTCAATGCAAGTCTGCCACGCACACGCACGCGCGCACAAAAATCGCATTTCTTGGCGTTTTGGATTATTTTAAGTCTCACATTAAAATCTCGATGTCAGTTTCATTACGTTCTTTACGTAAACTTAGCTCTCACTACGAGGAAGCAAAATAATTGTAAAGCTTCCACATGTTGACAGATGGCGACACAGTCGTCAACGACGATAAGTACTATTGTCATTTTTATTACATTCTTCTCTCACTGCATGTAGTGCGTTGTTCAACGATTTTTCAAGTTCTCCACCAATCGCGATCGGGTCGTTGCTGGTGGTGCTGTTTTACGAGGCAATAATCCCCAGAGGGGAAAACGAGGCGACTGGGATCTTTTTTTTTTTTTTTTTTTTTTTTTTAGTACCCCGTTAACGAGGGACAAATTGAGGGGTTTGGGAGCGGCGCGTTCCTTGGCTCACGGGTATCCTCGGATCCCTGCGCGCACCAGTCCTGGAAGCCGCTACCGGCTTTCCCTCCCTTCGAGCTTCTCTTCTCTTAATTACACATCCATGCAGGAATATCCCTTGCCTCGCAACCCTCGAGACCGTCTAGGCGCGCGCTTTCCCGCCCTCTTTTCCTCTTTCTTTCTAGCAGGTCCAACGTTTATCACCGGGACAAGACCCGCCGGCGGCTCGGCGGCAAAAGCCACCGAGCCGGAAATCGTCTGAGCTTTGTTTTTCCGAGGATCGACGCAATTAAATTCTAATTCCTTTACGTTTCGACGAATTACCTTGGACTCTCTTCTTTTTTTTTTTCAAAAACTAGAACTTGTCTTTTCTTTTTTTTTTTTTTACACGTGTGGTATTTTATTATACAACTTTCTTTTTTCTGTTGCATTTTTTAACACATCCGAGTTACCGCGAATAATGCATTGACACGGTCCTGAGAATGTGTTCGGATTTACATAGTTACGTTTTTGTTCGAGAGGATATCGGTACTTAATACCGCAAATACTCACAGATCTCAATACACACTTGAATTGGATTTTTAATGTCAGAGTTACTCGAGTGTTGTTCAGTCGACGAGAAAATATTCGTTGTTTGCTAGCTTTGTACACAACTCCGTCGATTCATTTACTGCACTCTTTTTCCCGACCAACGTCGAGGTCATGAGAAATTCATCACCGAACGGAAAAAAGTCCTCCCTTCAGCTGTAACGAATTTTTTTTATATATATATTTTTTTTTGTTGAAAAGATACGAAAGAAGTTGAACTTTCGGTTACAGAATGAGGGAGGAGAGACGGAGAGAAACCTCCTCAGTCGGGGGATTCTAAAGGACTCTGTTCAAGAGAGGCGGACGGTAATTAAGACTCTGGGGCGGCGGGAGCCGCGCGCACCCCTCCACCGTCTCTGCTCGTCTCTTCCTCCCAAGTCTGTGCTGGGGAGAGACTAATTTGTTAAGATTACGAGAGAAAATCCCCTACAGTTATATGCAATTTTTTATTTTCTTTTACACTCTAAGTTCACTCTGCTCCGAACTCTCGAACGTCGTATAGTAAGAACGAGTGTAACTCCATTCTAACGCATATTTTTTCCCATTCTTTTGCAGATCCCGTGGAAAAGCGGCTCACTCCAAGGTAAGGAAACCATCATATTAGTACGTGAAAATAAAAAAAAAAAATCTGATAACAATAGTCGATCCATCGCAAAAAAGGAAAACAATTCGATAACTTGAAGACCTTTCATTTCGTAATCACATATCTTAACACAAAATGTGTAACGGAGTTCACCTCGCGTTTGTTGTATGACGTTACGTATTTCCCGGTGGCCGAGTCCCTCGGCAGCGTACAATTATCCGGTATAATTCAATTATCTCGAAGCTATAAGCATGCAAATGACTTAATACGAGGTGGAGACGTCGGAACATTGTCGCGGTGTTTCAAAGGACATAATGCTGGGAGGCCAGAGAGTGACTCTCGCGAAATGGAATAACGCACGAGACCAGTGTACAGCGGGAGATCCATGAATACATATGAGGTATAGCGTCAGCGGGAAGAAGAGAATTTCTTGGCTGTAGGGCAGAAGTGCACAAGGCTTGGAGATACGGTAGGGCACGACTAACCAAGAGGATGAGGAGTGTATCACTCGCGCGAGCGGAAGCCGTATCCTGTACGTACAGCGCAGCTCGTGCACCTGGACCCCGTTCACGTTCACGTTCACCCCTTACTCGACCTGTAACTAACGCTAATGCGATTATGCCGCACGTGTTCTGCCTAGAACACTCCTACACAGCATATCCACTGCCCTGTCCTCGCTCCGTCTCCCATCTCTGTTCGCGCCCCCCTCGCCCTTGCCCGCCCCCCTTTGTCTCGGTTCCACAGATTTTCGCGTTGCTTCGTTTCAACATCTCGTTTCTTTTCTTTCATCCCACTGCCTTGTTCGCTCGGAGTCCTATTAGAATTTTATGTGTATAAAGAAAAAAAACTCGAATTGTTTGCGTTATGCGGAATATAGACACTGAAGGGCTATTACTGTCGGAGCAGTGAAAGGCGCTGTAACTAAGGCTGGTGATGCCCGTTATCACTGTTGATAGATAGACGGTCCACTTTGATAGATCAACGATTTATTCTGAACGGTGTACGATCCATTCTGTTGTATCTACTATCTATTCTAATGTATCTACTATCCATTCTGATGTATCTACTATACATTCTGATGTATCTACTATCCATTCTGATAGATCTACGACCAAATCTGATAGATCTACGACCAAATCTGATAGATCTTCGATCAAATCTGATAGACCTTCGATCAAATCTGATAGACCTTCGATCAAATCTCATAGATCTTTGATCAAATCTGATAGATCTAAGGTCCATCGATTTATTGCACAAATCTAAAATCTGGATTCTCAAATCGATCAATAGATCTAATACCGCGATCCAAATCAGAGCAACCAGTTCATTCCTCATCAACGAAGTCCGCCAAATGGAAAACAGTAATAAAAAAAAAGAAAAAAAAATCGCAAGTACATCCGGCCAAGTCTTCGGAGTATCTCCGAAGTGTGCATCCGTGCAGTTTCGAGCGAACGAGAAGAGCTTAGTGGCAGAATACTATAGCATCTTGGAGCCATAGGGCTGGTCTATAACGGCTCGAGACGTGTGTACCGTAGTCCGCGTGAGCGCTCTTGCTCGTCGGTGAGCTTAGTCTCGGCCCTCGCTTTAACGGGAGTGTAGTGGCTGTCCTCCTTTCGTTCTCTCACGGTGGAGCTTCCCTTCTTACCGCGAAGTGACAGAATGGATTGATTCTCCCCAGCAAAAGGGGCGTTGGTGGGGGGGGGGGGGGGGGGGGCAGAAGGCACCAGCACGCCGGGCCGCCGTACCCGCGGCACTCTGGCCCGGTGTTGGAACCAGCGGTACAATCCTCTTGAGCCCCACCGTTTCCTACTTCCCGTCTCGAGAGTCTCTTGCGTGAGAAGACGAAGACGCCACGGCGTACACGGCCTGGGCGCGCAAACTCCCCGTCTCATCCCGCCTCTTCTCCAACCTACGGTATACATTCCGCCTGAGGATGAGGCCGAGAGAGGGCTTATTAAATTTTCATGCCTACAAGCTACATTCCTGCCACTACTGCTGCTACTGCTGCTTTTACTGCTGCAACACTCCACAGCCTCGGTGTTACTGCTACCGGGAATGATGGCGCCAAAGGTGGGGAGGGCGCGTCAGCTCAATCGAGGCTTGATTCTCGCGCACCCGGAGACACCGTCGGGTTTTGATGTTGTCAATCAAACACTTGGCACTTCGTGAACAATCGATCTCTTGCGAGCTGCGTAATTCGCGTGGTTGGACTCGACGCGAAGCGCGCAGGAATTTATGATGCATTTGAATGAATGAATGAATAGCATGAAGAAAATGGCGGATAAACTGTTCAGCCGATGAGCTAGCGGTGTTGCACGGACGAGTAGATTTATGGCGGGTTTGTTAATTTTTTTTTTATGTTTTTGTTCAGAATAAAAATTGAGTGGCGAGGTGGATGATTAAAGGGGAAGGATCGATAACATCGGCGAGATGAGGTCATTGATCGTGGATCGAAGGAACATACTAGCTTGTCGGTGAGAGAGACACTGGACGATAACGAGAAATCGTTCGCTGTATTGAAAAATATGATGGATATATCGGCTTTTTTTTTTTTTTAATGGTGAATAAAAATTGGATTTTGCGGAATCGGGTTTCGGAATGAAATTTCGACGTACGTCGAATATGTCATTGCAATGGTGCAATATGTATTTAACATTATATCGTTCAACCGCTCGTTTATTCGAACGTTAGCGCGAAATATTATACATCGTTGCTCTCCGCGGTAACAGCCGCGCTCGCGTTCAAGCGCGTTGAAGTGCGCTTTTGCTCTTCCAGCGTCAATCCACTCGCGCGCTGGCTTTCCTGAGCAGTTTCACCCGTCCCAACAGAGTCGCACACCGCGCATCAGAGACTACTCTCTATACAATATCGTTTAAATTCGCCGTACATAGAAAGTTCACAGTGAAGCGTCTTTGAGATGTCGCTGCTCAAAAACACGTGGCAATTAAAAATACACAACTTTATGTCACAGAATCCTTGAACTAAGACTCCGATATTGGAATAAATAACGCGCCAAACCCAAATAATAAATATTTGGATTTGGGGTGGATATTACTAAGTACAATCGCAGCTAAATATCTTGAGCACGAACTGTCACACGTCTGGTCAGAAAGTCCGACCGAGAACGTTCTCCTCTGGTCGATCGACTATCTGTCCGTTCGTCATATGTCATACTGAGCTATTCCAGTCATCTGTGAAATATCGTGTGTCTCGGTCCATCCTCATCTCTACATTCGTTACAATGTAACTGGCTATGTCAGTTATATATCGATGCGTCTTATTTATGTACGTGTTATTCGCAATGCACGCGACCTACACAATCTCACCGGATGAGTCTGCATTGCGTATACATGCAAAGAGCTCGATGTGCAAGTTGGGTCTGAACTGGCCGGTAGGCGGCGCTGATAGAATGCATGTACACGACAATACACGCTCAGCCGGTAGAGCTGTGTCAGTTACGCGCATAGCGAATAATCCCGAAAAAAATTCTCTTTAAATTATCGAAACTAGATCCGGTCCCGACGGGCTCGGATAATCTACCAAAGTACATTTTGTCTACCAAAACACACGATATAGATACACTGAGAGAAGGATCTAGTAAAAATTACCAATCATCTAAGAAAAATTACCATAGCGCATAGTAGTAAGGCGCCAGCGCGCCACCTATGGTAGAAAGTCTGAGATTATCCAAGAATTTTTGCCATAATATCTAAGAAAAATTCTTATAAATCCGGTACTTCCTACCATAGGTGGCGCCCTAACGCTCTACTACTATGTGATATGGTAATATCTCCCAAGTGATATAGTAATTTTTACTAGATCCTTCTCTCAGTGTACATTTCTGAGTCGTCGGTCTTTTCATTAATTTCTATTTTTCTTTTTTATTTCTATTTTTCTTTAGTTCTATTTTACTTTTTTATTTCTATTTCTATTATATTTCTATTTTCGTGATTTCGTAGAACAGTTGTCCTATATTTTTGTCTCGTTCTCTGGGACCGAAGTTCCTCAAGAGAACCGTGCTGGGGAGATGCGGGGGGGGGGGGGAGGAGGGGGCTCTGAGGATTCGCTATGAAAATGGCACGAAGTAATGGCAGGGATGGGCACGATATCGTAACTTCCCGACGGCGCTTCGAGAATTAGCATCGGATAGCGGAAGCTTTATAGCCGGAACGTCGATAAACGTTTCTCTTCCATTTTTTTTTTGTTCTAATTTATTTCTTTTCCCGGTCGTTGAGGAAAGGAACGTTGTCGGCTTTTTGCAGCGATCCGAGGTTGAGTGACTGAAGAACCGGCTGGGCGTTGGCGGACGTCGTATTCCGAGTGTGTTCGCCCCAGCGTGCGAATCGTAGCTGGTGGAGTCGCACCCAAGTACCCACTACAAAATAGCGCAAACGAGCGTACCCGGGCAACAATGGACGCGTCAAATGGCGTGTAAAGCTTTTAGCTCGAGTGTGCTTCCGTCGCTGTGTATCTACGCGGGTAACCATTCCGTGCGACTATCTAGTCGACTGTGCTATTTGCGGATTTTGCGTTTATCGGCGCGGGCGCGAAACGTACGGGGTATCGCGAGGAGCCTTTGCCGGCGGACACGTGGTGCAGTGACCGTTGGCAGTTCTCTCTTTCGCGTTGTTTGTGCACGACGAGGCTTTCGTTTAAAATCCTCCGAATTATCGATACTATAACGTCGGCCAATTTGCGATGAATTTTTTAAGGCTGCGAAAACGCTCGGGCGCGCGCACATCGAAAGCCCTTCTATTCGAATTCTCTACAGCCAGAAAAAAGTATGGTATTTCCTACTATAACGAAAAGTTCCCAGAGGGGGACGACTATATCGATAGTTTTTGATCATATATACTCAATTGATTAAACTATAATGATAGTTAGAAATATAATTTTTTGATCATTGTCGTAACTATAAAATATAGTCGTCCACTCTGGGTACTATCTACCATATGAGTTATTCTCAGTGTGAATTATCGATAGTGTAATGTCGGTCAATTCGGTGAGAATTTATTAAGGTTTCGAAAACGCGCACGCGCACACGTGGGGAGACATTCATGCTCGGATGGCGAGCGCGAATTTCCCTTGCGGTGGTTTAATCAATCGTCAATTATCCTCACCGCGATCGAAATTCACTCGGCGAGTTCAACGCCCATGCACCACGTTCGGACGATAATTTTAAGCTATTTTAAATGTTAAATGCATCATGAAAATTATACGTGTCATTCGAGCCGCCGGCGGTCGCGGCGGTTCGAATTCATGCCTTAATTAAACGAAGCCAGCGATTCTGGTTAATGCGTTGGTACAGGGGAGAAATTAAATGACATTTTATCCTGGTGTTTCGGGTTTTATTTGCAGTTTATCATCGCCGGTGTTAATTATTTTTCTAACACCTCCTATCTCTATTTTTTTTTTTTTTAACTCCACGATCGATATCGCCCGGAATTATCCTATCCGGAGAGGAGCTTTCGTCCCGTCCCGTTTGGGTAACACTATCATTTTATTCTCTCGCCATCGAAGGTTTGAAAAATAATTTGCGAATGGAAGTTATTTGATGGGTGCTCCGCTAATATTTGTTTAAAGTAAATCAATATGCACTGTAGACAAACGAATTAATTTATTTGTTTAATATAAATGCATATTCATTGGCATTGGACGAATGAACATTTGCGGCAAATGAATATTAATTTCCTCGCAGGCTGAAGGACTTCGGTCATACCCAGAAAAATAATTTATCTGACGGCCACCGTTTATTTGATTTAAGTAAAATATCTGTTTGATTTAAATAAATATTTATTTCATTTAAGTACCTATTTACTTAATTTTAATAACTATTGCATTTAAATCAAATAAGTATTTTACTTAAACCAAATAAACGGTGACCGTCAAATAAATTATTTTTCTGAGTGCAAAGGCCTATTTATACTAAGTAATTGTAATTAAAAAAAAAAAAAAAAAAAAAAAACAACATAGAACACGCATTTTAAGTGAGGTCAGCAAATCTCCATCACTAATTTACCCGCTGGACAAATAATTTCTCCGGATTCAACATCGAGGTCGAGCCTTTGAGTTCGAGCCACCAGGAGAACCGCTGCAGTCGGTACCTGACCTCTGTTTTGGTGGATACTAAATGGCGGTGATCCGCTACGTCGGGAGTATGAGCGTAGGCGAGGTTGAAGAAGCTTCTGCAACGTCTTCCCTCTGTAGAATGGGAGGTTACGTGCTAGCCTCTCCAGGATCGACCTCCCGGAAGACTAGAAACTTGCAGCGGGAACTTGCCGCGGGGCGGTGGCGGAGGGGAGTACGGCGGGGGGGGGGGGGGGGGGCAAAGCAGGGCGCGTAATTAAAACGAGCCGGTGAGGAATGACCGTGATAAATCCAAGACTCAGGACATTTATACTCGAATATAAATGATTTAGCAGGATAAAAGGAACAAGTTCGAAAGAGTTTCGAGGCGTGACTGGAGCGAGTATTCTCCCCGGCGGAGCACGCCCTCCACCCCCGCCCCCCCTCCCCTCTCCCCCCCGCAGCCAGTATATATACTCTCGTTTCTCTCCATTATCAACGATTCTTCTCGTTGCTTCGCTATATACTACGTCCATCTGTATCTTTCATTCTATTTTACTCCATCTCTTTTTTATTTTTTTTATTTTACTTTTTTTTTTTTGCATTTTTTTTAAACTCTTTTGGTACTTTGGCTCTTTTTCTTCGCGGGCGAGCGCGAGAGATTCAACTCTAAACCGGAAGTGCACGAAATTCCACGGGAGTTCACTCACGCCCGGGCGGAGAGGTTACTACGCCGCATTCCGCTTGAAATTCTTCGTTCGTTCATTGAATCGAAGTCGACCGGGGAAACTACCCAACCTGCACCCACACACCGTACCGGCTATTCGGTGAGAATGTGGTTTTCTAATTGGCCCCAGCCTCGTGAAAAACTTTGAGATGAGTTTTAATACTTTTTTTTTTTTTTTTTACTTTCCGATAGTTTTTTAACCGCGACATTTCTCGAATTACTTTGGCGAACCCGGTAATCGTGTACGGTCAAGGGGAAAGGGCTCGAATAATGCACCGTAAAAAAGGTTCTTCCATCTAACAAGCCAATGCATTTCTTTTTTCGTTAAAAGTACAGCACGAGGACAATATAAGAAATTGTACGATTTAAAAGAACAGAAATTGTGGACATTCATGTACAAGAAAAGTTTTTCAAATGTGCAAACCTTTTGCTTCTCTGTATTTCGACATTATTAATACAGATGTACATTACTTTATTGTAAATAGTAAAACATTGTTTAGAGTCTACTTTTAAAATATTTTTCCCTAAAAAGAACGCATTTCGGAATTTAATGTATTCTCCCAATATTCACTTCCGGCCATAATTTTTTGTTTCTTGAAACCGTCTCGAATAATGCACCGTAAAAAAAGAAAGTTTTTCCATTTAACAAACACACATTTTTTTTTTAAATCAAAAGTACAGCACGAGGACGATATAAGAAATTGTACAATATACAAGAAAAAAAAAAAATTGTGAACGTCTGTGGACAAGAAATGTTTGTCAAAGCTACAAAACTTTTCTCTCCGTGTATCTCGACAAAATTAATACAGATTTATATTACTTTATTGTAAATAGTGAAACATTGTTTAGAGTCTACTTTTAAAATATTTCCCCTAAAAACAACGCATTTCGTAATGCAGTAAATCCTCACAATTTTGGCTTCCGGCTGTACAGTTTTTTTGCTTTTTCTTCGTAACAATAAAATAGTCCATGAGCAATGTTGTGCCCGGCCTTACGAGGATGACACTAAAAGTACCCAGGATGATGAATCTTACATAAGAAATTTGTTTGAAAATATGATGGCGGAGGTAGTGAAACATCTCGAGAGGAAGTGGATTCCGGTGTGCTAACAGGTTCCGTCAGTGGAAAGAGATTTTTTCGGATATATACATAAGGATAGGTAAAGAGGAGATATAGCCGAGGTAAGGCATAACCGTTTATAACCGCGAGGCGTATAACTTCTTAAATTTCCATCCGAATTATGGCTTATAGGCCGGTTTACCGGGACTTTAAATTCATGACGTCATTTCCCGCGAAAACCCCGAGTCGGGATCTCCTTTTTTTTATTTTTATTTTTTTTTTCTGCTTTTTTTATGAGCATCGGTTACAGCCCGTCCGCCTTACCCGGGGGTCGAACCTTCTTTCCGTGTGCTACTTCAAATGGGATTCCTTGCTCTCGATCTACCGTTATATCCGACCTCTCCACCTCCGCCTTCTTTTGGATTCCTATATTGGTTTTTTTTTGCGATCTTTTTTTTTTTTTTTTCTTATCTCTGCGTGTGGTCCCCGATCGAAAAGCTCGACGATCCGGAGCTTCCTCCGTCAAGGGAACTGGCGAAAGGAACGTTCGGTGACGTACCTCCTCGTGAAAATGAAATTCTATCGGAGTGAATACCTTCCGTTTCGTACGACATTTTATTTTCCACTTTGGCGATCTATCTCGGACATACCGGTATCAATTTCATATTCGATATCGTCGGTAAAAGCGAAAACGATTTCGTCACGCTTAAATCAATTTTGCGAAGAAAAAAAAAATCTTTTCATCGCTGTTTATATTGCTTCGGAAAAATTTGAAAAAGACAAAAAAATAATCATTCGATCATCGTTTAATCTCGTCACTCGTGCATCGCATGATGTATGCATCGAAGGGATGAAAATGTGCAAATTTTTCTGTTTTTTTTTCCTTTTTATTAGGACGAAGGTAAAGAGCGATTGCGGGACGTACGTATCGATCAGGCTTCGCACTAGCAATATCGGCGAGAGTGAGGGCTATAACGGCAAGGGGAGGAAAAAAGTCACTTTGGTGCAAAAATTGTGAGCCCTTTCGAAATTGGATTTCTTGGGTTTAGCTGTGAGGGGTGACGTCACACTTCACCGAAGATCTTTTCATCGCGGGCTTACACGACCGCCGCGTCACCGACCAACGGCTCCGTCCTCCAGACTTATCTTTCGCGCATCTAAAAACGCCGCGGGAAATGAAGCGGGCTCGCAACGCGACGATTTTTTTTTTTGCGGTTCGGCGAAAGTCTCATTATTGAATCTCAAGTCCTTTTTCGATCTCACTTCGTAAACATTTTTTTTCCCCCCCGAAATTAACACTTTAAAGCATGCTTTTTTTTAAGTATGCAGTTTCAAATATATCGGTTGGTTATCAATGCATTTTTTCCGACTTCAAAGAGGTGTACCGCCTGTGATACACCGTGCTTGAAAGCGTTAATGGAGAACCCCCTTGAGGCGATATGTCGGTAAATAAAAACTGTAGTCAATTTTTTCAATCATTTAGAACATCTATGAATAAAAGCAAATTCTCACACGAAGCGGACATCAATTCGGCTTCATGCAAGTGTTTGATCTTGGTCGTAGATGGTCATCGTAAAAAAATCAATTACAGTTTTTATTACCGACCGAGCTGTTACCCATGCTCTTGAATAGAAAGAAAAAGAAGATAAATGAAACTATACTGAAAAAAAAAAAAAAAAAAAATTGACGATTCCTGAAATTCTTGTCAGCCATACACAGACACCTCGATACTTGACGTAAAATTATATGATTTGTCGCTCACAGAAATATATTTATTTATATTTATCATATGTACAAAGTTGTCGTGGGATTCTTAAAGCTAAGGTTGTAAATCAACGAAAAAAAAAGAGGAAAAGAATTGCGATAATATATATATATATATATTGTCTGAGGCACTGAAGTCGAATCTCCTGGATATTCAAAGCGAAAAAGTGCTGACCCATTTAATTCGATCGTCTCGGAAATACGATATTTCGGGCAATACCTGTGGCACACATAGCTCTCTGATCTCGCCAGCCGAATGTCCACCGTTCGCTCTCTGTACAACGTTTCTCCTTTGTTCCCTTGTTCGGCTTATCCCTCTGTGTCTCGACATTTCGCAATTCGCGCGAAGAAACCGCGAGATCCTGTTTCGCGATACCATTGACTTCCAACCTGCGACAAGTCTCTCGCCGCCGCCTCGAGATTCACAAACGAACCTCGTCTCCCTAATTAAGGAGGGAGTCTCGCTGAGGGTGACTTCGCATAAGTTCGACAAAAATAATAGAAAAATTGCAAGTACTTCTTGATGGTATAAAAATCTGAAAAAATTCATGCATACTAAAGGTACTGAGAAGATTAATTTTGCACAATAATAATTACAAAATGTTATTAACAAATTGATGAAAAAAATAATTGCTTAACAAATTTGCCCGCAACCCAACTTTTTTTTTTCGTGAAAATGATTCGTTTATTTTCCTGAATACGTATGAATTTTTTCAGATTTTTCAGTAATCGTTGATTTTTTTTTTTTTTTTCATGGAAAAATCAACGATTACTGAAAAATCTGAAAAAATTCATGCGTATTCAGAAAAATAAACGAATCTTTTTCACGAAAAAAAAGTTGGGTTGCGGGTAAATTTGTTAAGCAATTCTTTTTTTTTCATCAATTTGTTAATAACATTTTGTAATTATTATTATGCAAAATTAATCTTTTCAGTACCTTTAGTATGCATGCATTTTTTCAGATTTTTATACCATCAAGAAGTACTTGCAATTTTCTGTTATTTCTGTCGAACTTATGCGAAGTCAGCGCGCAGCGAGACTCCCTCCTTAAGACTCCGCGAGGTGTCACGATCAGTAATAAAAACATGTAATAGATTTAAATTTTTTTTTTTTTTACATACATTAGTTGATTGCAGCTTAATTTTATTGCCGACCGAGCTAAATTTGGATGAAGTGGGCAATGTTTCGCATTAATCAGAGGCAATGTGAAAATACCATTATCGAAAACCGTTGAAATTTTCGTAAAAAGCAAATTACCCCAACAATTGAGCGATCCGACTTTGACCCGTTGCGTTTCAGCTCTTTTATCGACTTGTGCCGTAGTTATAAGAAATATATATAAAATTTACTTGCGCGAATGAAAATAATCGTCAAAATAATGAATTTTGACGGTTATTTTCGGCGAAAGTTCAAGTTTTGCACGACCAGCGGATATCAAATTTCCTGGAACGCGCGTCGCGTAATATATTTAAAGCCGTGTTCACCGAAGCCCGTGGCGTGTCACAAAGCATCGTTCCTGTATTTGCGAAATAGCAGTGACGAATCTAATATCTATAAAATAATAGCGACAATTTTCAATTAGTTTGAACAAAAGAAATATGAATATCGATTCATCTCTTTTTTCGCGTAAATATACTTGCCTCGAGGTGCTACCACGTCTCTTAATATCGATTAAGAGACCTGGTAGCATCTCGAGACACAAATACATTTATGCAACCACTCATTTACGAAGATTCGCGTTTTTCAGGCTTCACGAAAACAATTTTAAAATTTTTTTCTCTAAATACTCCAAGCTAATTGAATGCGATCCAAATTTTGGCTTGAGCTATAGACATATCAAGGCAGATAATCTCATTGGCGCATAATCACGGCGGGCTGTTCGCCTGGGACTGCCATAACATTGGAGAAAGGCATGTGAAACTGTCAGACTGCTTCTAGATTAAAAGACGCGGTAGTGTCTCGTGATAAGTGAATTTAAATCCACAAAAATTGGTCCATATTGTTACATAGGCAAGAGACCAATATTGCCGGTAAGAAATTGTCGATAAATATTGTTCATGAATATTGTTTAAATGAATAATAGACAAATATGAGGCGATTAGCACAAAATTTGGGTTATATTGTTATTTAGAAAAAGTAACAATAGAGCCGTTAAAAAATGGTTAATAATTATTAGTTAAACAAAAAATCAACAAATATGGACTGTTTGGTCGCTCGTTATTGATATTTACGCAGAGCAACAGTATTGCTGGTCCAAAATTGTTGATAAATATTGTTTAAACCAAAAGTCACCAAATATCAATCGATTGACACCAAACTTCGTCAATATTCTTATTTCGATAAAAGATCGATATTGCCAATAAAAAATGGTTTCTAAATATTGTTTACATGAAGAATCGCCCAACTTGGTCAACACCGTTATTTAGGAAAAGGAACAATATAACCGGAAAAAATCCTTGCTACATCATTGTTCAAATGAAAATGACAAATTGCCAATTAGTTACATTTGCAAATGCTGTTCAAGTTCTTTATTTTATCTTTGCAAAAGCACATTGGAGAACTGCCAATAGTACCATACGTGCTGTAAAAAATTTGAGACAAGTGCATTGAAATCCCAAAAACACCAAAAAATAAAACTTGTCCGGCCGTATACGATGAGCCAACTCGACGAGTTAAATCAGTACTCGAAAAGTAGTACGGTTGAACAAGTTTTTTTTGTTCCTTTTAAGCTTTCAGTTCATAATCTTTATGGTCACTGTCTACAAATTAGCTTTCACCAAGATTAATGTAAAAATGAATGCATGTTTTTTCGCGTATTTAATTTAAGGTAGCTTTCACTAAGTTCATTTTTTAAATTACACCAAGTTGGGAATACAGGATAAGAGCGGAATATTTGTTTACTTTTTGCAAAGTTTCATTGTTCGAGATCGTATTAATCGCGCGATTAATTCGTAAAGGCGTTAAAAAACTTAACCATTAATTTCCAATTAAAATTGAGCATTTTCACTTGGTTCTATAGGAAGCTCAAAAAAATAATATACAATTATATAATGTTAAAGCTAAAGTTACCGTCGCATCGAGACTCGCTCCACATTTACTTCAATATTAATTACAAATAAAACGCGAAGTAAATGTCAACCGATATCTCGTAACCGATGTCACAGGTTCTCCAGCCTTGCGTGAGAGCTGAGCTGATCGATCGTCTTTTGTTTGGTTCCAATTTTTTTTTTTTTTCTCCACAAAGTCAAATCACTTAAATATAACTGTAACGTCGATGTTTATCTCCGATGAAGTAAAAATTGGAGTTGTCACCGAAGAAGTGACGAAAAGCTTCTGATGTCCACCGTTTTTTTTTTTTTTATCATTCCTCCCGTGGCAGAGCTTTTGTAGCACTCGGAACGAAAGAGGTAGGTAATCGCTGGTTCGAATAGCACGGGCGGATGTTGCATATCGATTAATGACGACCGTGGTACCGACGACCCCAGAGACTGCTGGTACCGTCGCCCTTGTTCAAACTCAGATTTTCCACGGCCTCCTTCCTCGGTGTTCTGAGGTCATAGGCCAGACCGAAGAAGGCCATGACCTCGATGAAACCGGTAGTCGGATTGAGCCCGTAAGCCCCGAGCTCCGATGCCTTGTAGTCCCATGGGAATGAATGATGGTAGTTGTGCCAACCCTCGCCAAGTGCGAAGAAAGACACCGTAGAATTCTCCGTGGGCTTCATTTTTCTGAACGACAAAAAAAAAAAAAAAAAAAACAGCTTGTCTATCAACTTATCTCCTTCGCCAAATTAAGGTGACGCCTTTGAGTCTCAACCGACGCGTGCTCGGTGGGTAACAATAATTAATTAATTTTTTTTTTAACGGTGCTAACTGTCGCTTGAATGAAAATTCTGACACGAATCTGACACCAATTCGGCTATGAAAGCGACACATGGCCGGTCATCGTGTAAATTTGTTTAATTTATTATTTAACAGAACCGTGTACCAGGGTTAAGGTGATCATGTTCTGACGATTAGACGAGAAAGGTCACAATTCAAAAGGACGTACTTTGAGAAAAATCGGCGATGGAGCGAACACACGTGATGAGAGGTTGACCCAAGCAAATATGGTTGGCTCAATGACGATTAAGGTGGCTTGACCACCGAGAGGTTGAGTTAATAACACAAGGTTCGCTAAACCTCTCGATGAGGTCAAATACGGCGAAACTCATGGTGAACTTGAATCAATAGATCTCATCTCATCAATCAACCTCACTGAGCCAACCTCGGTGAGGTTGATTGATTCAAATTGAAGTTGACTCAACTTCAAGTTCACTAACAGTTTCGTCGTATTTAAGCTCACCGAGAGGTTGAGTTCAGCTCATGTCGTTAACTCAACCGCTCGGTGGTTGAGCCACCTAAATCGTCATTGAGCCAACCATACTCGGTTGGCTGAAGCGCTCATGTATGTTCGCTTCATTCCCGTTTTTTCTCTCAGTCTACGAAAAAACATATTGACGGACAGTCCGGGGGATGAGAATATAACGGAATACGTTTAAGGGGTGGAAATAAATGACACGTACCTGTTATACGGTCGATTGCCCCACATGTGAGCGATGCTATTGACGAGGAAGGTGGCATTCAGGAGCCACACGTACCGAACGATCACAGCCTGAAAGGCGATGGACCAGCTCTCGCCCCAGAGATAAACGGGCAGCACAGTTGGCAGCACGAAGCACAGGGACAGCATTATCGCCTCGTAGTGTCTGTAAAGGTTTTCGACGTCCCACATAATCTTTTTCCCCTGTTGCATCGACTAGATAATTGTTTTTTGATGTGACGATTTTGCATCATAATCTTGCCACTTTGGCGAGCGACTCACTTGTCGACGAATCGTATAACCGGATCGGCCTCAATGTCGCTCATGTCAACCCTGCTGCCGTGCTTCTTCACCGCCGGATGCCGACGCATCATCAGCCAGCCGACGTGGGAGAAGAAGAAGCCCCTGTTGGCGTCGTGCGGATCCGCCGGCGTCTCCGTGAATCTGTGATGGGTTCTGTGATCGCGTATCCAATTGTACATGCGTGTCTGGAATACCGAAGTTGGGAGAAGATGAAAAAAATTAATCTCATGGATTATTCAACAAAAGATAAATAATAAATTAAAAAAAAAGGCAAAGAGGTGTCGAATAAAGCGAATAAAGCAGTTTCAGACAGTAATTCGCCCGCGGTTATCGTCGAATCATAGCCGACTAGTGGAGCACTATGTCACGTGGAGAACCTTTTTTTTTTTTTTTGTACCCCTCAAAAAATGTACATCCGGCGAAGTATAAGCTTTCGCGTTCGAGGAATCTTGAACTCACGGTTTAACCAACGACAAACTTTGAAGTACAGTTTACCGTTCGAAAAGACCCCGCACGCGATAATCCGACAGAAGCACGCCTTTTCTCTCTCCCTCAATCGCCGGCGAGCGGAGAGGGGGGCGGGGGGGGGGGGGGCTATGTGGGACGGTGGAAGCGCTTCTATCTATAGCACTTCGAGGATCTTCCATCCCCGACGATCAAACTTTCCGGTTGATTGGGAGCATTCTGGGGCCGTACGACCCCCGTCCCCCTCGACCCCTCCACCTTCGACGCCCCCCTCCCCGCCCCTTCGACCCGCGCTCTGCACTTCAGAGACCGTGAGAGCCAAAGCCCGATCTCCGCTTTTACGTATACTGGAAGTCAACCAAGACCCACTGAATCCTTACTGAAAAACTTTGTTTTCACGTCTTTCATATCAGATATACATGCGTAGACTTCTATACCGGATCATATGCGGATGAGGTTTGTTATTTAACTATTTTTTTTTTCGCTTTCCGATTTTGCACGACTCCATGGAAAAATATTAATCGAGCTGGTAGGAGTAAAATGAGTGGCGGCTTCGTGAACAGCAATAAGGAATATATCTGATATGGTTCCGAAATGGTGTCATGAAAAAAAAAAAATTACACAACTTTTGTTAAAAATTTTCGATAAAAAAAAATATTTTTTAGGGCTGTATAAGGCATGTGCGATATTTTGCATTTTGTTAATTACAATATTTAAATTGATAATCCTGAATTTAAAAAAAAATGTTAAGTAAGAAAATTGACAATTTGCTAAATCGACTCATTTTTGTTTACAGCGTTACGGAAAATTGCCTCCTCGTGTAAACTCGCCCTTATCGCGCTCATTGGCGATCATAAACATCGACGAGACTCTGCCGCACGGCTCAGCGTTCCGACTCGTTCGTTCGTATGTATGAGCGTTGTTTACACGATGCTATTCCGCCGGAAGGTATTTTCGATCTGTCCGCGCTAATTAGTACAGTCTAATTGGCCAACTTCCTGCAACCTTAAACGACACATAAACTTCGTCGGCTTAGCGGTCCTAATGGTCTTAAAAGATTTCATCGACATTTCTCCCGGTCCCGCAAACGTCAGTCATTGATGTCTTATTAATTTTACCATTTTGCTTCCTCATAGGGGAATCTTTGTTTCGGGGGGAAAAAAAAAAATGTTTGAGATTTTAATCCAAATGTGTTCAGAATGTTCGAAAACATCAAAAATTCAAACCGTCATAACTCAAGAATGCTTCAACCGATCAAGCCGAAGTTTCACGCACAGTAGGGGGTTGTTAATAGTCAATGTTCCTTCAAAATTTCATTCTTAAAAACTCAATTGTTTTTTTGTAGGCTATTTTCAATTTCTTCAAAAATGTCTGTGCAGACTCTAGCTTTTACAATTTTTTTTTAGCTATCGGGGCAAAAACTTGAACCTGAAATATACAAACATTTTCGTGAAGAATAAAAATATTACTGTAAAATTTGCACGCCTATGTGTTTGAAATTTCAGAAACAGTGTATGTAAAACAGCTTCCAATAACGATAATCAACGTTCAAACAAAATTTTTTTTACAGTATAGATAAACATTTAACAGTTGAATGTATTGAGTAAAAGTGCAAAAAAAAAAAACTTCAGTAGCGCATCATTCCATGTATTTTTTCACGCCGAGCACACATCCGGCAAAGTGAAGCGCGACCTGGGTGTATTTTTTTTTGCATAAAAGTCAAACACGACGTTGACGTTGAAAAATGTTGAGAACTGAAATTTTCATATCGTTTCCTCATAAAAGTTGAAAATTGACATTGTCATATCGCTTCCTTATAAAAGTTGAAAATTGACACTCTCATATCGTTTTCTTATAATGTTCGTCTATTCGCGAAAAATGCTTGCTCACAGAAGAAGCTTGCCGAATAAGAGAACATTATGAGAAAGCGATATGAAAATGAAAATTGTCAACTTTTAGAAAGCGACATGAAAACTTTTATTTTTTAATAAAAAAAAAAATAAATTAATAAAAATGAAAAAATGTTTCTTCACGGACAAAAAACATTTGTTAAATGTACAAACCGTATTCTGTGTTACCGCGTAACGAACAGATAGCTCCGTAATATCCAATTTGAAAAAAAAATGAAATTTTTATCCTATCGCGATCGTTTATTCGTGAGGTGCGCGCACCCCCAGGGCAACTCGTGATGTTTATTCCGGTACTTGGCTCCGCTCCCCGTGACTTTTACAGCCGGTCCAACGAACCGGCAGTGGATACCCGTATGGAAACAAAATTACGTGACGCCGAAAATACATTCGTAACCTAGACTCAATTTCTACTGAACATTTTTATATTTGCCGAATATAAATATATTCCTGCAAATATGTTTCGCCTCAAATATAAAACAATTTATGTGCTATCGGTGATATAAACGCGCCGGATTTAATATTTTTTGAGTATATATTGTAACGACCGAGCGAATGAATAAGGCGCGTATTAGGTTTTAGGGCGGATATTATTAGTACAATCGCTACTAAAGATCTCGAGTTCGAACTTTCAAACGTCTGTTCTCTCTGAAAGTCCGATCAATACTGTTTTACATGACGATCGATCTTGTATTGATCATCCGTTCGTTCGTCTATTGTCAAACCTAACTAATATCGTATGTCTTAAGGTAGCTATGCCGGTAGTCCGGAGTCATAGACACCAGCGTCTATATGACATAAAAAATTAATTATATGTGGTACTTTGTCTGCATCAATATTATTATAAAAAATAATAGGGGATCTATGAAAATGTTCGGAATTAGATTGAACCGATAATTTGTAAGTAGATTATTTGTTTAGTGTGGATTTGACTTCATTTTTACGACATTTAGGTTGGGAAACGTCGTTTGATCCAAAACCGTGCACTTTGATCGCAGTTCTATTGAACAATAAGTACGGTGACTTCACTTTTTTTTTTTTTTTTGTGCATGAATTCCTGATTGATTCGCGAGTCCGCAGTACTTCGTATCTTTACTCTATCTTTGATCTGAGTATATTAATTCTCGATTTGAAAATCAATTTCGCCAGCTCTCCCGTAAGTGCCGTGTAAAAAAAGACCGATTTTCAAGATCTAATTATTAATTGAAATGGCCGGTAAAAAGCCTTCGAGATTTTGAACAAGTAAAATTTGATAGTTAAATTAGAACATGTCAAAAATTTATCTACATGACTTTGGATTGCCTTCGCAACATAACTTACCTTAAAGAATAGTCAGCTACATATCCGTTATAATGTTTGATTTTCCCATGGGGCTTTATCACGGTGATCGGCCTGCAAGGAAAATCCACGAAGTTGTTTATTTCTAGCTAGTGAAAGGATTTCGTCAGCAATCCAGAATATTCCGTCAACGAGAGAACGCATCTTCGATATACTATACGATAATGAAACGCATATAAATATATATGTATACGCATTGGTACGAATCTGTGGCAAATGGTGGAAGACCGCGAGAGATTTCCCTCTCTAGCTCGGCTCGCTCGAGGCAGTGGGATACAATTGCAAACGCTTGCACGCCACAAACTCGCGGATGCAAGTTTGCACAAATATACGTGTTCCATGTTTGACTCGGCTGCACTTTGATGCACACGTATTTGTATACTTATAGCTGATAGATACCGACGTGTTGCAGCTGTATCTACGCAGCAATGGCTGGGAGAAGGGATACATGTAGGTTCGCAAAACGAGGTCACATCTCCTTACTCAATGTCCTGCCCTAATTTTGTTTCATTTGATTTTTTAAAATCAAAACACATGTCCTTAATGCAGTGTAACATCAATCACAATCTATTTTCAAAAACATCGGTTGCTCCGAGGCAATTTTCTTAAAAGATACGTATTCAACTTGTTTTTTTTTTTTAAACCTAATCAACCTTTTCTGTTCATAATCGCGCCTTCTTAGATCGTATTACCGCAAACGTCACGATTCGCCCCCCACAGTTAAAACGTGTCCGCAATAAAGATAATCGTTATCCGATTAACTTTCTCGCGGACGTAATCCGAAACACTGTGCGGCATCCTCCCGGTCGTTCGTTTGTCGGAAGCTGCAGGTCTCAGGGGAGGGGGTGTGGATACAGACACAGTGGTCGGACGAGACATAAAGCTCAGAAGCGCAACGGTACACGGAATTGCCAGGCTAGTCGGTGAAACCCGGCCAGCCACGCCGGGAGAGTAAACTTTGCTTATCGCTACGAGATTCGTACCCAACGAGATACATCCTGGCCGGGACGCACGTTAGACCAACTCGGTCTACCGCGTCCTCTCCTCGCCGTTCCGTTCGCCGCACAAATGGTACATATGTATGTTGCCAGTTGCACCCTACTTCGTTTCGTAACGGGCGGATCCTCCGGGTTTCTCACCGTTCCACGCGCACAGAGCTCCATAGAGCTTCGACCGAAGCGATTCCTCCGATTGTCCCCGCACGAGTCTCTATTCAGCGATCAATCGTCTTCCGGACGATTTGGTTGGTTTCACCTCGAACGCTTATTCTATTGTTGTTTGGCTATGAACGTCAATGAGAATATGGATTCCTAAAATGGGTTGCAAACCATGTTACCGATTACTGTATTAATCGGTCATTTTGTTTGGTAACATTCCTGGGTAGGATTACTATTTGTCGTAGACAATGAGTTACATGGATTGAAACCCATCTTGCCGATTAATGTATTAATCGGTCATTTTGTTTGGTAACATTCTTGAGTCGGATTACTATTTGTCGTAGACAATGAGTTACATGGATTGAAACCCATGTTGCCGATTAATGTATTAATCGGTCATTTTGTTTGGTAACATTCTTGGGTCGGATTACTACTTGTCGTAGACAATGGGTTACATGAATTGCAACCCATGTTACCGATTAATGTATTAATCGATCATATTGACTCTCTGTATAAAGATCTATGTCCGCGTCAAAAGGAATTTCAGCTAAGGTGTAAACACACGTCAATAAACCTTATTCGGATAAACAAGTTGACGGTTCGCGATGTCATATCGATGAGGCGATGAGATGAGAATACCAAGGCAACTATTGCCTGCACGATGATTTCTGTCGTCTGCTATAAAAATGATATACTTCGTGTACTATACTGTACTCCGTTGAACTCACTCAACGCGCAGTATAACCCCAGACAACTCTATAGTTCTATAGTTCTAACTCGCTAAAGTGCAAAGTCATATGCATAAAGTGATACGTGCCAGCGATATAATTTTTTAAATAATGAATCTCTCAGATACAATTTTCTGTATGTCGTTCCTCTTCGTTCCACTTTTTGAATGTTGTATCGTAGAAGAACGACACATAGAAAATTGTATTCGAGCAATTGTATAGACGATAGAATTCAAAAAGAGAAAAATTAAATAAAATGAAAAGGTTAATAAAAAAAAGTCCATTCAAAAAGGATGAAATAATTCATGTATGTAACAATAATAAGAAATAATTAATAATAAAGAATAGTAGAACAGTTAATTGATGTTAATTATACCAATTCATTAATAATCTTAATCACTACAGTCGGGAGATGCCTTCCAAATAAACTTGGTAGCAGAATATTATCATATTTCCTAAATCTGTTGTGAGGGAAGACATCTCCGACTGTAACGAAGATTGTGAATGAATTGATATAATTACCATTTATTAATTATGCTATTATTCTTTATTATCAATTATTACTATCATTGTTTACTGACAATATTACTCATTGTTACATACATGAAATATTTCATCCTTTTCAAAGTTTACTTTTTTTATTAACTGTTCTATTTATCATTAATTATTTCAAACTTCTCGTACGATGTTTTTTGCAGTAGAGAGTTTTTTTTTTTAAATATAGTTGACGATTGCACATTTCTGCCGTCTTTTTATCGCAAAACACCGTTATAATTCCATCCCTCTCAGCGGTATTCTAGATGGAGCCTCGATACGCTAAAGATTTTCGCGGAATGCCAGGGTGGATCGTTGTTCACCCGGAAAATTGAGATCTCGTATAAGCGTATTGACCCGGTCTGCTGCTTGAGACAATTTCTCAAGCGGATATTGCCGCGGCGGTGAGCCGAAGAAGCCAGCACCGCTCGCAGGTACATACCTTCCAGCCATTGTGGATCAATGGTACAGTGGAACTCTTGTTTTCTATTTTTGCCGAATAAAAATGCCTTACCTCTCGCCCCCCTGCCCAAGAGCATCTGGTGTGTATCGTCAAGGAAACGCTGACTCGGCGCGAGCCGATTCCTTTCCCCTGTATCGCAATCGCTGCGTGGACCAGAGTCGGAAGTCAAAGCAGTTCCACGGGCGGATAAAGGGACAAGAGTAAATACGGACAATAACGGAGGAAAAACAACCAGAAGCCGTTTCTGGTAGCAGCGGCAAACCGCGCCAGTCTGCTGGTTTTCGGAACCGATAAAAACGAACGCGATAGGGGGCATCGGATCGCCCTCGGAGTTCTCTGGCCGTATCGACGCCGACGTCGTCCCCGTCGTCGTGTATCGAGTTCATGAACGTCGTTTTCATACCTATGGGTTTTCTCTTTTTTCCACCCTCGAAGAGTTTCCGCACATTCCCCTCAGACTCTTGGTGGTCGATAGGGGGGTCGGGGGGTGAGAGTGTCGTTGCGGTGGGTGAGGCACGTATAAGCGCCAAAGGTGAGGTATGGTACTGATCCGACACCACGAGAAACTCGGGCCAGCGGAGTTCGAGTTTCGATACCACCCCTTTACAACGGTTCTTCGCCCAAAGGTATTCCAAACCATATCCCCCCTCTCCCCCCCCCCCCCCCGCCCCCGTACCCTCAACCCCGGTTCACTGTATTATTGTCGTCTATATTTGTTTGCCTCGGTGCCGCGAAATTGTACGTGCGATATCGCGCGCCCATCGTGAGGCTGGGCTACGGCCCGAAGGATAGACAGGGATAGTCGGTGTGTGCAATTCGATTCGGTTCGCAACCCCGTATTGCCGATACGCGTGCTCGATACCACAGTCCCGACTGAAACGAACCGTCCTCCCCCCCCCCCCCCCCCATTCCGCGAAACCCTTCTCGCTTTCCACCAAGATACATCCCGCCTCGTCTAGTAGCAATACTGGCGATACTAGCCTCGGTGCTGCCTGCATCCGGGGCAAACCCTTTAGATCCCTCGGGCATCCCTGGTATATCCACGGATAAAGATGAATTCGTCGGCAGACGCGCGGACTGTATATATATATATATGTATAGAAATTTTAACATGCATATGTATGCTATTTCGCTGGTCGATTCGCGTGCACGCCAGACTTGAGTATACGTTACACTCGATAGCGTCACGCTATATCAATGTGAAACTAAATTACGCTTCGATAAAGGTCTTTTATTCCTGTACTAGCGTCAGTAATTCTGATTTTTGAATGGCGAATGGTATTATCGAATATCAGTGTAAAAAACATGTTGGATTAATAATGAACGGTATTGGAAGCTTTTTTTTATATAAACTTTTTGTGAAATTTCGAACACATGGGCGTTGCCATTTTACAGTAAAATTTGTATTTTTAATTAAGATTTTTGTTAATTTGAGGTATAAAATTTGTAATTTTGACATCTGGTATTATAATTTCACAAAAAAAGTATGTTAATCTTCAATCAACGTGAGTACAGTAGAACCGCCACCGGTTCGGATAAAGTTTCTACTATCTGAATTATTACGCGAAATTGTCGTATCCTTACATTGTTGCGACCTACAAACAACAAGCCAATTCAAGAAAGCTCGAGCTCGCATAGACGTACGCAACACTACCGTAAATGCGCGTCAGTTGTATGCGCAGTATTTATTAGTTTCAAAATGTATCACGTAATAATCGTATCACGTATTCAAAATTGATTTTCATGAATCTAATTAATTTCGCAGTTTAGTGCGTCGTTTCAACATCCAGTCCTTCGACCTCTACGCGTAAGGATAACGTACTTACTGTGGAAAAAAAAAATAGAAAACCTTTCGAAACTCGATAAGGGGAAGACCAGCACATTGTTAGCGCGCTTGCATGATGTTTGCAAATCAACGATCTCTGGCATTTGAAAAAATTTGACTGCGAAAAAACGTACAACTCTCTTGCGTCAAACGAAAATTGTGGATTTCGCGATGAAGGTTCGAAGTTACCGTTGAATATCATAAAAATATATGTATCATGTTTATATCTTATGTATTTAAAATATATGGCTACTCTAATTTTTTCGATATGCATCACGTTATATCGCTTAAGATGAAGAGAAACACGTTCTCTGTCGCTCCGTCTCACTCCACCGTAGGACCAATGCCATTATCTCTCTCACACACTCCTGCATCCGTCACGTGACACTCACTTCACCTTAATACAGCTTCACTGTTATGTTATCCGATTTTTCGTTAATCCGAATGAGTTCTCGTCCCAATTGGTTCGGATAATCGAGGTTCTACTCTAATGTAAGTAAATTTCAAGGTCCAGTGCATTAAATTTATCATTTTGTTTTTCACAGTGTAGTAAATATTTGCGTACGGAGGTAAAAGAAAAAGTTTAACTCCTAGAGTCGTGTGTTATAGAGCCGCGTACGGTTTGCTATTGTCAAATAGAATTTCACGTTCAATTTATCAGCAAAATTATTGACAGCAAAACAGTTCGTTTTCCCCTGAGTGTGGAAAATTGAATGGTCTCGGGTTTTGTACTTCATACTATACGAAGTAAAGGATGGACCGACCGTTCACTTTTTTTTAAATTTTATTATTTTATCGGGAATAAAACATCGGTGTGTCGGAGAGACGAATGTAAGCTCGATAAAAAGTATTCCGAGCTGTCTGCAACTAATTAATAATCGCCGTTCGCGTGACGCTCTCCAGTCTCGTCGTCGCGTCTCGTCCCGCATGCTGACCTAATTGATTTTATCCCCACACCCCCTCTCTTCCAACCCTCCAGCTTTGAATAATGCGCCTGGATTTTAGCCGGGTTTTGGTTACAGCAAATAAACCCGTGCAAATTGAGGATATTATCCGGCGTCGGCATACGTCATCCGTACAGTGGCTTATTATAAAGTACCGCGAATAATGCGGTATATTTGTCGTGGAAATATAATTACTTTATACACGAGCCGTGAAGACTTTAGAGCCTATCGGTCGAATTATTTATGCGACAAACATTATTCTCAATTTTTTGTTTTGTTTTTGCTTCTTTGCTTTTGTAATTTTTGAAGCTATGTTTTCGTTAAAAAATATCGAGATTTTAATGTCAGAGCCCTTGGAGTAGTCCAAAACGGCGAGAAATGCGATGTTTAGATAGCGTTCAGATTTATGCGAGCGTGTGACTGTGTGTGTGTGAGACCAGATTTGGAAATTTTTGAAAAAGGAGCGTTGTGAAAGCTCTAGCTTTCGAAAATGTTGAGTTATCGGACTGAAACTTTCTACAGACGTAGACTAACGTCAAGCAATTTTCGTTATTGAATTCCGTAATAAACAGTCGACAGGTTTCGGTTTTGTGACACTTTCATTTTTTCGAAAAATATCATTTGCAGTCTGTAGCTTTTATAATTTTTTTTTAGATGTTTGCCTAAAAAATACGTCATAAATAAATTGTTATCCTGCCTATCAAATTCGGCAGAAGTATATGAATCCGGATAAATTTCATGAAATGTTGAATAGAAAAGAAAATGCGTACATCGCACGTTTCTCTTTCAAATATTGAGGTAGAAGGTAAATAAGTGACAGATTCTTGATCATGGAGAAAAATACATCAGACATAGTGACGCAATTATGACTAACGAACATTTTTTTTATAGGCAATTTTTTTTAAACCAAAGTGTATATAATCATGAACTTTAGCCACAATCTTTGGTGTCCGCAATTGCACTTCATGTCGTTCTTATTTTACACGATAATTAGAAAGTATATTCCAATTATCATCGGTTTTTAAAAATTAAATATTTCTGCTCCGCAGACGAAACTTGATTTTCATAAATGTGAATAAATAGTGAAAAGTAATTTTCACATTGCTTCCTCAATTACTGTAACGTTGCGCATATTTTAACGGACTCTCATTATCTGGATGTGTTCGCTCAACACGATCGACAGAGGTTTCATCTGATTGATGTGGTAGAGCGATGTAAGCGCCGACAATTCGTAATAAAATAATAAAAATATTGTTCAAGGATATTTAATAAATGTGCTAATAAAGTACTAACGTAACATTCCCTGGTATTCCATCACTAACATTTCGCCTGTTGAGTTCAATTCAATTCATCGATGAATATGACATCCAATCCTGTGTTACATTTTTTACAGCATCGATTGGACAGTTTAAATTTGAGATCATTCTGAATGTTTAGAATTTCATGAAAAATTAGTTATTAACATTGGACACTGTTTTTCGCGGTAAATATTCATGAACAACATAAGTAGTGGATTCGTGATCCGTGAAAAAAATAGATTAAATTTACTCATAGAAGAAAATGGTTTCTCATAAAGGAAGCTTCGCGAATAAAGAAACATTGTGAGAAGGCAATGTGAAAATTGAAATTTTTCAACCTTTCAAAATTCAATTTTCAATTTTTCCAATTTCAATCATCGACTTATCAAATTTTAATGTCCAACTTTTTAAAATTCAATTTTCAACTTTACAAATTTCAATTTTCAACTTAAAAAATGTTGATCATCAACTTTTCAAATTTCAGTTTCCAACTTTCCAAAATTCATTTTTTTTTACTGTTACTAACGACAATATTCGGAGAAATAATGCCTCAGACTTATTGGACATTAGCGAAACAAGTATATCGTCCAGAAGTCTTTGTCCAGCCTGTTGGGAAGTATATCCGGGAGGTACGATTCGCTGTTGTATACAACAACTCCATGAGTGCTCGATTAGCGAGGGTTCGCCCGAAAACTTTGGACAGCTTAGGCAGATGTATTCTGGCTCGCGGGTATTAGTAGCCCCACGTCCCGACTTGTCATCGAATCACTAAAAACCCTCGATCGAAGAATTGGAAATAATTTTGGAACGCAATGAACCTTGATTCACTGTGAGTTAATCATCAAAAAAAAAAAGAAGCTAACATTCTGACAGATGACGTTAAAGAAAAAATCCACTTTGCATACAATTTTCAACGATTCTTGTGGTTCGGAAAGTTTTATCTCCGATCTCGCATAAAAGTATATCGAAATGAGGGAGGATAAAAGTGCGGAGCTTTATAAGTCATATTTTAATTCGGCACTCGTGGAATCATTATTGGATTTCGATAATCGGGGGATTATCGGTACGCCAGCTCCAGTGGTCTCTCGTACAGACTTTGACCATCCCTGGGAATAGGAGCACTCAAAAAGAAGGGTCGGTGGAGATAATGCAGCTGTGGAAAATCTGTAGCAAAGAGATTTCCCTATAATTCGAAAAGAATCGGAGCTGCGATTAATCCCACAGATGGAAAGAAGAATTTTTTATCCGTACGTTCATTTATACGTATGTCCTTTCTTCGTCGTACTTCAATATCCACTACGATTCCTGAAAAGAAATTCGTAAAAAAAAAGAATAAAAAAAAAGAATCTCTTAGCAACGAGCGATCGTAGACGAGGGAAGAAAACGGGTGTAAAACGGGCGCACGACGCGAGAAACGTTGTTAAAGAAACTTTGAAAGTTAACCATTTTTTTTTTTTTGTTTCTTTTCTGTTCTACTGCTACGCCGCGATCGTTGCGGAAGTGGGCGGTTTCCTGAAAGTGTAGAGAAGTGCGTTCCGAAGCGGTATACCTTGGAGCTGTTCGGAGAGTAACACAGTAACACGTGGCAGACCGAGAGCGAGACAACTGAAGGAAAAAAATGTTCGAGAGGGTAAATGGAGCGCGTAGCGTTTTCTGTGTCCCCGCGCGCCCCGTAAATTCCATTTTGTAAGATTTATATTTCGTAACGAACCAACTTTGAATTTGAGCGGTAAAAGTGGATAGAAAAAAAGAATTTTCAGTCCCAAAGCGTAGCAAACCGGAAGTAAAGATTTTATTAACGACGGGCAGGCACGATATTTTTGTTTTCTTTTCCTAATAACGAAATATAGCAAGTTCAAATTGCCTTCGAGCCGTTTTTGTGAACAACTCTATGACGACGAGAGAAATTTAACACGAAACAAAAGTAACCTCTCTGTAAGCCCGGTTTCATTTGGCGGCTACGACATACACCGGATGATATACCGGAAGTACTCAGAGCCGAAACATAATGAGACGGGAGAGCAAGCATAACTATCCGCTTACCTGGCCAGCCATGCAGTATAGGATAGCGAGGAATATTCTCAGAGGCAGCCTCGCCGAATAGCTCCTGTGCGCCCACAAACGATGAGTCCCTGCCGTAATTCCAAAACCCGAAGTTATTCCGTAAATCGGACCTAAAAAAAGAAAAATATTGTATTCAAAAAGATTAATTTGAAAAACCATTCGATTGCACAACAAACAGAATAACTCATAAAAAAAAAATCAGCAATATACGGTGGTCTTTCTCGTTCCCATGAAAAGGGTTAAACGTTTTTTTTTTGTATATCGCTCGTAAACATTTTATGTGATCCTGATAAAAATAATGATAATAATAATAATAAAGCGAGTGTTATATATCGGTCTGATGTGATGAGATGGTACAAAATGTAGAGTAGCTATTGAACAGAGTGGCTTGCCTCTTGATCACGTAGTCACTCTTGACATGTCGTCAGCGCGATCTATCAGCATAATATCTTCGAGCCTCCCCCGCCCATCCCTAAATCTAGCTCGCTTATAATAACCGGAGAAGCTTCGTGCCTCGTGCACACAAACATGAACACGAGGCTATTCTATTCGCATCAGTGGCATTCCGTCGATCGTCGATCAGAATGCTGAAGTGTGAAGCGGGAAGGTTGGATCAAAGCAGACATAGCTTATGGAGAATTTTCACTACTTTATCGTATGTATTATGATGAGGTATTTTTTTTTGGCGCATCACAACAACCGCGTTACCGTCGATTTTTGGTCCCGATGTTTCGTCCCCACTGATAGGGTCTCCGGCTATTTCAAGAGTTGAAATTTACTTAGACAGGATTAATTATTAGTAGTAGTAAAAGTTTATTTATTGACAACATCAATTAGTCCATATAATATGCTATGCATCTCTCTACACAGTAAAAAATAATTTCGTAAAATGCGAAATTTTGTAAAAATAATTTTGTTAAATAAGTGACAAACGACTTTGTCATTTATTTGAATATACGAACCTGTCCTATTGTTTCACGTACTATTAACAATTTTAGCATGTACTTTTATTTGTAAAACTAGAAAATTAACAAATGAAGAATTGTGGACGTTTGTGGACAATAAGTTGCAAAAAGTACACATTTTTTTTTTACTGTGTATGTAGCAGAGCTGGGCAAAGTAACGAAAAGTCTTTAAAGTCTTTAAAGTACCAAGTACAAAGTAATTTCAGTACTTAAAGTACTTTTATAAAATACAAAAGACAATCATCATTAAGTGAAATTTTTATAAAGCTTGGGGCCGGATTCGGGAGGGAAAATCATTGTAATCTGGTGTATTTCTTTCTCTTTTAATTATAATCAATCGAGTATTTTGTTCATTCTATTTTGTGGAATAATTTTCATCGTCCACATTCCTCTACCTTGCCTAACTAAAGCTGCCGGAGCTTATATCGAATGTACTCTCTTTTGTTTCCGACACCGACAGGGCCAATCGCGATACTCGGCTGGCGCCCAATAAAAATTAATACCGGTCGAGGAGTGCCTCCTTTGTGGCCAGAGGATGAGTCGTTGGAAATTGAGGTCACAGTACATATATGCCCGCACGGAAAAACGTATATGTGGGGTATATCGAAAATAAATTTGTGATATACTGGTAGTAGTAAAAGTGCATTTATTGACAATGTCGTGTAGTTTATACAATATCGGATACATCTCTCTGCGCGGTAGTTACAACGTTCACATAGACATTGCCAACGTGCAATCGATCGGAGTCCTTCGGCCCTTTGTGATGTAAAAAAATATTTTCGCATCAAATTTTTTTATACAATAGATTTTATATGTACAGTATATGGGAAAATATGTCGGCAAATACATGTCCTCAAATATACAACAATTTATATAGTCAATATAAAGATTACATACAAATGCCGAATTCATTAAATTTCGAATAAATTGTTTGCATATGTTTTATTTCCGTAGGAGCGTATTCTGGTACACTCAGAAAAACGTTTATTAACTGCCAATAAAATCGAATATTAGAATAGTCTTTATTTGAATTTATTATTATCTTGTTTGACCCAAGGATATTTTGTTCGTTCCGAGTAATATGCGGTATTCATTTTTAATAACCAATATATTTGACGCACTGCTGTGCTGATTTTTACAGGGTAATGAAAGTTTATTGGACGATGGGGAATCGCTCGGCGAAAATAGCACCTTCAATAGGTGTTTATTTCCCTCAATAAACCGGATATTTGGCGGGCGCGACTTTAAATAAGTATTTATTTCCGTCGAATAAATAATTTATTTGATTCGAAGAAACATTCACCACATTGCGTTGTTCATGCAGTCAGGCGACTTCGAGCAGTGGTTTTCGAAAGTGTTGCGAGTGCCGAGAAAAATGTGTTCACGCAAAATCAAGATATTTTTTGCAAATTGTTGACAATTTTGCAAATCGAATATCTAAACGATGTATAAAAATATTGATCGATATAGTGGGATATAATGTTCAATAAAAAAAAAACTTGAATAATTTATTTATTTAACTCAAGGAAATGAAATTTAATAAAATTGAATGTACGATTAGATAAATTAATTTATTATATTTCAATAAAACTTTATTAAGCCCATATCCAAATAAGTAATTTTATTTATTCTAAATAAATATTATTTGGATTTATTCATTTTTTTTTCTGGGTGAATATCGGGTAGTACCATCCCTTTGACGGCAGTGTGTATTGCATATCGCTTGATTAAAAACTAATAATAATGGCTGCATCCACTTTTTTTTTTTCATTCACCGGCAAGGATATTAACTGTATCAGCTTCGCTGGGCAGCTTGACACAGATATTGCCTGTGCTTGCAGAAAAGAATACGCCGTGTCAGCGACTAATTAGCGCGCTATACTTGGCTGACCTAATTGATTTTATCCCGGTGTTGAATAACGCTGCGGTTCAACGCCTGCTGATACGGTACGGTTTGTAACTGGAAAACGTCCGCCTGGACGCAGCACGTACAACCCTAAAGTTGTGACCCTGTCGGGGGTTATCGTAATTTCAAAAAATCACACGACATTCAGGTCTCGTTTATCGTATAAAATTATGAAATATCAAGTACCCAACAAGTTTGCCGCGATAAAATAAAATAAAATAAAATAAAATAAAATAAAATAAAATAAAATAAAATAAAATAAAATAAAATAAAATAAAATAAAATAAAATAAAATAAAATAAAATAAAATAAAATAAAATAAAATAAAATAAAATAAAATAAAATAAAATAAAATAAAATAAAACGCAGTTACGTGATATAGCGATTGGCAGTTGGTGCATAACTGCCTCCCCTTTTATGTTATTATTAAATCCCTCGTAGATATTTCTCGCCGCAAACTCTCATAATTCCCCGACTTCCGGCCTCTCAGTACCCAAGTAGAGTTTATTTTCCAAAGCAAACAAATTTCTCATATTTTTTTCCTCCTACGTTCCCAAATTTGTTTGACACACAACCCGGAAAAGTAGATTTACCCTTGTTGACCGACTTCGGGGTCAAACGTCGGACTGCACCGAGCGGCTTTTCGAGTACGCTCCTTCGAGACACAGTTATGATACGGCCTCGACTGGTGCTGGTGTTTCTGCCGCTGTGTCTCCGTGTTTGCGAGTAAAAATATGTACATTCGTTTCTCGCTCGGCGGCGTCTCTGCCGCTTTTTCCTAGTGTCGCTTTTGCTTGCACGTAGCCGCATCACGTACAGCCTGACGAGGAGGAATGGAGGAACGGAAAGAGCCTCCGGTGGAGGAGCCCACGGAATAACGGCGGAAAGGGGGGGGGGGAGCGGCGAGGGAGGGGAATAAGAGCGCAAGAGGCAGTGGAAGGGTGAAACGACGGAGGCCAGGTGAAAGAGGTAGTAGAAGCGGAAGAGGAAAAAAGAAAAAAGAAGTAAAAAAAAAAAAAATTGAAAAAAAAAATGAAAAAACCACCACCATGCGCTACCGAGCAGCAAGGGTTGGCGCCGGGCGAAAGAGGGAGGAGGTAGGCGTCGGTTGAAACGAGAGTGTCAGAAGCTCCCGGCGTGCCGTTGCCTCTCGGGCGTTTCGCAGTGAAGCACTTCGGCTCACGAAAAGGATCGTCCCAACTACCACCCTCTGGAATCGTCACCGCTACTCGCTCACTAACACCAACGGGGATGCGTGTCTAGTCCCGAGCCAGCCGGCAGCCCCGACGAGCGGGGGTACCCTCATTTTCCTAAAACGTATTCCGTACCATCTCGTGAGACCGATGCATTTCGCCGAATGCAGCGAGTTCTCAAGCCCGGTGGCACGGTGTATCCGGCTGCACGTGAAAAGCGTCATTTCTATACTCTTTCTGCTGCCCCGTACCATCCAGCCTCGTCCTTTGCACCCTCTTTCGCAGCCCCCGTTCGCTTTAGTCGACAGAGCGAAGAGGCTTTTCGTGAAAGCTTGAGTTGCAATTGATATACCGGCACGAACTTTGCCCAACGGGAAGATAACGAGAAGAGGGATTTAATTTGACGACTATTCTCGCCGGTGAAATTAAGTTAGCGATGGAACCGTTAAGGTTCCACCGGGATTCAAGGGAAAATCTTGTTGATGAGATTTTTCACGCGTGAGAATTACACCCTTGTCTATCGGTTGGTTTGCATTTTGGTCGGGGAAAAAAAAAATTGGTGTTTGGTTGGGCGAAGTTGGAGAACCTTTTTTCCGACTGTTTGTTTATCATATATATAATCCATTATGTTATATATCCATATATGTAACACAATGCCGTACAATTACCGCATTATGTATGTCAAGACCTTTGATTCTGCATAATAATAATAATGCCAAAAAGTTATTAACAAATGTTCGAAAAATTAATTATTTTAAAAAATCAGATAACTTTTTTTTTCTCATTTTAAATGACTTTATTGATTTTTCAGAATTCACATGAATTTTATCAGAATTTTTTATCATTTTGACATTATTTTCTCGAAAATTAAAAAAATCGATGTAGAAGCATGCATTTTGGATATGTTACAATACCACGATTATACAGGGAACACAAAAAGTTTCGAGGCCATTGCGCCAACCGTCACGTAGTTACGACCTTAGAAAACTGTCAAAAACGGATAATTCAGAAATGATAGATATTTCTGAAAAAAATTATATGTCTTCTGAAACATCAATGAATTTATTTGAAACGAAAAAAAGGTTTACTGATTATGCGTTGAATAATTTTTTTTATCAATTCGTTAATACCTTTTTGATATTATTATTATTATTATTATTATTATTACTATTATTATTATTATTATTATTATTATTATTATTATTATTATTATTATTATTATTATTATTATTATTATTATTATTATTATTATTATTATTATTATTATTATTATTATTATTATTATTATTATTATTATTATTATTATTATTATTATTATTATGCAAAATAGATATTGGCACGATTAATACAGATGATTTTTTTTTAGATTTTTGTACCATTAGGAAGTGTCCGATTTTTCGCTGAATCTCACTTTTGACTGGGAATGTATGTGTGAAGCATCCTTAACGTGTCGCAAATATAAGTATCGTGCGGAATACATGGAATAAAACAAAAAATACTCACTGAATATCCACGTGCCGAGTGTTGCCTGGTCATACTTCGTGGCGACAGCGTAGACCGCCCATATGTGAAGGATCGCAATGCCGATGATATTTTTCCATAGCCACGGTTGTTCGGCCGATTCTTGTGGCAATGGAATTGGTTCCGAAGCGACTTCTTCAATCAAAGCTCGCTTCTTCGGCGAATCTGCGAATTGCGTCACCGTCGACGTGTACATGTTGATCCAAGGCTGAAAATCAAAATCAAAAAGTAAAACAGCGTCAAGATGATGTGGCTTCGGGATGAACCATTTTTTTTTTTTTTTTTTTTTACCGTCTCGAATATCAAAGCACTATCCGGTAATGCGATAACGTATCCGAGCATAGTTTTGCGGATAATGGGCGCTTGATCAAATTAATTACGTACGTAACTAGCGCGGTGTTATCTTAAAATATTCACGTAGTTTCCCATCGCTTTGAGATTCTCCCTGCATCCGATCGACTTTTGTAATTAGCATGAAGTTTTTCCTCGACGCGCCCGATCACGGAATAACGTTACAAGCTCATTAATTTCTTTGATGTTCTTGTAATTTAATCTTGCAAGCTCGCGGTGAAGAGCCGTGTCTAGTGGGAGGTGAACGGGGCAAAACGGATCGCGCGTTTGAGACGAGACTCTTTCTCATTGAGTTCCGCGAAAGTTTTGTCAAAATAGTCCGTCTCGCCCCGCTCTGACCGTTCGCGATCGACTATACTCTCATAGCCGTAGGTAAAAAAAACGACCCTCTCCGCCCTCGGAAACAGTTTATTATTATTTTTCCCGACCCTCAATATTCCGGAAGTTCGTACGGAAAAAAAATTCACCGCAACACAGTCGAACTAGAGATAAAAAAAAAAAAATTAGTTGTTTGCCACGAATGATTAATATTCATGACGAACAGGGCCCTACACTTTTGAATCTCGAATTGTTGTGCGTCCTGTACATCCGGCTACGAAGAAAGGGCTCGGACTCATTCCAATGTGTAATTTATTCATTCATTATTTCTTTTTTTTTTTTTTTACCATCGTAGCATTTGAATTAGTAAAGTCTTCATTTGGAGAGCCTCGGGCTTCACGGAATATGCAAATATTGTATAAATCTCCCGTCTCTGAATAGTGAATGGGCTATAGAAAAAAAAAAAAAATCAAACAAAACACAAAAAAAAAAGAGAAACAAGTAAAGAAATATTTCAAAAGCTGCCCGCCTCGTCGGGGTGTGGTATTTTTGTTATACGATGTCGAAAGTGAGCGCGAGTTCGTCGACCACCGAATCGTTGCGACAGTCAAGCTTTAAAGCCCGCTTGCTCTTCTCTCATCGGGTGCGCGTACGAAAAACCGATGGGGTGAGAGTATCGAAGCTAATCCGCGAGCCCATCCTTTCCCGCATCCGCCCTCTCCAATACCGTTGCGAAACAATCGAAAATGAAACCCATCGGGATTTATTAACGCGAAGCTTAATGCCACGTCGCGCGCATTGTGATGCGATTTAGCCGACTAAAGTCAGAAGCTCTTCGTTTCACCGTTTTCGGCTGGAGTTTTTTTTTTATTTTTTTTTATTTTTTTTTTTAAACAAAGCGAAACAGAGAGAGCCGATTCTGCGGCGCGGCGGTGTTATTCCAGTTTGGCGGCGGAGAGCTCGACCACAGACGGGGGATGAAAAGGCCTTTGCGAAAATCCGCTGAACCGCCGTGACAAACGGACCGGCGCGAGAGGGAGAACTTTTTCTTCGTATTTCCATCGCAAACCCGGCGATGAATCGGTATTGTTGGTACCGGTGTTTTGCAACAAACTTTAAGCGGCACCAATTATACGATCGAATTGAATCAACGGAGTCGTAAAACGTACGAAGAAATGGAACGTCCGCATGCTGTACCGTTGCGCTGACACGCGTATCAGCCGGAATATTTATTACGCCCCGATGTTGCGGCCAGTTGTGTCTACGAAAAAAAAAAAACAAAAACAAAAAAAAGATAAATGCAAGCACGCAAAGGTCCACGAGTAAACATTGATTATGGAGATGACTCTTCGGTCGAACTTTACCGCACGGGTATCGAAGCGCGACAATTATGTGAAAACGGGTTTGACAAATCGCTTATTTTTTGTTCGTTTTGCGGGTAGGATTTAAAATAAATAAATAGGTGAATAATGTGGACTATCGAATTTGACGAGGCACAAATCCGATGGTTTATTCTTATGTAGAAACTTTTTAAATTAATTATTGCGAATTACTTTCGATTTTTAATTTTTAATTTTTTTTTTTTTTTTTTTTTTTTTTTTTTTTTTTTTTTTACAAAAATTGGTGTTAAATGTTTCTTATTTCTGTACATTTAACAAACGTCTCTTGTCCGCCGAGATCCATCGTATGTGTCACTTGTTAATTTCACGATTTTTTTTTTTTTTTATTGCACTTTATCATGCATGGTGGCCGCGGTCAGGGAAATCCGGGAAAAGTCAGGGACAAAAAATATTGGTCAGGAAATCAGTGAAAAGTCAGGGAATTTCCAAAATTGGTTACGGTAAAGTAAATTGTCGCCGAACCTTTTATAAATAAATAAGAAGTATATAAGAAGAAGCTTTAAAAAAAAGTTGGGAACATTTTGAAAAAAAAAAAAAAAAAGAATTAGATATCAATAATATAATTAGGCATTTTCATCATTAATTTTTTTTAAAGCAAGTCGTTAGAAGTTTGGCCAGGGAAAATTTTTAATTGTTCAGTGAAAAGTCAAGGAAAGTCGGGGAATTTTTTTTCCGAGGGAAAAAACAGCCACTATGTCTTGTCATTGTATCATTTGTGGACAACACATGTTTATTAAATGCACCAATCATTTGACCGTGCATTGTCGACATGTCTTGTGCGTTGTCGCTGTTAGCATTGATTCAGGAAATGCCAGATGGTGATGAGGAATTTAGACGGGACGCCCGAGCGCTCGTTAATGTTTCTCAGTCACGAATAAGCTGTCGCCTTTATTCCTCGGTAGAGAGTACAATGTGTGCCGCGTATGTGGAAAACAATTACCGAGCAACGTTTACCATCGATCAAATCTGCAGAGAATTTGCCTCGAGTACAAAAAAGAAAAAAAATAAATAAAATAAAAGGCAGATGACACCATTTTCGTTCGAGCTATCGCATCGTCTCATTAGCGATTCGTTCCACAGAGCTCGGAGATAAATCGCGTCAACAGGTGACGGCCTCTCATACCGCATCGCTGTGTGGAAGATGGACGGGGCAAAATGGGCTGTCTAAGCAATTAATCTCATTTAGTCGAGTCCTCGCACATGAATTAACTCTGCTTACTGCCAAAAAATAAATAAAAAAATATGCAATAACTATTACGGGCATCCTCGAGGAATTCCCGTTCGGAGCAAACTCGCATGCCCCTCAAAACTCATCACTATGAGAACTGCATTTTTTTTTTTAATTCGTCCCCATTAGCCCATTTCGCTCTTGTCTGCAGTTCACGGGTGTTCCATTTTGCCCCAGTGGCTGCTCTTCGTGTATGTTTTCGCTCGATTAATTATCTCCAAAACGGCAATTGAAATTGCCGCTCAGGTCGAACACAATGCGAACGGGGAAACTGGCATTTCGCGTTCCCGACAAGCATTGAATATATATATATAAATATATATTTCCTTGCCACTCGGCTCCAACTTAGCGGCAATACGCTAAGAAGCAGTGAACTGCGGGTTTCTCACTCCTTCTCCGTGTACTCGAGTGTGTTCGATTTCTTCACTCCAATCTCAACCGTGCTCCACAGGCCGAGGGACAAACCCGTCCGAGACTCTGTTGCAATCGAGGAAACGCTCGCAAGTTCGCGGCCGAGGTTAAGATCTCGTTTTGCGATTTCTATCCAACTCGTTCGCCTTCGTCTCCGCACCTTTTTTTTTTCGCTTTCCCGTTTTTCCCTCTCGGTCGATCGAGTTCCATTATCGCGGCACGGTAGTAGTCACAGAGGACGACTAATCCGACTTGTCGGACTAGTGCACGGTCGGCACGGACTACCATTAGATGAGAAAAACGAAGGGGTGGGGATTTTCCTGCTCGGCTCCAATTTCGACCTCATTTCCGCCACGACTATTCACGCTCATGTCAACCTTTCGGGTGCTCCGGTGCCATTAGGAGTGCAATCGCTGATTTTTGTGTACAATCCACTGAAGCCCACGTAATTCGGAATCTGCGTGTAAGTCACCCGAACGTAGACGATCTTACCCAGCAAGACCATTGTTCAATCTCAAAAAAAAAAAGATATTTTTCAGAAAATGTATTTATACGTAAAGGTATCCAACAAACAAGAGAATGGCAGATTGAGAGAGTGGGTCGCGGTAATAAGTAAACATAATCGCTGACCAAAATGAAAGGATAACAATAAAAAGAAGTCTTATAAAATAGCTATATATCAAAAACAACAAAAATACGTCTTGTTAAAATTTCTTTTGTTTCGGACGAAAATAAATTATGTAGATTGTATAGTTTGTCGAAGCTGTTGTAGGGACCAAGATGTATCCAGGGCAAATGTAAAAATGTTGCCCGATAATAATCTATTAAAGTTTAACAGTCGTCTAGGCGAGCAAATCGTTCGTCCGGCTTCGACATATGAATTCTCAGCTTCCGGAATAATTATAGCAAAAGATGGTTTTTTTTTTTTCAAAGTATTTGATTTTTTTTATCGTTACATCTTTTTTGTTTGCATTAAAGAATTTCCGTATGGTTAAAAGATTTCGCAGTGTCAATCTAGCGGATACTCGATCGACCTTAATACGCCTCGTTGAGCTCCTTGAGTCTTGCATCCTTTTCTTCGTCCCGCGGTTACAGCAGTAGTAGTAGTAGTAGTAGTAGTAGTAGTGGTAGTAGTAGTAGCAAAAGTCTCTAATGCGCGCATGCTCCTTATAATCTATTCGCGTGTCCCTGTTGCAAGAGAGGAGGGAGAGGTGGCTTTACTCCTCGTTACTTTCTACGAGGCCGATATTCAAGATCACTCGGTGAGTTAACTTTCGCAATTTGTCGACTAAGATTTATGAGCCGTCGATCCGACGGCCGTAATGATGATCGCTCAACATCGCACTTACAGCCAACATTTCGCAAATTGCGGTATAAAAATCTGTGCCGAAGTGCACATGTTTTCAAGAGATATATTGAAAGGTTTCGTTAATTCGAGCTATCCTAAGAGAGCGCTTCTCTCTTTAACATCCGTACGGATGTTATCGTAGACCTCGAATCGTGTATACGACGAATTGCGAAATTCTGATGTTGAATCTTCGAAAATTCGTTATCAGTGGAGAAAAGTACTTAAGATGTATAGCCTCGAAACTACAAACTATGCAAATTTCAGTTAGCGATTTCTTACAGAAAATTTTTTGGAAAATGTTGATCGTTTCAGTTCAATGAAACGTAGACATTTCTTTTTCTTACATAAAAAGTTGGAAAATAATTTGCACACAGCTTCGTTGTTTATTACAATTTTGTCCACAGGTTTTTGATTATTTTTTAGCGCTGGACTTGAAACGACCTGTCGTTTTGCTCAAAAGTCAAACACGACGTTGACGTTGAAAAAAGTTGAAAATTGAAGTTTTCATATGGATTTCTCATAAGCGTTGCAAATTGAAATTTTCATATGATTTTCTCACAATGTTCGATCATTCGCAAAGCTTTCACTATGAGGAAGCCAAAAATACAGAAGAAGCTTGCTCATAGAAGCTTAGCGAATAAAGGAACATTGTGAGAAAACCATATGAAAATTTCAATTTACAGCTTTTATGAGGAAGCGATATGAAAATTTTTATTTTCAACTGTTTTTTTTTTCATATCTAATTTAACGCATATAATAATTAGGTTTAGTCAATCGATAAATAGGTTGGACTTTGACTCTATTCAATTTTCGTTAAAAAGACCGTGATGTAGGAAAAATAAAAAGGATTGCAAGGACAATATCGTAGGTGTTTTTAACTTCTTGGTACGGTAACATTGCGGTTTAAATTTAAATAATTGGGCTCACGGCAAGCCTTGGCGTTGAACACGAAATATTACACTCGCAAGTTTTTATGTACTTCCGTAGACAATAATGTTAAGCTTTCGTGCCCACTGCAATTTTTCTCATTACCTTTGCCAAGCATAGTGTTTTTTTTTTTTTTTTTTTTTCTTGTTATTTAACATACATATCGCAAAGCTGCTTCGAGGAGAGGTGACTTATCGTGCCGCGTGCGGCGAAACATTATACGATCGTCTTTTACGATTTTCCCGTATTAAGTTCACACAGCATATCGTTAAATACGTAGCAATTATTGAAGAATGGATCAAGGTGCATATGAGAAATAATAGTCGTGTAAAGATTAATTAAAACGAGGAGCAGTAAAATTTTTTTCTTAAATGAATTCGATTAAAAAAAATTATAATCTTAAAGTCAGTTGGAAATAATGTACTCTGAGGGCGAACTTGTTAACGTTACGTTGTCCCACTTTTGGCTCCCTTGTTCACGTATTTTTCTGTCAGTTTCGTATATTAAAAGCGTGCATCAGATAAGTGAAATCTCGGATAACAAGGAAAACGTAAAATATAAACACAATCGCAGTCTGCTCAGCGGTAACCGCAGCTGCTTTGCCTGCTTCGAATTTGTTCGTATTGTCCAAGCGTAAGACCTGACTAATGCTCACTGCTTGAATGCTGAACCTCGGACGAATGAGGTTCTACTGTATTCACGATGGTACAAGTACACGTTTACAAGCACGGAAAATTGCAGAAATGCAGATGCAATTGTTACGACCATTAACTAAACAACAAGCCACACTATGGAGAAGGTGGGCATAAACTATGGAGAAGGTGGGCATAAACTTCGGTAAGGGAATATCGCTAGAGAAGCAGTCAAGTGGGTTTACTAAATGTTCAACAGTACACCGGTGTACAATAATTAAAGGGCTTCCGTTGAACTATTTACGATAGCATTTTGCTTTCGAACTTTAGCCGGAGTTAACACTGACCGACTGACCGACTGGCTCGGCATTTCACGGTTTTCACTAGCCATAGTTAGATGAACGCATCGACGCTGCTGCAAACATCAATGCCAGTCACAGATATCTTCCGCTCAATGGCCGAATCCAATTCAAAGATTCCAGGTCGGATTTTGCCGCAACTAGGAAAATAGAACATCGCTGGTTCCACAACAAATGTCGTACGCCAAAATTCCATATCGGTCCTTTTGTGGTCGGCGTAGATAGCCAGAGCGAACCCGGCGGTCTTCCGAGCACTAATAAGCACTGGATAACTCTGCTTGACGGAGAACAATCATGAAAATCCTTTGTGACGTCACTACCGGAAAAAAATCAAGATGACGTCACTTCCGGTCGAAAGATGAGTTTTCGACCGTGTTTTCACACGGTCGACATACGTTGACATTGTGTTTTCCCCAGTATTCATGATTCTTCGCTGGCACTTTAAACCCAACCATTCAGAGAAAGACAATTTTTTTGAACCATGCTTAACATGGATTTTTAGCAAGGGCATACCGATCTGGAAACTAATATAGACATAGGTAGGTAAGTTACAAACAAAAAAATAACCAAATATTACGGCGATTTGTTACGGTTGGCGTGTTGCACATAGAACGCAGCTCTCGCGGATGTTTTACTTCTCATCTTAGGTAACTCAAACTTCGGCCGATTTCGCGTTTGCACTTATAAGCGCGGGCAAATCGAATGGCAATTACGCGTGACGTTCTCTTGGCGAGTGTTCCCTCTCTATTTAATTGCTTCGAATAGAGATCCCTCGTCTTGTAATCTGTAGTGTACGTAATTTTTTTTTGTTGGTAATAACCGGGCTGCCATCTGTGGTGATACACGCATTCATAGCATTTCTTCCCGTCGAAAGATGGAATTTTAAAACCTGAAGTGACGTTTTCTCCTATGACGTCAAGTAAATAAATAATCATTTCGGGAAACGTATAGGGATGAAAATAATTATTGCCACATGTATCTATAATTATTGCAATAGTAGGTTGCAACGGTAATTATTGTAATGTTATTTGCGAACACGGTAGTGCAGTTAGTGCGATTAGTGTTTCAATTTCCGCGGGCTGAAAGCGTGAAAATTTATCGAGCATCGGAGCGTTAACGAATACAACGATACATTTTAATGAGCCGTGAAGTTTAAGTACTTTGCTCGATTTTTCGCACGCGCAGGTGCGTGACTGACTGACTGACCGATAATAATGGTGACCGAGTAAAGTGACTGCGACGAGTCGGTGCAAGAGTCGGACTCGGCAACGTCGAAAAAGTTCGGAAACTACTGTCCTTTCGTAAACCACTCACCGGCATATTCAATCTTTTTGCAAAGAATGCCATTTTGCACGGGCACCTGTAGAGTTACGTTGCAGCATGTGTACAGCCACAACGATTCGATTCGCACGACGGCGAACAAGAGAGAATATAAAAGAAGCATTTGGCCCACTCGCATGCTGAAGGCAATAGTGGCGAAATATAAATCGCTATACAAATTTGATAGAAAGCGTGTCGCCGCTGGGCATCGCCAAACGAGAATTGAACTGATTTTTTTTCGTTTTTTTTTTTGCAATTAATGAATCTTGCCTACGACGAAGTTGGCAAAAAATAAAGATAACGTTTCGCTATTCAAAATTGAAAGAATTGTATTTTTTTTTAAGTGACTGATTGTTTAAAAACATTTCAACCAAGAAAAGTATCGAGCAAACGAGAAAACCCAGGTGCGGTTCTCCGGCGTTCGGAGTATTGGCCGACGATCGGCTAATGCCCGACATTGTCTAAACTGTCGATTGATAATCACTCCAACGTTGAGCTCAACAGTAAGCAAAACGCTGCTTACCAGAGTTGAGCCAGCGCCGGCGTATCGTCGTAATTATGCGTATTCGACGATATCAAGAGGACGTTCGCTCACAACGTCGAACAACTTTCGCCCAGTAACCCCTAGCGATGTTCAGCCGATGTTCAATACAAAATAATTATAAGCAACAAACATTTTTATTTTATTTGCGCGCCTGCCGCATCCTTTTTTATTATTCCAGATTCCTTTATTATAGTTTTATATACATTGCATCGCTAGTAGATAACTAGCAATGCAGCATAACTAGTAGATAGCTAGTGGGCAGCTAGCATTGGAGCAACATCGTTTGATAACGTTGGGCCGATGTTATCATCCTGATATTAACTGGTCGTCGGGTCTACACTGGTGACCAGAGTTTGCTCGATTTTCTAACTCAGGTGGTTATAGTTGGTCCAACGTCAGCCCGGCTCTACCACCGTACCTCATAAATTATTATTTTTTTTATTTCAAGAGAAAAGACATTACAGTTCGCTTTCGTAAGGAACAACGTTTTTTATTCCCTTCACGGAACTTCCGGTTGAACGAGATAGTAAAATCGTCGTGCTGCTTTAAAGCTGAGCGTCATCATTACGAGAGCTCGAAGATCGGCGTCATTTACATTTCTCATTTCATAATTTGCGTCCTATCTGTTCACACGTGTCTCTCGTTATCATTTTTTATTTTACAGCGTTTTTTTTTAATTCTTCAGTAGTTATCTTTTTTGCGTTTTTTTTGTTTTACATTTTTTTTTGTCTATACGGTACTTTTATTCCGGCTCTGCGAGACTCTCGTCGCAGGATGAGTTAATAGTACAGCCATGTTTCATCTACGAATATAGCGTCAAACTCGTATTTCACCTCCCAAACGCTCGTGAAATGTGCAAAAAGTATCAAAGCTCCACCCCAGAGAGCGGTATAAAACCGATAATAAAGTAATTGGCACGTCGGAGCGTTTACATTGTTCTTCTTACAAGTGCCGGTGTGATTGAATTAGTGTGTAAATCGCTCGAATGGCACTTATGCTTATTCAACTTCTTTTCACTCGTTCGTGAAATTTTTCGACGTGGAACTTTTTCCACGATGCTTTTTGTAAACGAGTTATAAGAACGACATTGATTCAGCTAACAGTATATATATATATATATATATATATATATATATATATATATATATATATATATATATATATATATATATATATATATATATATATATATATATATATATATATATATATATATATATATATATATATATATATATATATATATATACCCAGGTGCGATTTTAGAGCCGGGTTGATGTTGGACCAACTATGACCGCCTGAGTTAGAAAAGCCCGTTTCTGGTCGCCAATATGGGCCCGACGATCAGTTAACGCCGGGATGATAACATCGACTCAGCGTTATCAAACGACGGAGTCCCAATGTTGGATGCCGATATCCAGCCAACGTTAATTACACAATATTAATAAGCAATACAAATATATTTTTATCGATTGGCGCGACTTCTCAATGCACACTTTAATTAATAATGTTATATTGCTGTTATGTTGCTCTATGATAAAACCATTAAGCAAATGATAAAACCATTACCTGATAAAACCATTAATTAATAATGTTATATATAATGATAAAACCATAATAATGGAATCTGGAATAATAAAAAAGGCAGTCGCGCAATTAAAAAAAAAAAAAAAAAATGTTTTTTGCAAATATTTGGAATGAACATTGGCTGCACATCGTCCGCGATTACCGGGTTAAAGTTGTTCGACTTGTCCCATGTGCGAATATCTGTACGGCGCCGGAGTTACGAAAACGGCCCAGAACTGGGATAGGCCCGATTGCCAAGTCTCGTTTGCCAATTCTCGGATTGTACATACGATTTTACCGTAACGATTGCCATGCATCTTGTGCCGTCGGTTCAATTTTCACTGATATACGAAGCGGTACGATTCTGAAGAGTGCAACCGGCAATACTTAATTCTATGGTTCCGCCTCGTTCGATTTCAGTATAAACGTTATTTATTATTTGCCTAACACTTTTCCCGAGAGTTGCCCAAGAGGTTTTTGGTGCTCGCGAGAAACCGCATCCATTAGCACGTGCCGATTCGACGAGCAGCAGTTAAACAGACTCTCTTCCGACTGCGCTTCTCCCTATATTTGTAGTTTGTGCTTTATTTATTTTCCCGCTTTCTCCGTTACCTTTGTCAATATACTCTATCGTCATGTTAATTTCAATTTCGCTTTTTTGTTTTACCTTATCTGTGCGAAGGCAATCTTTGTTTTACCGCCGGTGACGCGATCGTTTACTTCCGTAATGTCTTCGCTTTTATCCCGTAACGATTTCTCATCCAGCCAGTTTTTATTGCATAGTGATTCGCGTAGTAAGTTGTAAAAAAAAAGCACTTACGTCCGTCACCGTTCAACGCTTACGATAAATGTGTTGCTCTAGTTTCAATAAAATAACCTAGAGTCACTGATAAGGAGTCATAGCAAACGGAAGAATCCGGAAACTAACATCGCTTTAGACTTATCGCGACCGTACGTCTATTAGGCTAGCACAACCGGATATGATGAATATGGTGTTAACCATAATTAAAATTAATGAAAACAAAAAAAAAAAAATACTTGATTGCTGAAAATAACGAAAACACTAATTAAATCCACACGTCGCAGCCGATCTTCTGTCGATGCCTTTACTTTCTCTTTAATTCGTCAAACATTCGTTGATGTCACCCGAAGAAAATATTAAAATGATTGATTTATCAAATTTAATTGCATCGAACAAACAGCTTCTACCGGCAAGAGGTCAATGACCCGATAATTTTTTTTTTTTTTGTCGAGCTACGTCTACGAAAGTGAAAATACGCGGAAGTAATAAATACCTTGTATCTCACATTTATCATATCGATACGGCGTCTCATGCCTCATACCGCTGTAACACGCATCTCGTTTTTTATTTTTCAAACAACTATCCGAAGTGCATTAGACTCGACGAGCGCAATCACCTACCGATAAGATTACGATGGAAAGACCGGCACGGTGTTTCCCGCGCTTTTCTCCACTTTCTCGCTCGGTGTTATTGAGTTATATAAAATCGATATGCACTCGGGGGAGTTTTTTTTTGTTGTTCTATTGAATAGCAACAGGAAGAAATCGGCGTGCGGCGGGCAGAGCCGCCGCGAGTATTGCGCAAGGTGGTGGACCAGCAGTTAACCGATCCGCTCTCGGTTTCATCTCGTAACGCAGAGCTCCGGGCGATGATTGCTGCTCGTAATGATAGCCTTACCGAGAGGTCTCACTACCGCCGAGTACGCGCGCGCTATGTGTAACTATGTAACTATGCTCTATGTACCGGTTACTAAAACTGCTGTTATATTACCCCTTCAACCGGTTCCAGGGAACAGGAAGCTGAGACTTTCTTCGATGAATCATGTTGAGAGTGCTCGGCGTCGCGTATCTATCCACTTGAACGGGAAGGAGTAGGAGAGACCGGTGCAAAGCCAACCCGTGTCCTTTCAGATAAATCTTCTTTTTTTATACTCCACAGTAAAATTTGTAAAAAAAAATCGTCCGTTTTGAGCCGCTCACCACTTAACTCATTTCGTATAGGTGTTCTTTTCATTTTATGACAATAATAGCCGGGTTGAATACATTCGGAGAAATGAACACAAAGAAATAAGAATAATCATTATTATTATTCTCATACATATTTTTTCGATGGATACATTTTGCCGAATGTACAATGTAACTCGCCGCCGAGGCTATTGGTGTTTTTTTTTATAATTCCAATTACTGTTCCAATTTGATTGTGGGGTATGAATTCTTGTTTGTTCATCGGAAAGCCGCTTGCAGCGTCGAGAAAAACAACGATTCCATTACGGTTAATTGCTTTTCGAACACCGATCGAAACGACAATATATTTTTTATTGAAACAATTTCATTGAAACGATTGCTCGATGTCGCGACGCTATGAGTAACGATCACATCGGAAAACGCGCACGCACGATTTGCGCAGCGATGTCATGAAGCTCTTATTTTCAAATGACTGCCAAGAATGGGGTGGAAGTGAGCTCGTGCGGCAAAATGACGTTTTAAAAGAAACCATTTGTATTTCAAAACGTGACCATTTTGCCCAAATCGTCCCTATTTTGCTTTCAACATTTATAAAGCAAATCAAATTCAAAACAAAAGCCGGGCTTGAGGCATGAAAAGTGTATAAAAATATATTGAAAAAAAAAAAAAGAAAAAGAAGATCCTGATCGTAATTTTTGGTATCGAAAGTACTCACTCTTTGTGATATGCGAGAACTCGTGCCACGAAGAAAAACCACGTCTCAGAATTTTCGTCCCTCGTGGATATTCGGCGGATCGAACAACCGATAAATCGTCGAAACAACGCGAGTTATCCACACGGCGTTAGCTTCAGGTAGTTTCGATCGCAAAATTTTCGCGGCGTCGACGAAGCCACCGTCCTCTTGCTTATAAAGACTTTGGGTTTCTTGGGGGTTGGGAGAAGGAGAATCGTGCCCCCCCCCCCGACAGGGATAAAGACTAAGACGGAGAGGCGCGCTTGGTCTCGAGGAAGGGAAGAACTTTGGAATCCAACGGCACATAGTTTGCCGCCACCACCGTTGCCTATCGTCGTTGCTCGTAAACTTTCTTTCGACTACGCTTTCTCTCCTTTCTTTATCCCTTCTTCGAACTCCAGATCCAATTCCCTTCCACCGACCCATCCCCCTGCCGCCAACCCCCACTACCACGACTGCTCGTCTTCAACCTTCGAAAAGTTTTGGCCTCGTCACACGGTCGACATACGTTGACATTGTGTTTTCCCCAGTATTCATGATTCTTCGCTGGCACTTTAATACCAACCATTCAGAAAGGTACAATTTTTTTGAACCATGCTTACCATGGATTTTTATCAAGGGCATGCCGACCTGGAAACTAATATAGACATGGGTGGGTAATTTACAAACCAAAAAAAAATAACCAAATATTACGGCGATTTGTTACGGTTGATGTGTTGCATATAAGGACGCAGCTCTCGCGGATCTTTTACTTCTCATCTTAGGTAACTCAAACTTCCGCCGATTTCGCGTTTCCACTTATGAGCGCGAGCAAATCGAATGGCAATTACGCGTGACGTTCTCTTGGCGAGTGTTACCACTCTATTTAATTGCTTCGAATAGAGATCGCTCGTCTTGTAATCTGTAGTGCACGTCATTTTTTGTTGTTGTTGATAATAACCGGGCTGCCATCTGTGGTGATACACGCATTCATAGCATTTCACATATAACTTTTCACATATAACTGTTCTGTCGTTTTTGTTGGAACGGACAGAACACTTCGTCGAGTAATCCATTCAAGAGTGGTCGTGTTGAAACGGTTTTTTTTTTTTTTTTTTTTTTTTTAATCTACTGCAAAGCCGTGGAGTGAAAGCTTGTTACGGATTATCATCGTCGATGCTCGAACGTCTATTAATAGAATTCCTGGCTGCATAATGAGGATCGACGATCCTCACTTTGTTAATGGAAAACAAGTTTTCTCGCAGGAAGTTCCCGAGCTTGGCTCACTTCCGGCAGTCTGCGGCAACACCTGTGTCTATACAGTTAAACAAATCCGAGGTGCGGTTTTAGAGCCGGGCGAGACGTCGGACCGACTATGACCGCCTGAGCTAGAAAGTCAACCCGACTCGTCCCGACGTTAACGGATCGGCAATGTAGACGACCAGTTAACGTCAGGACGATAACATCGACCCAGCGTCATCAAACGACTTTGCCCAAATGTTGGCCGCCGATGTCCACACTACGTTGAATAAACAATATTAATAAGCAAAAAAAATGTTTTTATCGATCTGCGCAACTTTGAACTGCTCTTTTTTTATCATTCTACAATTGCACCGTTTTAGTTTTTTATCCTCACAGATTGGAATAATGAGAATCTTAATCGATATCTTATCGAATCTATCGATATCTATCGAATTTCTTAATCGATAATGGGCCTCGAAGCGCGTGACATCAGTCCTACCAGTCCACGCTCTTGCGTATTAGGCTATGCTCAGTTTGAAGGTTTTTTTTTTTTTTACCGAATTTCATATAAAAGCAGAGCGCCTACTGCACCTCTATCTAATATTAACTTCCAAAGTAGGGTTTTAGAGCCGGGCTGACGTTGGACGAACTATGACCGCCTGAGTTAGAAAGTGGACCCGACTCTGGTCGCCAATGTAGGCCCGATTACCAGTTAACGTTGGGATGATAACATCGGCCCAACATCGGCCCATCGATATTTCAAGATATCGAATTAAAACCTTCGCCATTGTTTTCAAGTGGCATATTTCCCAACCGATTTCATTAACGAAAAAAGATCTATATGCTAACAATTCGAAATTTTGGTTTGTTGGCATCTGGAATGGTTTTAGAAAAAAAAAATTTCAAGATATCGAATTAAAACATTCGCCATTGTTTTCAAGTGGCATATTTCCCAACCGATTTCATTAACGAAAAAATTCTAAACAATTTTTTTGGAAAAATCCTCAGTTGAGGGAATCCTCAGCTGAGGAAATCCTCAGCTGAGAATTTTCCCAAAAAAATTTTTTAGAATTTTTTGGGGATTTAGAATTGTAAAACAATAGACTCTCAAAATCGGAAATCGAGCGTTCATTGGGACCCACTGGAATCCGAATCGAGCGGCCATTGGGAACCCATGGATGACCTTAGAACTTTATTATATATAATAATAATTATATAATTTTTGTATTCACACCCTAATTAATAATATTGATGAAATTTAGGCTGTCTGCACTACAGTACTGTGGATTAAACTATAATAAAGGAATATAGGATAATAAAACAGGATTTAGCAGTCGAGCATATTTAAAAAAAAATATCATTGTTTATTAATATTTGGTGTCGGACGTTGGCGGAACGTCGCTAGCGGGTACTGGATCAAAGTCGTTCGACGTCGTGAACGGGCGTCCGCTTGATATTGTCGAACACGCATCGTTACGACAACACCTCAGCGCCGGCTCAACTCTGGTAAGCAGCATTTTGCCAACTATTGGAGTGACGTAAGCAGCGTTTTGCGAACGTTGGAGTGACTATCAATCGACTTGGTCAATGCTAGGCATTAGTCGAAATCCGATCATCGACTGCCAACCTGCTGGCATACTCCGAGCGCCGGCGAACTGCACTTGCGATGGTTTCTTTATTCACGCTAGTATGCTACACATTGTACAAAGTCACGGCAACAGGTTGACTCGCAAAGTTTTGCACATGATTTTGTAAGAACGCCGAAACCGCATTGCTGACGGGTCGTCGAGGTCAGTTGCGGGATCAAATAATTCGGCGAGATATCAAATTTCTCGATACCGAAAATTATGAGGGGAAATATAATGCTTTATTAAAAATTAATTTCTACAGGAAATCGATGAGAGGGCACGTTCTCTCAAAATAGAAGGCCGCATTGCCGATATATTTGATTGACCGATATGAATTGGAATATTCCGTGCATCCAATAATACCCATCGAAAATTAATTGAGTTATCGCGGACCTATTGACATTTGGAGAGGTATTTATAGGATCGTTTCGATACCCGACCAGCGATTCCATTTCGGTGTATTTCGGTAGCGATCGATTCGTCTCGATTCGCCATGCCTCTCATACCGGTAACGACCCAGCGACAGCAATGGATGTCGCAGATTTGATTTAGGGGAGACCGGGGCAAAATGGCACAGCGGCGCAAAACGGGACAGGGAGGGCAAAACTCAATCTTACAATAATTTTTGGATGCCCCATTTTGTACCAACGATACATACGCTTTTTTAAACCCGTTTTGCCCCCACGTACCACCATCACGACCATCCAAAAGTTATTGGAAAATTGCGCTTTGTCTCATTATCCGGTTTTGCCTCGCTGTGACATTTTGCCCCGCTCTCCTCTCGAGGGAAAAATTGGATCCGGGCCAAAACGGATCCGAGTTCTCAATTTAAGAAGACACTTGTTATATTTCATTGTTCGCCCCCCCCCCCCTTTTTTTTTAAATAGCCCGCTTTGCCAGGTATCATAAAAACATATTGCCTAACCGTTCGCTGTGTGTCAAACTATTCATGCGAGATTTCTTTTACCACCAATAACAGAAAAAATACTTGTCTCTCGACTTCGGATCTTAACTTTTGTCAGTTGCACGGGTCTTTGCGAATTTCACCAGTAAAAGTGAGAATGCCTGGCGGAGTCAGGTTGGTGGGTCAAGAATATAACATTTTTTTGCCCGAGACTATGTACGGCGGTGGTTGAAATTTCCTAACGTATATAAACCTACCGTAAACGCCGAGGACGTAAATCGTAAAGCAACAGAATGCGCCTCTGACGCGAAGTCGTAAAATCAGTTGGACCGTGCTGTGAGTTAAGAGTCATATTTCAACGAGGTTATAATGTAACACAAGCCGTCGGTAATGCACATAACGATGTACACTCCGGGTACCGAAAGGAAATTTGCCACTATTATCTGTTCTTTGAGCCGACGACTCATTGCGAAAAAGAAAAAAAAAATTTTTTTTTTTCAATACTCACACTCCGAAGCGAAGCAACAGTAATTTTTGTAACGTTTCGAAATCGCTGTTTCTGTGGGCCAGTGAACCTTTCGTTGACAACTTGCCAGCGGACAATGTTGCAATTGCGCGCGTTAATGTCTCGTCACGCGTTCTTGCGGAAGACGATGAGCTTGCAGGAGAGAAGTTTAATTGTATTTGCCACTGCATGCGAACTGTAGCAGGTAAAATGCACCGATATGTGCTTGTCCTTTTCGCATACTAAAAGACAACGAAATTGTCGGGTTCCTATGCAGTTTCAAACTTCACTCCCAACAGTCTCTTGTGGTTCCCTATCAATTGTCTTTAAAACAGAGGAATGTCACGAATGTATTGATTAATTTCGATAAACAGCAAAAAAGAGCCGGAAAACAGAAAGAAAGTTTGCTTTAGGTGCATTCAAGAGTCGCCTCAATATCCTTCAGGTAACGCACAGTAATTTCACTCGGCAAAAGTTGTGATCGATAAATTCCGTTCGGAAAGTTGTAATTTACAAATTTTCGTAACAGTCAAAGATATCATGAACAAACAAAAGCGACGACTCGATGAAACGCAAATCCGGCCGGCCTTTGCCGACACCGGCTTGTGCACATTGTCTTGTATAAATATAAGCGGTTCACGGCGTGTCACGTAGCACATTGTTGTGTATGTCGACAAGGACTGTTGAAACATCGACCACGCGTATAATTACCGGTAGCGAGCAAACAGTCGAATCCGTAGACGGCTTTGGTTGGAAGCGTTGGGAGTCTGATCGACCGTTAAACCTCATCTAAATCGATTGTTCGCTCGGTGCACTGCTGGTACGATCATAAAATGTGTCGTCCTAAGTTTTTTTTTTTTTTTTTTTTTTTATCTTTTCACCAAAGAACGATCATTATATTTTATAACCTCGGGCGAAGCGCAGGATTAACGGATGAATCGTTAACCCCGTGCTCGAAGAGTTAATCGCGGAGTTCTATCCAGGTCACGTGAAACTTTGAATAACCATCTTCTAATTAATAATTACTAGGATCCAAAGTTGCTCTTCGCGAAACTTTCGGAGACGGGAGTCTCGAAAATCGTTTCAAATACGTGCGAACTTATACAAGCAGTCGTACCAAGTTTCCAGTGTTAAGGAGGGCTTCGTTGATTCCAGCAAAATAAAAAAAAGGAGCTGTTTGTTTGATTTTTTCGAAAATAAAAAAACACTCCATAAAATTCATATTTAAAGTGTCAATATTATTGCCCACGAACTCCAAACCATGGAAAAAATGTGAGGCTTGAAGTAATATGTTTAACGGACCGTGAATATTGAAAAACGCATGAATACGGAAAGGGCGTTGAGCCGACGAGTTTGTTGAGAGTTTTTGTCGAATGAACGAACATCGTTTGGTCGATCGAGCGGTAATATTTGCACCGCGATTCACCGCGGCTCAATCCGGTCATGACAAGAGCTGCGGGACTGTCGATACGCCGGGCATATTAGAGAGTGGAAAACAGAGGAGTCATGCGGCGAAAAGTTAATGGAACAGGACGGAAGCGAGCGAGAGAACGGTGTAAAGACGGATACAGAGGCGAGCCGGTAATCGGTTCTGGATCCCGGCGTGTGCAAACGGGACCGTGCAAGGCTTATCGTTCGCGCTAGAAAATGAACCAGCAAGCGACGCGATCCAGACGCGCATTACTCAACGACCGCCAGACAGCGAGGCATTGGGTGCAGCAATGATCCGCTGGAACGACCTGAGGTTGGATCGGAGCGTGACATCAGATTCGACTCGTAGAAAGTAGATTCGGACAACGAGTGCATAACCGAGCGCACGAATGTCATCGCTCTTGCGTGGAAAATCCGTGCACTTGAGACTGATGTTCGTAAGATAGGGACTTTGGATAGGTATCTTTCGACACCTCTCCCCCTTTTCCGGAAGCAGTTTTGCAGTTTAAAAAAGACAAAAAAAAAACATTAATTTTGGTAACACCCGACTACAAAAAATCGTAGAAAGATATTGAAATAATAGACGATAAAAAAATGGTTAATAAAATAGTAACTTCGAAAAGAATGAAATAATTCATGTATGTAACAATAATTAATATTGTCAGTAAACAATAATAGTAATAAAAATTAATAATAAAGAATAATAGCATCATTAATTAATTTTAATTATATAAATTCATTGATAATCTTCGCTGGAGTCGGGAGATGTATTCCCTCACAACGGATGTATGTGATATGATAATATTCTGCTACCAAGATTATTTGTGTAGATACAGAGGAACTGTGTTCGGAAGACGATGTTTCTTTCAGTCAGGAGTTTAAAAAAATTTTCAATATAATTTAAATCAATGCTTTATCAATTCTACCGTCTATAAGATTCCGCGATACAATTTTCTATGTCGTTCCTCACCAATATCATTTTGTGGATGTTTGTAAGGGATAACCGAGTCGGCTTTGGGCATCCCTGTCGCGAGGTGATATGATAGTCAGTTGACGGTGAGACTAAAAGATGGTCGTGTATGAAAGGGGAATAAAGCTTCTTATTTCGCAATATCTGTTATTATTCGAGTTATTCTTAATGTAAATGGTCCGTAAACACTACGTTTCATGTGTCTTTCGTCTCCGATACAATTTTGTATGTCGTTTCTCTACGCTACGACATGTGAAAAGTGGAACGAAGAAGGATGACACATCGAAAATTCTATCTCAGCGATACATCATTTAGAAAATTATATCTCTGGCATATATCACATTGTGAATGGGACGTTACACTACAGCGATCGAGTTAGTACTATGGAACTACAGCATAGTTTGTACTACACCTTGAGTGAAATCAACGGACTACAGCGCGTAACGGACACACGACGTATAGAATGTTTATAGCAGATGCCAGAAATCATCGTACAGACATTGTGCAGGTGTTCTCATCTCATTGACTCACCGATATGACACCGCGAATTATTAACTTGTATATCCGAATATGGTTCATTGACGTGACATCTTAGCTTACATTTTTGGCATAAAAATAAATCATGCATAGAATCAATATGCCAAATTTGTTAAAGTAACATTATGTCGTTTCGACAAAATATTCGCCTTCGAAAAGACGCCAATGTCGGTCAACGCACTGAAACGCATAACTCCCGTCTTTTGCTTGGAGGGCCGTCGGAAGTTAATTAAAAATGAAACAGCCCACCGAGCGTGGCGAAGTGGGCTGCTCTGATTGGTCGATTTATAAAAAATGTGTAATGCTTTAATTAATTAAGTTGTAAAACTTTTCTTTTTGTGTTCTCGAGGAGGGATTCTGTTACCGGCAAAAAAGGTTTTGGTTTCCCCGGATGATACAATATTGAATCGAGAAGCCAGGATGATTAATCGTTCGTAATGATGTGTCGATACTACGAAAAAAATCCAAGATCCGAATATAAAAGAATGTGGGAGTTCAATTTTTTTCATTGTTACTTAAACATTTTTTGTTCCATACAAAAAATTGACCATCTACCACCGAGCAAGAAGTGTCAAAAAAAACTTCCTGGAACATCTCCTGTATATGGGCATGAAAGTGCGCCGAAACTTCTGATCAATTAAGATATCGTAAATCAAGCTGCAATCAACACTTTTATGGTTGTACTTCAGTATTGATTTACGCGCTTTTCGTAATCTTCGACTGAGCTTGGAACTGTGTCATTGGAACCTTAATGGGCAATTATCACGGATTCATGGCCACAGTGTCATTGAGAACATTGACACCAGAGTAAATCCGTGTCAAGTTTCAACGATTTTTTTTTCATAGCGAACGTTCAAAAGTTTGGTTGGTTGGGAAAATGCCGTTGTTCGATAATTCCGTCGTCGGTTACTGTGCAATAACGTCACGCATCGCGGACACACCGGTTGCGTCGCGCGAGGATGATTAAACTAAGCCGATGTTCACGCCGATTTGCCACGTGAAATGAAAAACATACGGTGATTATGACGAGGTGGCGATGTGGCAATTTAGAAATTACTGAGTCTCGGTAGCCTTCTTTTAGTCCTCACTTCACCTGTTCGAAGTCAATCTCTCCGAGCGTCTCGAGTGATTACTTCGACGCAATTCACCTGCCACTTGTAATTTCAAAACGATTGGGCAGTGGCGATTTGTCCATCTCTTTGGTAGAAGTATTTTTATTATGTTCTATTATTATTAAATTCCGTGTGGAAATTCGACCTCTGCACTTGCTCGGTATCACCTAGTTTTTATATTTGCTATGTAGTGTCTGTCCAGAAAAAAGTAGCCAGTGCCTAGTGCTATGTGTAACTTCGCACTGTCCAAGAGGTGCATAATTTAGCAGCTGGTTAGCCAAAATGGACTTGTACACGCTATCAAAATTGTTCAAAAAATTATTTGCCGCAGCTTTGTTGATTATTTTACATGTTTATATTGACATTGTCGACTTGTTCGATTATTTTGTACAAAATATATCCTGTAAAAACGATATGAAATTTTTGACGTTGGCGGCGATTTGATCCTGACACCTCGCGATTTCTAGGCTGCGACCATATCCATTCGGCTATCCGGAACTTGAGAGAAACATTTTCGAAACTTGTGTATTGCGAGTAGAAAAACTCTAATGGAGTACTTATGAGTTATGACTGAACCAGCTCATGTTTATATCATTCCATTAAGATGATTTCTGAAGAATAAACGAATTTTTTAGAGTTACTTATTATTTCAAGCAAAAATAAAATTAACAGCCTGAGAAGTCAGTTTGTGATGGGCATGAGCCTTCACATTCATCTATATTATTTTTTTTTTTGAGATTGTAGCCACGTTTCTCTGCGCTTCATCAATTCTTGCAAAGTATGCAATCATTATTTTTAACTATCAACTTTTCCACGTCTTATATAGAAGTTGACATGGGCACATGATATCGTTTATATGAACAACTGCCTAGAAAATTCACATTTATCACGCTTGCGTGCCTAAACCATGTACCAATTAACGAGATATTATATATTTATAACGAGAACAATCGCCATTCAATGGTACCATCGATACCGCTCGATAGAGTTTAATTTTGGCATCCTGGCTAGAACCAAGGCAAACTCAACTAAAAGACACTGGTGATGGTTCCATCTCTGTCGAAGTATCCTGGTTAGGACCTGGGCAGCCTATGTCAGTCATACTCCACCGAGCGACACTGCTGGTGGTGCCATCTCTATCGAAGTTTCCTGGCCAAGACTTAAACTAGCACATGCCGAGCCCAAAATCGTCCGAAAGACATTCCTGGTAGTGCCATCTCTACAGAAGTTTTCTGGGCAATATGCCGCTACATGCTTAGCGTAGATTTCCCAGTAAAGCTCTGATCAATCGAGACATCAATAATTTGTGGTTACTAGGTATTATTCGCCTGTCCATTTTTCCTATGTAGAACATGCTATCTATAGGCTAGATTCAATCTAGCTGTAGTTGAATGAATTTCCACAGGGGATACGTCACTACCTGTTCGGGAGCGCATTTCTTTTTATCGAAAGTGACGTATCTCCAGTATAACGTTTATTACGGTCGAAAACTAATATTTCGAAACCGAAAGTGACGTTTTCCCGTATAACGTCGCTTTCCCATCTCGTATGACGTCGCTTTAACATCTCGTATGACGTCGCTCTCACATCTCGTATGACGTTCGGCGTTGTTGAGCCTCCGTCGGGTCGCCGGAGGTATCGGCAATAAAAATGAAGAAAATAAAATACGGATTCCTTCGAAAAGATAATTTGACAATTCGCGCAGGAGGGAAAGGAGAGTAGAATTGAGACGCGCGAAGCTCTCCCAGTTGATATCCCATAGTGCATTCCGTAATGCGAAGCGAAGGAAGTGTGGGTAGGGATGGGGATGGAGGGGGAGCGGGTAGCTCTTTGTGGAAATTGCTAGCGAGATAAGCCCGAATGTCTCTGGAGACTGTGGAGGCAAGCGGCGGGTAGATAGGTCTCGATGTAATAACCGCAGAAGTCAGCGCAGTAAGGAGCATCGTGGGTGCCGTTGGGACTGTACCACCACTCGACGATCAATTTGCCCCTTAAGCATACCAGACAATGGAAGATAGAAGACCGTAGGTATTATACAGCCGCTGTGTAGTGGTCAGGGAAATAATGAACCCTCAACAAACTTCCAAACAACTTCGTGAATATCGCCCAGGCACGCTTTCTTTCGTTCTTCTTTATTCGTTGACATAACTAAAGCTGATTAAGGAGGACCGACTATCAGACGAAATCCAACTTAAGGCTTCCATTTTTTCTATATGGTCTACATGAACACTACCTATCTATTCCCGAGATCTGAACAATTTTGACCGTATACATAGTTTACTTGTAATTCAACGTAGAAGCTGACTTTTTTGACCGATTCATTCCATATTCTAACATTAGCGTCGGTCTGTTCCGGAAGAGAATGTCACTAATTCACTACTATCAAATTATCTTAGAAATTTGTAAACTAGCTTCGAGCAGACTAAGGATCAAAGACTAAAAATCTTCGCGTAATGCATACTTTACCGTGTACACTCTATAATTGATCGATGCAAAGTTTATTTTGTCGTCGCAGTCTATCAATTTACTGAATGATCATTCCCCGCCTCGACAACCTTTTCGGTCGAAAGCTGATGCGTTCAGGGAACCAAACATAATCACACAACAGGTCCGGTTTAATAGACGTCCAATTATAAGTATTTTGCCACACATAACGAATCTACGGCATACAATTATCAATCATCTATCAACCATTGTCTGTGTCAAATATGCCTTAAAATTGAGAAAGTTGACATTCTTAAACTTGACTACATATTTTTTTAAATCTTCGATACCCGGAACATTTTTGCAAAATATAACTCGATCAGTGGCATGCATAATTGATTTTACTAATATTGCATGCGATTCGAGACAGCTGTGATGCATTTATTTTCAATCACATTTTTCACTCCAATAAAACCGTTCATCCTCCTTAAGTGGACTTGACAATAACGAAGTTTTTCCATAGCGATGGAATTTTTCGCGTGAATTTATATTTATAAGAATAAAAATTGCACAAAAAAATCGGGCCAGAATTTTTGCTGATCCTGTTACGCATATTAATCGGACAAATAAATGATTTGACCTATTCACGTTAATTTTCCGGCCCCAGCGGTCGGTTAGGTAAAAAAAAATGTTCTCTTTTCCAGAACCCTCCGGCTGAATTTCAATTACCTTCCAGTTGACTACATATGTACATATATCTTATTAATCAAGCGATACTAAACTTTTTAGGAAGATCAAACTCCGAGCGCATAATCCGAGCTCCGCGGAGATGCTTAATCGTCTCAATGACCAGCTTTGTAAGCTAAATGTGATATCACAACGGGATCAAGCTCCCCCCTGCCCCTGCGTCCATTTTAATGCACATATAAGCTCCCACTGTACCGGTGGCACCCAGCCAGGGGTATGTTCGAGGGGGTGCTAAGACGCCGCGGAAGCTTGGAGCCCGCCCGACGTGCATGGCAGCCCGGGAGAGGCTCGGTTAAATAATCTAAGCCATAATCGCACCGTTGGCGTTTACTACAAAAGCTAAGCGCGATCACGCAATCTCGAGCGAGGTTGGAAGATGACGGACGTAATCCGTTCCCGGCGCATATGCGTTCCCCCTTCGCTCCTCCGATGGAAGCCCGGATGCCCGGAGCCATTGTCTCCGCTCGCGCATCTCCGCTCCGAGAGCTTAGTCATCGGCGAAGAGAAACGGAGAGAAGGATCTAGTAAAAATGACTATATCGCTTGAGAGATATTATCATAGCACATAGTAGTAGGGCATTAGAGGGCCACCTACGTTAGGAAGTACCGGATTTATAAGAATTTTTCATAGATATTATGGTAAAAATTCTTGGATAATCTGAGACTCTGCCACCAGGTGGCGCCCTGGTGACCTACCAGAGTATCGCGGCACGCCTATGTATGGGCTATGGTGATTTTTCATAGATGATCGGTAGTTTTTACTTGATACTTCAGTGTGAAAATTTAACGCCACTTCCGATGTTCTCTCATTTTTTTTCCCGCAAACTGGAAAAAATGGGCAGCGCCTCCTTCTCGTCGGTGAAAAACGTCGATCGTATTTTCGCAACAAATATTTACACGTCTCGCACACATCGGCTCGATAGTCGTATGCCGGGGAGCCACGATCTCCGCCGGTAGCGTCAAACAACGCTGGCATCGCGTATGTGCATCGTGTTATAGATTTAGCGACACCCGGCTTGTACACACATAATCTATTTCTCCCATGTTTGTTATCGACAGGAATCGCGTGCAAACTTTGTCCCGTTCCTCGTCCAACCGGAGCTGCGACGTTTCGCTCGTACCCTCCTCGACCGGTAACGAGATTGCGCACGAGCAGCGCAAGTTTAAAGTCTGGTGTAACTCGAAACGATACGTCTACACGTACTGGTACCGTACAGCAGCGGTACAACGGTGACGGTACGTATGTACGTCTATACAACCTGTTCGCCGAGCACTCTCTTTTCCGTTTGGCTTAGGGGAAACCGAGGCGAAGCGGGACCTCGGGGCAAAATGAGTTCTCTATTCGGGGCGAGACTTTAGGTTGTTTATGCTCGTGAAAACCGTCTGTTTTGCCCCGAAGTTCTACTTTGGCACACGCACACGCACACGCACACGCACACGCACACGCACACGCACACGCACACGCACACGCACACGCACACGCACACGCACACGCACACGCACACGCACACGCACACGCACACGCACACGCACACGCACACGCACACGCACACGCACACGCACACGCACACGCACACGCACACGCACACGCACACGCACACGCACACGCACACGCACACGCACACGCACACGCACACGCACACGCACACGCACACGCACACGCACACGCACACGCACACGCACACGCACACGCACACGCACACGCACACGCCCGCATTACTCGGGGAAATAAGAGTGATCGGGAAAACAATTGGTGCACTGAAACAAATAAAGCCAAGAAATGCAACCTCCGTATTTGCCGACACACGTGGTACGGTTCCAACCGACGGATGGATGCAATCGAGTCTTGTAAACATTTACAAAGGGTCCTCCCTCTGGCAATCTACCTTGGAAAAATTATTTTTAATCAACAACATCGTTTGTTTTTCCAAGATTGTTATTCTGTGTTACGTGGCTTGTTTTTTTTTTTTTTTTTAAAACGTAAATTGTTGTCGATACGAGTCGAGCGAATCACGAAGAGTAGAGTTGCGGCAGGAAGGCAAGTGGAGGCGGTGCAAAGTTTGAAAATCGATATATAGTGTGTCGAGAGGACGTGAGGCACGTGTCTTTGGGAGGATAATTGTCAAGGGAATGTTTGCGATCGTTGGGAAATATTCTTGGGAAAGCTGCGTCAGCAATTTATCGTTAAGGGTTTAATACAAGGGTGTTTCTAACAAGATACAGACCCTTACGTCCCACTTTGGTTTGCCGGCAGTGAGACAGAAGAATTGCCCGAATAGTCGACAATTACGTTTATCTCAGAACTCCTGCGTCTCGCATACCTCGGAGAACAATGGAAAGAGGAAATAGGCCCGAGAGTAAGGCAGATGGATGCAAGACCAAAGGTCTCCCGGTGCTAAAAGAGAATCGTGGCCCTTCCCTATCTAAACTACCGCCAGCGAAACTTTTCCCCTCGGAAACGCAATTTCGAGGGTTGACCACTCTTGTGGGGCTTATCGCGATTGCAAGCCCCGCAACGATTGGCAAATTCGTCTAGTAATCCTTGAGGTCCTTGTCGGATATTTTTGTTATTGAGAAGAAGGAGCGATAATTTCTCGTACGGTCAACACATCATTGTCGTTTGTTTATTATGGAACGCTTACAAAATTGCAATTAATAACGATCTTATTTTCCGATGTCACATTCCGCAGAGGTTGGGAGATAGATAGTTATTTTCCTTCTTCATAGAGGAAGCTTTATTTTCATGAAAAAAAAAAAAAAAAAAAAATGTCGAGATTTTTAATAAAAACGTTTTCAGAATGTTCCAAAACATTAGAAAATCATATGTGCGTGCATGCGTGCGTGCGTTGTACACAGAGGGATTATTATCGACCGATGACCCCTATTATATTCAGCGAGAATCGATGTTACATTTTATAAGAATTTCAATTTTTCAAAATCTCGAACCCGGCCTCAATCTTGATGAAAATTGCATTGAGGGGAGAGACGTGACCATTGTACTAGTGTACCAAATTTCAATTGACTATCTTAAGTTGTTTTCCATTTATAGTCGTTTTAAACGATCCAAGATATAGTAGCTTGTATTAATTCAGTAGAAAAAGACAGAGTTAGAATGCCACTTCTAGGGTCCTATTGTTCATCAAGTGGATGTCACTCGACAGCATAGCCAAGGAGCCTGTTCGTCGCTCGCTGAGCCATCGATTCGATAACTATAGTCCTCCTCCTAAGCGTGTGTTCTCGAGAGCCATCGAGACGAAAGTAGGGTACGTCGGGAAAGGAAACTCTCGGCATTAACTTTGTTCCTCACATCTCGGCTTGTAGTGCCGATAAAGCAATAAACATCGAGCAAACCCAGCAGCGTGGAGGGTCTCTTAGTCTGGTCATTCATTGATGTCGAAGATTTATCTACTCTCGAATTGATTATCATTTTTACGACATAAATTCCACATTACAAACCGTTTCCTACCGACTAAAGGACTGTGGATGGAAGAGAAATGGACGAAGAAAAAAGTCCAGATAAATCAGGTCCAAAGCCAAAGGAATACAGACTTTTCTTATGTGTGTCACGGTAATTTAGAGTCCTCCATTATTCTTCGTCTACTTCGTAGTACAGGATCATTATTTTTGCCGAGGAAGCCGGCTATTTCCTTCAGCTCGAAGGTCCGTCGAATGGTCGAAAGAAGTTATAAAAGAAGGTGGTAGTGACACATTGGCCAGGCGTGAAAATGCAATAGCCGGTACACGTCGCCTCTTATCGCTCTCAAGATTAAAGACTGGTCTTGGTCACCGCACCTTGTACTGACGAAGCCATCGAGGAAACTCCGTTGCCGGTCCCGTTTGCCCCCTGCAGCCCCCAGGGGTGTTCTGAGCTCAACATTCTCCCGGATATATAAGCTGTCTCCAGATAATGGTCTAGAGATTCCCGGTTTGCTTTTAACTCTTTCCAAGGGAGACACGTGACAGCAAAAACTGCCGTCCCTTCCTCTCGCAGACTTCGGACAACTGACTGGATGATGAATTAAGTTTTTGGATTTGAGTCAATTTCAAAGTCATTCATCGAAATTCGGAAACTTCAATGACTCGTAGTATCTTGCAAAAAAGTAACACAATTATCCATTGGTCCTTAAAAATTTGGTAAAAATAATCATGTTCCCGATTTTATTTGTTCCAAGGCAGTTAACGCCTTGATTCCGAGTACTAATCAGCGGATAACTTAGCCGGATGAAGTACTGAACTAGGGGACGAAAGTAAGAAAAACGGTAGTCTGGCGGTGGAATGGAGCGGCAAGGTGAAAAGGCCAGACCATGATCGAGTATAATGGAGAAGCGAGATATGAAAAGGGCTTGCGCGGAGGAGGAAGGACGGGGTGGACGATGGCTGAGACCTGAGTTACGGGGCGAGTATACACATACAGCCAAGTGGGAATCCCGACTGTGCTGGAGAGTGTAGAGTGGTGATCGCTAAGACGCTTGAAATAAGCTACTATTACTCTGGCTGAGCGTTGATGTATTGTGCGCTCCTTCCTTCTGCCTTATCCTTGTAGCAAAGGTCGGCAACACTAGCCCTTTACCGTGAGGGGACTATTGTCTCGAAGGATCTTCCTTTTTCGCTGTTCCTAGTCCTGGTGGGCAATTCTCTCGGGCTTACCAACCCATTTCGAACTAAGCTATTTCGCTAGTCTTTCCGTTCGCCTTAGTAATACCCAACGTTTACATTCCATTAAAGTCGATTGGTCGCGCCAACGAAGATCTCAAGCGTCAACTTCGAATCAATTGGCTCCGGTCGTTAGTACAACGCGACCCCTTGATGGTCGAATCTTAGGGTCTAATGTGGTGACGAAGAAGCCATCGAGCAATAAAATTAAGATTATTCGAGAAGTTTCACTGTATTTGCAAAGATGGTTTTCGCTGCCATCTCTACGCTTATTGCACACCACAACAATACCGCTCAAAGACGAAACAGTAATTGTCCCAGTTCCCAATATCACTGTGAAGCCACAAGCTTGGAGGTAATGGAATGAAGCCTCGGACTATCGAGTGTAGTTGGTTCATGGTACTGACCGTCTGAGGTGGTTCTGCACCAGCATCATCCACAGCAAGGACCATTGTTCGGTGAAAGCCCCGACCGCAGGGCGAACGCAATAACGGAATGATGTCCTGAGGGCAGAGTTAAGAGGTACCCACCCTAACGGTCGTATCCCGCGCTGTAATCTACCCCGTGACATCGGAGAAACCAGAAGCACTAGGAGGGATTGCGTAGCATCTGGACAGCGTTGAGGGATGACCGAAAAATCCACCGGCAACCACGATCCGTTGAATCCACTTTCACAGATCATTCCCCGTCAACATTACCTGCTTAGCCGAAATCCAGACCCTATAGGCCACCCCCGGCGTAGCAAGAGGAAACTGTGAGAACCGACGCGGCTTGCTTGCTCGCTCCGGAACCCGTAGGATTCCCTTCCCCAAAGTGTCTTTCGATCCCTCCCTGTACTAGCTTCTCTCTCGCCGTCTCTTCGCGCTGCTCGATGAATTATGCATCTTTCACGGGAGTCTAAAGCAAGGTCGCGGCGGCGCATCGCCGAGCGGATTTTACTCCGACTTTTTCAGTTCGTTCCGACAAGCAGCGCCCGACGTATTGTCACGCGCTTATTTCCGAGGATGGCGAAAGGATTTACGCGTCATTTTGATTATCCTTGGAATGTCATCGTTGAGATTTTGACTACCAGGACGACATTTGGTGAATTTGTTTGCGGGAGAAACGAAGGACAGAGAAGATCATGTGGATTAGAGAGTCAAAAGGCAAACTGGGGATGAAATGGACCCGTAACTTCCCTCAATCGAACCCGCGCCCAAATAAGTTCTATGATTGGTTTGGCCTTGGCCAGCGTTAGGTCGGCGTTGGAGACCCTTTCTAAGTTCCCTATGATTGGGCAATTTTTGCATAATTTTTCAACTTGCTACGACTATTACAAACGACGAATCTAATCATCAACGGATTAGCAGCTGTGGTGACTCGTGGATGCTCGTACGTTAGTCCCAATCATGAATCGGTGAAGCGAGATCTCGCCTGGACGTCCTGCGGGTGAACACGTTTGTCGGAGTGAGGGGTTGGTCTTCGCGAGGGCTTGTCCGTTCGGGAGATATCTGTACTTTGCACCTCGGGCCACCGATAAGAAATTTGACTGACGGCTGTTTAATTGCTCGACGTCTGGCTCGCAGTCACGCGACTCTCGCCACCCTAACCGTCTCTTAACTTGCTCATGCTCAAACCTCGTCGCCTGTTCCGTGTTGTACGGTTTACTCGAGGATGGCACAACCTCGGCGTTTTCTCATCCATCATCGGTCTTCAAATGTACTCCAATCGACAGCTTTATTTATGTTTTGTTTTCCTTTTTACGTCTCTGGTCGAAGTATTTTTTTTCGGCACAAACCCCTTGATATTTCAATGATGTCCAGAGAATCAATTAATGAATGCGGGATCCATCGTAGGGAAGAGCGGGAAAAAATGAATTGGTTTTGCTACATTTTTTTCACAAGGCATGAAGAAAATTTCGCATCAAATGGGGGACGCGGGCTCACTTTGATCCGGAGCCCGTTTGAATTAGAATGCGAAGTCCACTACGAACTTGTAACCGAAAAAAACAATAAAACGATACAAACAAGATAGATAAAGGTCGTGGGTTCGTGAAAGGGCTTGTTATTGGTCGGGTATGTGAATTCGGAGGCCGTAGCGAAGCTTTTCGCTTCAGCTTTTCGTAACTATGTTCAATCATCGAATGCGTGCGGCCACCGACCACTCTCCAAGTTATTAGTCGATCCGAACTATATCAATTTCCGTATCAAAAGTCACGCAACGGTAAAAAAAAAAAAAGTGTACATAAACGTGTGCAGGGCGACGTATGCGAATGTACATCGAAAACGCGTATCAAACGAGAAACCGAGAGAAGGATGAGGAAAAATAAAAGCAGCGGGGAGTGAGGCTCGGCGGTTGGAGAACCGCGGTCAATTTTTCACGACTCGCCGACTCGCAAACGTTTGTGTCAGCCGGATCGATGTCGGACTATTAAGCGAGGTGGTTGTACCGAAATTTCCTGTTACTCGCGCACCCGTTGCCCTTCCACAGTTCACTCGATCAATCGTTGCTTTCCTTGTTGTCCTTTTTTCTTCCGGTTTTTGTTGGTTTTTTATTCCTCGGCATTTTTTCTATCACGCATCCTCCCTTATCGCAAGGTCCCTCTCCTCTGCTTTCAACAAATTGCTTTCGAAACGGCCGTGTCCAATCAATTGATTCGTCGTAATTGAATACGCCGCTGACCAATATTGACCGCTTCCGAAAACATTTTTTTTTTTGTTATACGATTGCATAACCCTTATAAGTGTTGCTCTATCGGCTGTGAAACGGAATCAAGACTTCCGGCAAGTAGTAACCGGCAGAGTTGATCAGACCAACTGTTCGTCGATAAAAAATGCCAAATTTTGCGCACCTATCAAAAACTCATTGTCCTTAACAAACTTGTCACTCACTTGACCAGTGCTAAGCGCTCGATCCCCAAGCGACCCCTGAAATCTGCGTCTCGACTAAGTGATCCTTTTTTTTTTTTTTTTTTTAAAAAAGGTAAAAAGTGGAGCTCATGCACGCACAAATAAGTTTAAGTTTGTAATCTCATTTCGAGCAAGTTTTTTCAAGCCGGGTATCCTCTCATTTAACACGGGCTTTTAACTACCGGGACGAAGGGTGGGGTAGGGAGGGCTTGCTCACGCGAGGTACGGGGCGTAAGTGGAGCAGGTGGCATTGTTCCTCGGGAGGCATGAAAGCGCAAGCTCAGCGAAGAACGAGTGGAATAGAGGAGAAGGAAAGATGAAAAGGGGGGACGGTGATCTCAATCGAGTTATATGTTAGCATGGCGCGATGGTGGGTTGGGTGGTGGTTGGAGGTGGACCGGGGGGGGGGGGGGGGGTGGTTGCGCGAGCTCGCGGCAATTACATTGTCCTCTCCAGCAAGCGCTTGCCGAGGTAGCTTGGCGATGGAACCGTTGTAGTGGAAGAGCCCTGAAACAGCAGCACCGAAAATCCGTTTAAGCGGATGAAAACGGACCGCGAGTGTGGCGTGGCCACTTCCCGGAAGCCGGTCAAATCTAATAAAACGGGGGATGCAGCGCCCGCGCGGGTCTTATAGTTTCTCTAATGCCGGATGGCCGGAGGGTGGCTTCGGTGTTCGACCGACCGACGCCCAAGTGCACCGGTGACGCTCTCCTCGTCGCTGAATCTTTCTGTTACACACCGTTTCACCCCTTCCCGCATCTGCAAACGAGTAATTACTTTGTGTAATTACTTGTCGTTCTATACGTTTCAACGGACCTGTTCGTTTGTTTCCCACCCTCTTCTCTTTCGCGCATTTGATTTTTGCCCGCTCTCTTCTTTCCTCTCGTTGTGTGGGTTTTTTTTATTGTTTTTTTTTTGTTTCTTTCTTTTCTTCTATCGTTTGTTTCTCGCGTGCACTCTCAATCCCGTTGGTCCCGGTAGAACCGTCTCTGGCGCCTTGTATGTTCCCTCCGTCGCCGGGCTTTGCTGCAACTTCCTTAGTCCGTCTCTATCTGCCCGGACGTCGCTCGGTGCAACCCCGATCGTGGCGTTGTTTTTTTTAACTGCTACCCGTTGCTGCCGTCGGCCGTTACATCGTTCCTTCATCTCTTCCATTCCCTCTCTGCCCGGCTCCGATATAAACTTTTCCGGGCTACTCGAAACCTCCCAACAAGTGCAGCTCCCGTGAGGGTTCTTATCGCGTGTAGATACACTGAAAAAAAAAAAAAAATTCAGATGATTCAAATAAATGCATTTAGTTGACTGGAGATTTAGTCAGGTTGAGCAATCTTTATTTAAATGAAATAAGGCGTATTTAAATCAACAATATGATCAATGATGAAACACCAATGCAGTTCAACAATTCTATTTATTCATTCTATTTATTCCTTTATAATAAGTGTTCTAAGAAATATTTATTTCAGAAGCGAGCTCTCCGTTCACTCAACAAAGAGATGTAATAGAAGCATCGAGAAGTTTGTCCACTCAACTACTTATATAAATTGGATAGAATACATATTTGATTGCAACAAACAAAATTCGTCTGAAGTCACCTAGTGTCATGTTGGTCATAGTGTTTCTCATGTTGGCCAAACAATGAATTATTTTGTTCGTATTATGTGAGTATTTATTTGAACGCATTGACCCGAGCCGTTTAGTTGATTGAAATGAAATTTCCTTCGGTCAACCACAATTTTCTGTCAGTGTACGTGCAACGACGTTTAAAAGTTTATATGTATATTTACTTGTACTCTTGTTGGCGTACTTACTGACTTACTTACGTGCACTTGAAATATAATAATTGTAAATGACAATTGTTTTCAAAGTCCAATGTAATTGAATACTCGGAGCTCGAAGAAACATCTACTGTGATAATTATTTCGCCAACGTATCGTTGTTTCCAAAGTAACTGCCACAGCGCCTTTTCTCCCCGATCACTCGCTCGGCATGAGTATGGCGTCGCGGCCAGGCACTACCTGCCTTGAATTCTCGCACTCCGTCTCTCCCTCCCTCCATCCGTGACGCGAATTTTCCAATTCCCGTCGTTCGTGAGGAAATTCGGATTTCCTTCGGCGACAAAATTCGTTGTGTCATAACCCCTGCTGAATCCTCAATCCGATCGTTGGCAAGACGCGGCGAGGACGTTTCCGATCCAATGTGCGACGAAAGCGATGAGATCCACTCCGACGCAACCCCCTGTCTCCGACACGCGCTATCCCTTATCTTGTGTAGTCGTTCGCTCGAGGAAAAAAAACCAGTTGCAAAAAAAAAAAAAAATGGAAAAAATCGTAACATACCGTAACGTGAGAAGCACCTTCGCGGCGAGATCAGGAATCTACCGCATCGCCAATCATATCAACGACCTAGACCGTGCATTTTTCTCTGGGAGAAACGTTCGCCCAGAAACTTTAAGACTGCGGTGTCGAACCAAATTCTTCGCCTCGAATAATTTAGCAATTTACTAGTCAACGGTTCACCGTTTGTTTTCTACTCCAAATAACTATTTTCTTTTTTGCGTGCACAAAGCTCACATAAACATAAAAGATTTACTAACTTGTTAAAATGTTAAAAGAAGGGATTGTCCCCGTCTACTATTATTAAATAAATAAATAAATAAATAAATAAATAACCAAAAATGTGTGCCCAAAAAAATATTAGTCTATTGAACAAACCTTCTTTGTACTGTACACTAACGATAAGGGCGACGGTCTTTGTACATTTTAAACAGTGCCCGTCTTAAGTTTTAATTTTATCATTATCCCTGTATATTTTCATTAAGGTCCCCGCGGCACAGCGGCATCTTCGAGCTTCTCGATTCGCGATATTGCTGCAGCATCAAGTCCGTGCCATCTTCAGCGCTCATGGTCGCCTCCGCGGGCTCGCTTGTCCGCTTTCGAGTTTCGAGTTTGCCTTAGAGTGAACACACGAAAGCCTTTGCACAGCCGTGCCGAGCCACGCTCGACGCTACGGTTGCCCGATTGCTTACGTAATGAGGCGCCGCCTTGCGGATCTCCGTGCGGGCGCGTTAGCGTTTAATTAGAGGCTAAATTGCAAGAGTTTTCTCGTCCTGATAGCCTGAGCACGCACGCCACCCATCCGACCGCCCGTAGCTTTATCGAGGCGCGCCCACTTCGCCAAGAATACGAGACAAGACGAGATGCAGCAACCCCATCGTCCCCCCCCCTCCCTCTCTCTCTCTCTCCCTCTCTCCTCAGAGCATCTTGAACCTTTAGTTGTTGCTTGCGGGGTTGTTCTCGACGCCCTCTGTGTATCGCTTGTATTACCTATCAACCCGTCTGCCTCATATCAAGCCACGTCGGTTTCCCTTGACGCTGATCGAAACTTTACGGTTAACCCGTTTTTGTTGCATGTTCGCCGGAAATACAAAGAACACGATTTGCCTCGCTATCTCTAGGTAAACTGTTCATAGGGGGAGGACGGGCTAAAATAACAAATTCATTTTCTTCTATGGGCTAAATTGTCTAATAATTGGACTTTAAAAATTAAATGTAAATTTATCGTACCGTAACTTGAAATTTGCTTACATTACGGACATTAATTGAACATTAATGTACTTTTTTTGCAAAATAAACATACCGGATGTTAACATTTTGTATTTTGTATTTTTTTTTTTAATTTGTATTTTTAATGCCAAATTTTTAACTTTAAAGTTACAAATTGTTCATTAAAAATACAAATTTAACTGTGAAATTGCAATGCAAATACCGTCCAATACCGTCAATTAATTTTCGAACAAAACTTTTTTACCGTGTGAATTTCAGCTTGTGGAATAGAATTTATCACATTCCATTCGCCACATTGTCCAACGATTGAATTTTAGCTCATGAAGTGGAATCGACCGACGCCCTTCAGTCCCAAATTTTCTAATGATTATGGTTGATAGAACAATTTAAAAAAAAAAATTTCCTCGCCACAGCACACTGTCCGTTTGAACATTTGGACTTTCCGAACGTGTCTCATTTATCGTCATTATTTCCGAAGACACGCTGCCGAATATTATTTTATTTTAATAATTTTATTTATTTATTTTTTGTTACAGATGCAGCGTCGGACGACTCTCGTCGTGTCTCCATCCAAGGTAGGATAGCTCACATATCATCCATTCGCGAGATCCGCTCGACAAATCAATTTCAAGCTGGCTACGATATATATTCCAATGAAAGGACTCGAAAAATATAAATCTGTCGAAGCGTGAGCGCCCGAGCATCGTCGACGTGCTACTACTACTGTCGCTATAGCCAACAACGAACCAACGAATCCCCCCCACAACTCTGTCCCGCATGGCGTTTCCAATGCTGCTGAAACGCTACGACGAGATGAATCGACGAATAGTTCGGGCGTCATATTTTACGACTCCCAGAGGCGGGACAGAAGCGTTGCGTCGCGCATCCGCTCCCCCCCCCCTTTTTTCTTCACCCTCGTCGACGTAAAAAATTGTCTCGAATATTTTTTCCTCGATTTTCATTCGATGTATAGAGTACATCGGGTTGTAGAGTACAGGAGGGTTGAATCGTAGCGAGGATATAAAGTCCGGCGACCCGATGGTAGCTCGTGTGCACCCGCTTCTTTCAGACCGGCCAGGCTACCCTTCATTCGAGAGTAGAGTGGAAAAATCTCCGTTCCGTTCATCCCTTTTTACCGTTATACAGCGATAGGGAAGTACGCCGAACAAGAGTCCCGTAGCGAGAGAGTCGAGACCTATAAAAAAAAAAAAAAAAAAAGGAACGATTGGAAAAAAAAATCAATTTCTCCGGGATGGAAATGGCTGGCGCAAGATAAAAGATGGAACAACTTCGAATCGAAAGATTCTTGGGCGATGTGTGCGCAATCGCGTTGCGACAGCGCAACATTGATTTTTAACACTACATCGATTGCAAAGTTCGACGAGTAGATTAGGGCACGTCGATGGATGGGTAGCGAGACTCTTAGCCTATTTGAACTTGAAATTACCTCAAGGAACGAAGTTAAACAGCAATTTGCCCCGAGGGTGGAAGTCGATGGAATACAGAAAAGGTCGAATTCGAATTTGCACCGTGGTTCGATAAATTGACGTGAATTTTATCAGCGATCGAGCGCCCCACACCCTCGTCGTTGAATATCTTGGCCATTTCGAGCAAGGGAAGGACTGACAAAAAAAAAAAAGGAAAAGAAAAGATAGAAATGACTCTTCCAATCGAAAGGAAAGGCTTTCGACGTCGATGCACTCAATCGACCGAGCGATTTTGACCCTTCTCTACGCTTTCCGATCGGCAAAGCTTCGAAGCTTTCAAGAATTTACTACATTTCCGGAAAACTCAGAAGCACTTTGGCATTCGAACTGTTAACGTTCCGGAAATGGAGGAGGGTCGGCCCGTCAAGAATACCTCTCTCGAACACAATTTTTCGGGGGCCCCTTTTGCAAATCCTTGAAGCGTTATACATACGTGAGACTACAGTTCCATCGAGTAAAGGAGAAAACCGGGCAAGTGTTTCGGAGCTTTGCTTATTCCACGTACAGGCTTCTTGCCTCGCCGTACGACGCATGGAACTAGGCTTTAGTGCCACTTTTACGACCTCTGGGTTGTCATCTCGCTCCTCGTGATTTCTGAGTGGTTTTTTCGTTCCTTTTTTTTTATCCCTCACCTATATTATTATTATTATACTAGCAGGTCGTTGTGACTCGGGCCTTTCGCGGCCTCCGTATGGACTGCGGAATTTAAAAATCGGAAACTTAGAATTTCGGATGAAAAACCCAATTTTTCGACTGGAGGTGACGTCATACCGGAAAGACGTCACTTCCACACTGAGAGAAGGATCTAGTAAAAATTACCAATCATCTAAAAAAAATTACCATAGCACATAGTAGTACGGCGTCAGCGCGCCACCTATGGTAGAAAGTCTGAGATTATCCAAGAATTTTTACCATAATATCTAAGAATCATTCTTATGAATCCGGTACTTCCTACCATAGATGGCGCCCTAACGCTCTACTACTATGCGATATGGTGATATCTCCCAAGTGATATAGTAATTTTTACAAGATCCTTCACTCAGTGCAGTTGGAATATGTAATCTCTCGAACGTGATGCATTTTCAGTATGACGTTACTTTCAGAAGAGAACCTTAAAACGGAACGCAACATTGGCAATCCGAATTCTTCACATCATAGTGAAGTTTTCTGAAGTCTCTCATGGACCGACGATTTTATCTGGCTTATCACTACTGCAGATGTTAGAAACTCCGAATATGTTTTCTCCATTCGAAATGTCTAATTCGCAATCGGTGCACCATTCTTTTGTGTTAAATCTCGACGCCATTCAGTGTTATCCGCGGTAGCATCAGATGCTGTCCTCGCGATAGAAAACTTTGCAATTTAAAGCAGTCGCGTCCCGGAAAATGTTTTACTTTTGCATCCGCGCAACCTCAAAAGACTCGAAAGTCCCTCTCTGCTCTGGCATTAACCACTATACACACACACCAGTGTACATGTGTTTATCAAAAGCTACCAGTTACTTTAAACATTCTTGCAGCGTATACGAACGGTAACTGCGTTGTTGCTCGCGCACCACGGCGGCTCCATAGAGAAAAGCCCGTTAGTGTCCGAGATAAAAGGCGAACCAGTCAGGAACGCAGTGTCGAAGCTCACAGCTCCCTTTCAGCGCGGGCAAAACGAAAACGTCACGTAAACAGGGAAGCATTACGTAGCGGAACGCGCAATGATGGTTTAGACCTTTGTCGAGGGAGAGAGCGAGGCGGTCATTTTGTAATAACTATCAAAGAAACGGCAAGCTCGCAAAGTGAAAGGGAAGAAAAAAAAATCTAAACAGTACCAAATGCTGTGCGCACGAAGAATTCGAAGCTTGGCGGCGCGCACAGAGGAGAGCGGCGGGCATTGCGCGCGGCGCTGGACGGTGGAGTGGTGCAGGTGCATTATGTCGCATTATGCAAAAGCAGCGTCTGGTTCCGCAACAATGAAATTTGACTTGAATGTGGTCGAGTTTTGTGGCCCGGTGGCTGGAGCGGCGGCGTCCGGGAGCCATGCGAGAAAGAGGAGAGAACTCCAATGGACACTGGTCCCGATTGAGGACCGCCCGAGTTGCTCGAGACCGGGACAGAGTGGACGGAGTTTTCCCCTCTGGTAAAACGCTCAGGAGTAGGCAACGAGGAGAAAAAAAAAAAAGAAAAAAAAAGCGAACAAACTATTTCCGTGCATCTATTGTAGGTACCGCTCCAGTCTGCTGTAGCATGTACCTGTATGCTTCTTCTCCCGACCGCGGGCATTCATCTTGAGGCCCAACCCCCGCTTTTTTGGTTGTTGTGTCTCGCCGTCGGAGGAGTGGAACCGGGCGGGTTTGGGATGCCCAACCGGGCGAAATGTTTTGCGAGCGTGGTATCGCCAGCGTTTTTGGCCGCGCTCCAGACAGATCTCTTTCATCCTTTTGTTTTGCCCATCGGGAGTCTCGGCGCGAGCCTACCTCCGAGAGAAGAGAGCGTTGCACGCTAAGAGAGCGTTTCTCGGGCGCGGTCGTGTTCGTCTCTCCGAACTGCCGGTAGAGACTCGGGGAGCCGAAAAACCAAAGAGAGAAGCTCGAACGACGAGGGAGAATGTACACTTTGCAGGCGGTACGGCAAGACGGGTTACGGTACATTCGTAGGAACGAAGAAAGGGAGGATTACCGTGGCTGACATTCTTTTGCTTTTTCCGTGTCACCGGGCAAATCTTGCGGTAGGCGGTACCTACCGCAAGATTTGCCGGAGCGAAGAGACACCGACTTTCAACCATCCTGTCCAAGTCCAAAGACCCAAGACGCCTGAAGTTAACGCTGTTTTATCTTCTTCCGTTTGCTTCTCGAGACTCAGGGTGATCCGTCCAAACTGGTAAGAGTCCTGAAGTCGGTACGCAAAAAAAAAAAAAAAAAAAAACCGTCGCGTACATTTAACCAACGTTGCTCTTCTCGGAGCTGTGACAATTTTCTTGAAACTAAATCGCCGTGCAACGGAGCGTGCTAGGTCTTTCAATAACCCAGCTGCTAGCGCACACCAGTCTAGGAGACGGTGTTGGTTGGGAGTTTTCAAGAGGACTATTTTGGAGAAAGGATCTTCCGCAATTTAGAGGACGCCTCCTGTTTTCGTATTTTCCACGCGCGTTCGGTTAAGTTACACAGCAGGTACGTGGTAGGATATACGAGGGTTGTCAGCGAGCGTTCCCTATCGGTGGCGTCGAGGAAAAGTGCGAGGGAGAGGTTGCAGGATAGCGGAATGGGCTCGGCAGTGGTATTAGATGTACGAGTGGAAGCGTAGCGAAGCGAAGGAGAGAGACGGGCCAGAGGTTTACATTCGCGGGAACCAGCCATCCGAGTTACTCTCCCGACAGTTCGGAACGTCGAAACGAGATGTCTGGCTCGAAGGTGGAAGAAAACCACCAGCGGAGTATGCAGCAGCAGGAGCAGGAAAGCAGGGGGCGCACAGTAGTTTGAGCTCACATACCGGAGAACCAACATGGTGGCTACGTCTTGGGCGTTTTCCCCGAGTTTCCGTATACGACTGTCTCGAGCCGTATCGTTCCCCTTTCTAAAATACACACAATGCACTTGCGAAGAGCGCGAACGCTCCAGTGGTTAAACCGGGGAAACGTGTCGCACGTGTATTCCAGGTTCCCCCGTTCAACCACGCGAGCTTGTTACCCGAGAAACCCCACCCGCAAGTGGATCCACTTCCTTCCTCCTCGTTCCACCGCTGCATCCGTATCCCTATATATTTCTTACAATTCCAACCACGATACGAACCTTCCGCTTCCACTGCAACGTGTCTGTCGTTTTCCCGTGTCGTTTCCGTTTCTCCTCCATCGCTTCTCTGCACTCGATCCCATGATCCCTCGGGATAACATTCCAATTCAGCGGGCCTTGGGATGCTGTCGTCACTGCGTACCGTCGTGACGAAAAACAGAAATACGCCCGATAACGCATGCGTCGAGGACGAGCGTAAAAGATCAGGGTGAGTGACCTAATACAAGGAATAGTAAGCGGCAAGCAGTTGGCGCATCTAATGGATAATGCTGGAATTATCGGTTAGGTAATTTCTGTAGTTTTTATGAAAATGCAGTAACCCGAGCGCGCATAGTTTCATAGATTAGGTCCCCGATTAGGAATGATTATTGCCTGACTTTCAATAGTTATACCAGTAATCTTATTTTTTATTTATTGTTTGTATTTTCAGTACTATTCCATAAATGATTCGGCGCATTCAGTGGATAATGCTGAAATTATCGGTCAGGTAATTTCCATAATTTATATAAAAATGCAGTAACACGAGCTCGCATAGTTTGATAGATTAGGTCCTCGATTAGGAATGACTACTGTTTGACTTTCAATAGTTATACCAGTCATCTCATTTTATGTTATTTTGGTATTCCCAGTACTATTCCGTAAATGGTTGGGTTAATTGGGCCGACACATTATCCCAAATTAATGACAAGGGTGTTTGTCAAAGCGGATACGCCACGCACTAATTAAATGGTCGTGTAGAGTTATGTAATGCTCAATGCGGTTTTCCGCTAACGCCCTGCAACAGCGATTGCACACGCCGGATTGAATAGATTGTAAATCGCGCTTCTCGCATGAGTGACCACACTTATATGTCCGTTAGCCGTGTGTATGTATGTTGCTCGTTTATTAATCGGTTCAATTATGAAAATGAGACGAATGTTTTCACTCTGTAGGCCAAAGCACCGAATGGGTTTCGTTAACGCTCAGCGACAGAAAGCTTTTACGGAAAACAAACGACGGTACTAATGCAGCGGGACAGTTAACCCGCGAACGTGAAGGTCCACCGAGGATGGAAGTATACGTTTCCGAAAATTCCCGAAAATTTCGTCGCCATAAATCCGCGCAGACCGAACAATGCCAAACAGGAGAACCCGTTTCCGTTTCAGCCAGATTAGATTCGTTTGTTTCGAGTCACGATTTTGTTTGCCATGCCGAAACGCGTTTTAGCTGAACGGCGTGACAATATAACTGTGTGTCAGAAATTATGAAAAAAAAAATAAATAAATAAAAATAAATACACACACCCACACACTCACACACATATATATAAATGTGTGTGTTTATATATTTATCAACTGCCGATAGAGTTGGAGGTGTTCTGCTCTCGTTATTGGAATACCTCGATAGCGTTCAATACGTTTTTGTACAGCAATTCACACGAGTTCCTCGCAACCTCGCAGCGTCGACGAAATCGTTGAAACGGAAAAAAAATCTTTCGTGTTATTCTTTCTGGATGAATGTTTATTTTTCCAATTACATTTGACGCGAGATCCTCCTGTTCTTGTTATCCTCGACTATTCTTGCCCGACTTATTTTCCTCTCGTTTCTCTCATCTCTTTTAGTTTTTGTGACTTTTGTTTTATTTTATATATATTTTCCAGCCATTGTTATTATAGCCGTGGGTGCAGAAAGAAACGGAAGCTTGTTATTATTCATATTGCGGAGGTCCCATTGGCGCGAGGAGCCTCGCAACGATTTTACGGGCTTTGCGGTGTCGTTGGCCTTCCAAGCCCGCCACCATAAGGGAATATTAACAAACTCATCAAGTCTTATCGCCCCGGCTCGGACGAGCCCGGGGAAGAAAGCCACGGGCTCTTTAAGATCTCGGTCACGATAGCTGGAGGAGGCAGAGAGAACGTCGGATAACGTCGAGAGGAAGCGGAGAACGCTTCCTCTCCCTCTTCGTCCGTCCTCACCAACCACGAATGGCAAAGACTTCGGGGACTCTTATACTTCGCCTCCATCTCAAGCTTATCCTCTGCATCAAAGTACTACCCATACGCGAAGATGAACCTAGATGCTCTCCAGCGCGCTTCCATCAAAATGTAACAGATTCTTTCGTTTCATAAATTGCCTTGTCGGCACGGTCGAAACTTTTCCAAGGGGCGAATCTCATGCGACGATGCGAGCCATCGATACACTCTTTATCGTTTGTGGTGCAAACTGTCGCTTCGTTTATTTCAATTTTTTTTCCCTAACTCATGCACATAAAATCCCGCATTCCGTTTCTGTGAAATGTGCGCAGAAAGGCACTCTTTCGCGTGCAGAAAAAATAATGCGCATGTGTACAAACCCAATACGGTCATTTTTCCAGCACTAGTGCGGAAAAGTGCCTTTCGACGCACACTTCACGGGAACGGGAGGCGTGATTTTCGTGAATCTTTTAGGACAAATTATGCGAATGGCATGGAAGTAGAAACGGGAGTTCTGACTTGTGTCAATGGCTGACTCGCCTTCGGCTCGTGCGCCATTTTCACACCCGTCAAGAACTTCCTCTCTACGCCCTTGCCATACAAACAACTATTGTTCGATGGACTCGATCCAAATTGGCAATCGGAAATTCGAACGGTTTTGGATGATTATCTGGCCCACACCTGCACTATGACGACATTGTTTGTTTGTTTATTTTTTTTATGACATTTAATTTGTCCCGTTGGTGTTTTAATTGTGCGTTTGGCTTCGGTCCTCATCTGGTTCCGGGTATCTGCCGATTGCAGGGTCCCCGGGTTCGTTAAGCGCCCACCAGTTCGGCGGTCAATATCATCATCGATTCAATAAGCTTTTATTCGGCCGAAACGACCGATTCCATGAATATATTTATGGTTATCAAAATTGCAATGAAACGTGATTGAATTAGCTGAGGGGAAGGTACATGTGCGTCCCCATCCCCATTTCGGCCTGCATCCACATTGGCTCGGATGCTCCCCGGTTGCACTGATGAATTCGAATGGGGTCCTCGTTACGCGCGTTACGCCGATAAGGATGAAACGAGGTTTTGTCCCTGCCACGAATATTCATCACTAAATTACGTACGTTATTGCTTTTCAAGATAAAACGTCGCACCAATTTTTCTCGCCGATTGTTCGGGCAAATTTTTTTTTTTTTTTAATCCCGTTTGGCTCGCTTCAGCGAAATTCGCTTGAATTTACTTTATCGAATATAGCAAAGAGTATACGGCGAATAAAGTCGTCCGGTTGAATATTCGTTACGCTGCTGTCAGACTCAACACTGCTCGTGAGGCCGTCGTTCGATTTGGCCACAAAAGTTCACCTCTAACGTCGCTCATCAGAAGCTTGAGTTCGGCCGAAAAAAAGCAGACAATTATTTTTGGCCGTTTACCAATGTCGCTTGACTCTAGGCCAAGACAGTTGTGGGATTCGTATTCAGCGCGGAAAGATTCATGGAAATTTGTCATCCAGAACATTTGCTGGAAACTTTATATTCTTACAAAAAAAAAAAAAAAAAAAAAATTAAAAACATAAAGCTCTTATCGCGCTTCTTTGTTTTTTTTTTTTTTCCTGTCACGTTCCAACGGCTCGAAAAAAGAAAAACCGGAAGTGCTCGGTAAAATTAACTGATTCACGTGGTTCCCGAACGATGTCGAAAGAGCACGTGTGTCGCATCGTTGAACATTACGATTGTACAAAACCCGTAAGTTTATGTTCCTCGTGCTCGCGGTGTTTCTTGCTTTGAGTTATAAATATTCGAGGTCTTATCTTCAGCGAACTTATATACTGCTCCCGAGGTACACAGTGGCTAATGGTATATGAGGGCAGGTTCCCGAAGTACCGAATGCGAAACCATTTACCCTCGTGTTACTCGTCTGGTTGGCTCAAAGTGTAGCTTTCGGTTACCAAGTGTTCACATTGCCGTACGAGCAATGAGCCTTGGCTATGGTGTATGTATATTAACGATGTCGTTACACCGTGGCCGGAAAGGCACACAACGTTGGCTGAGTGCGCGGTGAAGCTTGCTCGGCCATAACGCGAGCTTCTTCCCTGCAAGATCCTTCGGCGTATACAAGAATTTCTCGTTCACGGTGCGAATTCCACTCGAGGGAGAGAGAACGGAGGTAAATAATAACGATGCGAATTTTACGGATATAAGAAGGAAACAAAAAAAAAAAATTATTTTTCATCATGACACGTTTACGCTTCGCGTACGAACGCTCATTTCGTTTAGGTGGAACCCTCTCGAAATTCTCGGAGTTGTTGAAGTTGTAGCGTTACGAATTTACCCGTATCTAGGTGAGATTTAACCGTCGACACGGCTACGAGACCACAACTGTTGCCGTGGATCTTGTACTTTGTTTTGGCACTCCACTTCATACGGCAGCCATGTAGAAAAAAAATATATATTTCATCGAAATGATTAAATTCACAATTCGCCGTGTTTAAAACAGGTGCGGTTTTAGAGCCGGGCTGGCGTTGGATCAATTATGACCGCCTGAATTGTAAAGTCGACTAGACTCTGGTCACCAATGCAGGCCCGACGACCAGTTAACGTCAGGGTGATAACATTGGCTCAACGTTATCACACAACGTTGCCACAATGTTGGCTGCCGATATCGAGCTAACGTTCAATTAAAAATATCAACAGGCAACAAAGACATATTTTTATCGATGACGCGATCTTTCGATGCTTTTTTTTTATCACTCTACTACAATCGCTTTTTTATAGTTTTTTCTCTTCACACATTAGAATCATCAGAAGAGTTTTTTTTTTTTTTTTTTTTAATAATGGGGGACTTATGCACTCGGTTATGATCACTTTGAAGATTTTTTTTTTCGAATCTTATATAAAAGCTACATGTCTATTGCACGTCTATTTAATATTCACTTACTGATTACTTTAAATTATCTACGTTTTGTTATTTTATTTTTTTATTCACACTTTAATTAATAATGTCGATGAAACTTGGGCTGTTTGCACTACTCCGAAAAAAAGGTTTGGCAATGTCGATTGCAAGAAATATTTAGTTGATTGAACGACTATTTAGTAGTTGGAACTAATATTCAGTTGCTTCAACGAATAGTTACTTGAATTGAACAAACATTTTGTTCAATCGACCAAACATTTCCTACGCCACCCGCAACCGTAGCATAGTTGATATTACCAAATGATATTACCAAATCTTTTTTCGGTGTACAGTACGGTAGCTAAAACTATAATAAAGGAATCAGCATTAATAATAAAGGATCCGGCAGTTGCGCAAGTAAAAACAAAAAATTCATTGTCTATAAATACTTTGTATTGAACTTCGTATTGAACATTGGCTGCGATTATCGGGCCGACGTTGTTCGGCGTCCCGAGCGAAATTCCACTTGACATCGCCGAACACGCATCATTACGATACTCCAGCGCCGACTCAACTCTGGTAAGCAGCGTTTTGTGAACTATTGAGCTCAACGTTGGAGTGATTATCAATCGACAGTTTAGCCAATGCTGTGCATTAGTCGTGATTCGATCATCGGCTGCCAACCTGCTGCCGACTATCAGCCAATCGTCGGTCATACTCAGAGCATCGGCCAACCGCACCTGGAATGGCTTATATGATTTCACTTCTTTTCATATTTGTTTTAAGCGATTATTTCGATGAACATTTTCTTGGAAAGTCCCGGGATTTTACTATTTAAACATTTTTTTATAAACAACTTTTTTGGTATACAGAATTACGAGAGAGTTACCGCGGTGAAAGAGGAAAAAAAAAAAAAAAAAATGCGGGACAAATTTTAAGGGCCGGCTACGATAAGGGGAATCACCGGAGTGGCAACTTCGCTGGCTCCGGTCAGAATAAATCGAGCGGACAGGGGAAACAAGAAGGCAGCAGATTGGCTGGAGTTTCTGGTACAGTATATATATCCTGTATATCCCTCCGGCCGACGGCGGGGGTTAAAGAGAGCGTGAGGAAGAGACAGCAGTGAGCAAGGGAGTGTATCCACGCCCCGGTAATGGAGGCGTCGGTAAGGATTCGCGGTCCATTAATCCGACGACGATCCCTTTCGCACTTCTCGACCCGATTTTTACCGCTTTCCCCGGTCGATCCCTCTCTTTCCGCTAATCCACCCTTCTTCATTCTCCTCTTCCTCCCCACCTTCACCACTTCCTTCCTCCTCGGCTCTCGAAGTTCGCGTGACCTTTTGGCTTCGTTCCGCATTGCACCCTTTCTTTTTCCATCTCCGAGCATTGCCGGTATTACGTCCATTTCTCTCGATAATAAGTAGCTTCCGGAAGTCGGTGCCGCTTCCGGATGGTAAAACGGTGAATAAAAATAAATAAAAATCTCATCTCGATCGACGATAACCGGTTCATTGGCTTTTCTTACTTACTCCTCGAACTCTCTTTCGCCTTCGCCTTCGCTTTTTTTTTCCTTTTTATTTCTCGATTAAGCAAAACTCATCCAATCCGGTCGCTCTTTTATTTAGGTCTGAGATAATTTCTTTACACCAGAAGCAAGATAGAAGACATTGAGAGCCCTCGATGGTCGAGCAAGGGTGCGAGAAACAGACGAATAGCGAGTGGATCACGAGCGGCAGAGCGGAAGGAGCGAAAGGAAAACGGAATTGGAAGAGGGACTTCGCCCTCGTCAGCGGTGATGGTTTTTCCGTTTCGGTTCTAGGACTTATTTTTCTTGTCGAGCACTTCTGTACTAAAGCTCCTTTCGGCCGGGATCGCTCGAAGAGTTCTGCTCTTTCGCCTTTGTACTTTTTCTTTGAGGGCTTTCCTTTTTTCCTTGCCTCCTCATTTTTTTTTTCGAGGAGGATCGTTTGAATGCAAAATAAAAAAGAAAAACAAAAATATTATGCTTCAATTCACACTGCATCGTGTTCGCTACCCTTTGAGACGATGAGAACTTTCGGCGAACTTCTGCGCCGCCAAGCGGATAGAGACACTTGCCTAGGATACAGCGGGGTAAAATGGACCAGTGGAAGCTTTTTTTTTAAGTTCCGCGAAAAACATGGTAAAAATATACACTGTAAAAAATGTTATGAAATTTACAACACGTTTAATATACAAAGTTATATAAAATACACGATCTCGCTATATGAAATTAGAATTCGTATACATCGTATTTGAATTTTAATAATTTAATCTTAAGTGTATATTAAAATTACCGGTGATGGCATTGAAAATTAAGACATCCGTATATGAAAATGATGTTATTATTACAAATATTATACGAAAAATATTGTTTTTAATATACCAGTAACGCAATATTCTTACATACGTGTCAATGAAATGTCACATGCACTGTATATGCATAGCACTTCATATACATTTATGGAATTTTCAAACAAAATTTTTTTACAGTGTAGTCTGTTTTGTCAAGCTCTCGTCTGCACATCGATACATACTGGATAGTATCGATTGCGGATCGAAACTCTAAGTAGCTTTGTAAAATCACCTGCACTGGTATTTTCGAGTGAGTTTCGAGTGGGTTTTACGGGTCGCTCATATCGCCGATCCAGATGGACGGTAACACAGATCCGAGGGTCGAAAAAGCCCCTTTGTGAATCGTTCTCGCGCACCGTGTGCGCCAAGGCTTTGTGTCCCTCCGATTCTCGGACTGGTCCCGGACATCGTCGCTTTTTCTCTTCCATCGACCGGAGAGCGACGGTAAAATTTCAACCTACTGTCTTTGCGTATCGTTCCATTGTTGTCGGGAGTCCAGTTTTTTTTTTTTTTTCCTCTCTCCCCGCTTTCATCCATATTTTTCAGTCGAAATATCTCTGCGCGGGTTTTTGTTCTCTCGATGAAAAATACCCCATGTGTCCCTCGCGCGCCTTTGAGAGCGAGCTCACTGACCGGGACACGTGCTCCTGATTATTTTCGCTCTGCGCACTCGTCCAGCTTTCATTATTCTCTTCGAATATTTCGTTTCATAGAGTATGAGACGGATGCGCATGGTCGATACGCACACCATTAATTTTCAACACCGTTACCGAAAGCCCCATCGCACTGAGGAGAGTTTTGCCGCTGGACCATTCCGCGCTTAGTGCCTCTCAAAGCGCATGATGGATAATCTTGCTAGCGAGAGTTAGAAAAAAAAGATAGAAAATTGAAAAAAAATAAATAAATAATAAAATAAAATAAATCAAAAAAGAAGGTATCAAAAAATGTGTAATGTTTTATTGAGAAGTTTGGTGCGGTTGCTCGACACTCGCAGTATCGCCGACGATTAGCCTTTAGTCAGCAGCAGGTTGACAGTCGATGATCGGATTTCGACGAGTGCCCCGCATTGGCAAACTGTCGATTGACAAGCGCCTCAACTTGCGGCTCAATAGTTGGCGAAACGCTGCTTACCGGAGTTGAGCTGGTGCTGGCGTATCGTCGTAATTATGCGTCTTCGGCAATATCAAAAGAACGTGTGCTTATGACGTCGAATGCCTTTGGCCCAGTACCCGCTAGCCACATTCGGCCAACGTGGCTATTGAAAAATTGCGTTTTCCCCCGCCCTCCCATTTTGCCCCACTGTCCGATTTTGCCCCTCTCTCCCCCACGTTGGGCCGATGTTATCATCCCGACGTTAACTGGTAATGGGGCCTACATTGGGTTCCAGAGTCGGCTCGACTTTCCGACTCGGGCGGTTCATAGTTGCTCCAACGTCAGCCCGGCTCCAAAACCGCACCTGGGTACTTTGCCGATCGCTGAGAAGAGCGGGCTCGCACGGCATCCTCGTTAAGAGTGACGGCTGGAACGAATTTGAAAAAATTGGATTTTTCTTTGTTTTTTTTTTTTTCGCTGAAATTTATCATTAAAACTTCGTCGAGAGGTCGGCCCGTGGTTCGGTAATGTGCGATTTTGTTTTATAATAATTTTCGCGAAACGTTTTACGGTGCCGCGTGGAGTCCAAGTGCGCGTTAGTTACGCCCGAGCGAGAGAGTACCGAGTGGAAGTGTGCCGTTACGAGCGGACGAATCTTAATTCTTGGCTTATGTACTAGGGGAGCCAAGAACGAATAGACGGTGGAAGCGCGACGAGACCGTGCACTCGCGTGGATATTCCGGAGTTCAGCTTCCCGGTGATGTCGCGCTCAAGTTTTATCCGGTGAAAAAGGAACATTTAACGTAATAACGAACGAGCAGAATGGCGCACGCAAAGTGCACCGCCGCTGAACTTATCCTCCGAACGGCGGTGAGTTACCATTAAAATCCTCGGTTAAACTATCACCGGCAGACTATGAACTTTCAAGTTACCAGACCTCAGATATTCGGGCCGGGCGACGACAAGTGTGTAATGTTATAGCGTGACCCATAAAGTTATGAAAAAAAAAATGAATTTAATCAATTCATTTGTTTATTTAGAAAAATTATAATAAAACGGTTTGAAAATTAATGAACGACAATGAAAGCTTTCGTACACGAACTGTTTCCGAAATCTCAAACACACGTGCGTTGCAATTTTTGCAGTAAAATTCTTTTTTTAATTCACATTTTAGTAAATTTCAGGCAAATATTTGTAATTTTAATGTCTGGTATTTTTATTTGACAACGAAGTGCATTAATATTCAATTAATGTAAGTAGCATAAGCAAACTTCAAGATTCAGTACATTAAATTTATAGTGCATTTTTACAGTGCAGCTTTAAGAGCAATGGGTTAAATTCGCTAGGTCTCGAAATCGGAAACTAATTTAAAAAAAAAAACATATCTTTCCGATATTTACTGACACAGAGGATCGCGCAATATTTTCTTATTTCCTCTTATCTCTCTCTTTTTTTTTATTTTCGTCAGATTCAATATCTCGGTTCAATTTCGTGTACTTTTGAACTTACCCCGAGTGTTTTTGTCTCGTGCGTCCATGCCGGTCAAAGCGACCAAATTTCCGGCCGGTGAATCACGTAAGCTTAACGTCGCTGCGATACGATAAAATCGATCACGAACCAGAAAGCATCCTGTGGGATATTCTGCCCATTGCTGTCTCGAATCCGCGCGTACGATAGTAATTTCACGGTGTTTTAGTTTCGGACGAAATTGCTCTCGGAACGTTTGCCGCGACAAGGGCGGGGAGGGATCGTGGAGGAAACATGCTATAGCGGGCCCGACATGGCAGCGAGCTCGGGATGCACGTTTCGACGTTGGCCTCAGCCGATTCGCCGGACGAGACCCGCTCGCGACACACGTCGGACACGCGGCGATCCCCCGTCGTTATTGCACCCCTGGCTCGCACTGCTGTTGCTGCGAATTCACGAGAATCACACGAGTGAGATCCGCGGGGCGTCAGGATTCACGAGTGACCCTCCACCTCCTTCTCCTCACCGTCCTCGCATTGGGCTGACTTCGCCTCTGCCGTGGCCCGAGCGAATTCTCCATTTCCACTGCACATAAAGCCCAGCCCCCACCCCGAAGCTTAAATTCCGATGCCTCGAATTCGATTCCCTCGTCATGTTAAACTGGTACGAGTCATCCAGCGCTGATCACGCTACGCTGGGTTCGTCCGGCTGTCGATGGACTTCGCGATTTGACGATTCGTCGCTCGCTGACCCCATGCCCGATGAATATACACTTTTTCTCACATCGTCAGCACCCAGAGCCGATAAATCGATGGGAAATGAAAAACGAGTGGTGATGGGTTGAAAGAAAAATCGCAGTTTGCAAGTACAGATTTAAAAAAAAATATATGAATATATATATGCATATATGTATATTATAAATGTATTTCCGATTTTTGAATGAACAAAAAATACTTGGGGCGATATAGGGTCGGTAGGGGTAGCCATGGAGGTTCGGCCGATCGAACGAAAAATGACGATCAGCGGGCCAGTGTTGGCGTGACGATATTGATACCCCAAACTTCGGCCAGTGTTGGACCAAGTATAACAAGTGACAAACTTGTCTATCATTTATTTGAAAATACGAGCCTGTCCTTTTATTTCTTGTATTATTGACAATTTTAGTTTCGTACTTTTATTTGTAAAACTAGAAAGTTAACACATCAAAAATTGTGGACGTTTGTGGACAATAATTTGTTGTAAAAAGTACCATTTTTTTTTTTTTTTTACTGTGCACACTACGTGGGTAGAACCGGAGGAGACTGTCGAAGTAAGACACGAATGAAGAATGGCCGTATGAATTGATTGTAGTGAAAAAAATGTTATGGCAAAACGAAGAAAAAAAATGGGTGCCCCATCTTGCCCCATGTCCGCAGCTCACCGCATCCGCCTCAGTTTCTTTTTCCCGGTCTCTCTCCCATACGGATACTCCCGAGATAAAGAAAAATGTGAATGTCGTGCAGAAATCGATCGAATAATCGATTTATCCGATCTCCTTTCTTCCGTCCCGGCGAAAGCTTCGCGAAAATGCGACTATACTCGTGGGAGTCACGAAGAGGGGTAGCGTCAACTTCTCTGCCGCATAGTATAAGGATACACGCGGGGGAAAAAGCATCGGAGCTCGAAGGAGGGAACAACGAAGGAATACATACGTATATATCGTGTCGATAATAGAGCAAAGCCCCACCCCATCCCTGCTTCTGGGGCTGCTCTGCTATTTTCCATTCCGCCGTATCTTCGAGATTGTTTATCGCTTGGCTCTGAATACGAAACTCACGCAACCGCCATATCGTAACGTTCGATTTGCCACTCTATTCGAATTTACCCGCGACGTACCTGTGCGTTGTGTGTGTGCGTGTGAGTAGTTTAAAAAATTCATATCTCGTTTTTACAACGCCCGGAGAACATCGTGAATTATCGTTCTTCATCCGGGATTGTTATCTCGGCAACGAAAAAAATTGCGTATCGATCAGACGAGCGCGAAACTCAAGATATTAAGCTTCTATGTTAAATTTCATTCGATTTGTCGTAATGGAGAAAATTTTCGCTAAACCGGTCAAATTCCGATATTGCAACGTACCGAAAGAAATCAGAGCCATTTTCCCTTGGATTCCTTGAAAAACTTGCAGTCTGCCTTGTTGTTTGCAAAACTTGCAATTTTTCTCAATTTTCGTTAATTTATTCTATATCACAACGGTAATTCAACGTACTCGAATCTCAAGTCCAACCAGTGTCATCACGTGTCGTCTCGATTTCGTTTTAACGTCGACTTTTCATTTTTTTTTCCCCCTACTTGTATCATCCTCAATTGAATTGACACGAATTTTATTTGGACCTGTAGCGCGCATCGTGTGTCGTCCCAAGTTAATTTTAACGTCTCCTCTTTGTATATTTTTTTTCCTCCGCTTTGTACCTTCCTCCATCAAATTTACACGAAACATCAGAGTCAAAGAGCTCCGTAATTGCGCTGCAGGTTTAGCTTTATTTTCTTTCTCGATCTTTTGCGCTGTTACCAGAAAATTGCACTCGACCGTCATTCGCCAATTAGCGAGAAATAGCACCGCTATATTCGCTTCGGTAAATACTACTCTGCCCGCTTCGAACCCGCGCCTCTTTCCCTCCTCACTTTGTTCCCTTTTGCTTCGAACCTCAGTGTGCCACAGCGGGAGAATCGATATTCTCTCAATAATGAAAATGAACGTCGGTCCCGGAGAACCGGCGATGCATCGTTCGCAGTGATAAAGTCATACTTCGAAACTTTATGCCCGGGATTAAGTCCCCCCGTGCGTGTCCCAGCGAGAACGGTGAGCACGACCGACGAACAAGGGTTGTTGAACTTGATATGAAAGAACCACCCTCTGCCGAGGAACAGACATCAGTCCAACTGCGGAACGTACTGGCCATAGACTGTTGCGGCTCTCACACTGCGTCGGCCTGTCCGTCCGTCCTTGTAAGCCAATAGTCGCCGTTCTGTCTGCGAAATACATCCATACACCTAACGACCTATAGCGACGGGGAAAAACAGCCAGTCACTTCGAACTAACGAGCGGACAGCTTTTATTTTGTTTTTATTTTTGTAACTTTTTTACTTCACCGGCCCTCGAAAAGGGAATACTCCATTCGCTTTTTTTTCATCGCTGCCGGGGTTTTTCTGTTTTTTTTTTTTCGGTCGGACCTTCGCACTGATGACTTTTTTTGTCCTTTGTTTTAATTGTGGAAACACTTTTATCGGGTTTCACCGGGCAAAAGTGTCCTCGGAGAGCGTCACGGACCTATCGGTCATTGATTGACAATCGCCGAAAGTGTCCTCGAGAAGCGTTTGTATTGGACATTTTTGGGAAATCGCCGTTCAGTAAGTGTTTCGCGTCAGAGCTTGAAACCGGAGACGGTTTCACATGGAATGCTTTGGTGGGTCAACGCGGTTCACCCGATACCCTTCAATGGTGGCGGTTATGACGACTAAAGTATTTTTTTTTTTTTTTTTTTTTTTTCTGTGAAATCCGCACATCTGCCGTGCATTCACAAGTTACGGTGAGCGTTGTGGAGTTTCAACGGAGTTACACAATTTATCGATACATCGTAAAGGATAGGGTGTGCTATCAACAGCGATAGATCACCCGTGCGCGAGGAATAACTTGGAAAACTAAAGCGCGTTGCTCCTCTTCATCCGACAATGCAAAACAAAGCCGCTAGAGTATCGAGTTATCTGTGGCTAAAGTTTCCGAGACTCCGCGGGAATTCGTCTTTCGTCGTCGCGCCCCCTTCGTTTCCGGCTTTTGTTCCACAGCTTCCCGCGCCCCGAGGTATCTCGATGTCCTCGAGAATCGCGAGAGAGTTTCAGAAGTCGCTGACAACCGGAGGACTTTCTTATTCGTCAAATATTCGTCAAACTTTGTCACACATGAAAATCTTTGTATCACTTCGGAAGTTATCGTCGTGAATTATCTTAATTGGTCTATTCTGCTTCGATAATATCTCCAGAAACCCGCAACGAAATATTCATTTTCATTTATTTTTTACGGCGTCGTCACTGATGATTTCGCGCACCACGACACGTCACGTCATCAGGTCGAAAACTGCGATATTGAAACCGTATGTAATGTTTTTACGTATTGCGTTAGTTCCGTCTGAAAACTGAGATTTTAACACCGGACGTCAGACTTTGAAACCGGAAGTGACGTTACAAAGGAAATTTAAAGTTTGTTTCTGTCATGTATCTCGAATGCAGTCAGTGACAGCAACATCTGAATTAAGAAACAAAGGAAAGTGGATTGACGAACGTGTGTGATACGTTTTAGATGTATTTATCTGGAATATAGTCAGCGAAAGAAACGGATGCATTGAGAAACACACCGTACGTCTTCAGCGCACTTTACCCGGTGCTAACTAGGTTTTACGACCCCGACTACCTATGGCATGAACAATAGGGCAACAATGGAAATATCGTATTTCGACATAATATCGTCACACGCCAACTTTTCATGGGAGCTGATTAAAGATAGAAACCGTAGTATCAAAGATATACCGTGCAGACCGGCCAACTTCGAGTCTTCGTTTGACGGTACGAAGGGTTGTCGACCGGTATAAAAAGAATAGTATATTATGCCACAAGGAAAGAAAACGGCTTTTTTCACCGAGGGAAAAAATTCACACGAGGTGAAAATGCACTTCCTACCAAGTGACATACGCAATTTTTTCCCCGACTATGCTAAAAAGTGGCCATATTTCTATGCCAGCAACGGGGATGGAAAATGGCCGATTATTGATGAGCGGGAGGAAAAGTGAAACATTTCCTTCGACTACATTACTTTTTCTCCCGCTCGCCAAGAATCGGTCACTTTCCACACGTTGCAGGTATGAACTGGGGCCTTTTTAGCGTAGTCGGGAAAAACTTTATTTAACCACCGAAGTGATCTGCAAGCGCAAAAAATATGTATTTCAATACGTCCATCAATATTTCCGAAAAGCAATGGTTATGTATTATTGAACACAGTGGAATTCATAGAGCGGTGCTGGGACTAGAGTATATTGTACAGAATATAGAGTACAGAGGACGGTACAAGATGTTTTATAGTGGACGGTGATTGAGCGTCTCGGGGGGTCTGTCGTAATGTCGGCTAGAGCCGGGAAAGAGGTACGTTCGTATATCGACTGGTCGTTATTCTTCGCCGGAGCGTCCTCGACGAGAAGCAATTTTACGTTCCGAGAGGCTGGAAAGACATTACTCAGTTTCAAGCATCTCGTTTCATACACACCGAGAGGAAGACTGCAAACTATATGTCGTCTCCGCTCGCGCCTCCCATCGGTGGCTACCGCGTCTCCGGTACTCCCCACATCGTAAATATTTACCGGCAATCCTGTTACCCTGAGCAACGACCAACCGCATCCTCGACTATCCATACTCGTCCGATACCGACTCGTGCAACACAAACTAACCAATACCTGTCGTTCAAATTATTTAACCATATTTACCGATATGTGTTTGTCATGAAACATCCAAGATTCGAAAATCCTCTCGAGTCTTGGTAAGATCAACGTGAGAACCTCCTTCCTCCCGACCGACGCCGGCTCAGTCGGTAACTACAACTGTAATCCATTTTTTCCGAGCTGCTATATTTCTCCGGGTAAAAACAAGTTATCAACTTCTAATTGACCGCTGAAAGCAGCTTCTGATTACTTCCGTTTAACCCGAAACCTTAAAAACCCTTGGAAAAAGAATCTATTGTAACGAGACGTCCTGCGCTCGGTAGGTCTTCCCGTTTTCCGCGAGATGGCGAGTCGGCGGAGCGCTCGCGCAAGCGAAGTGGTCTCCAGTCGCTATAAAGGCTCTACCTGTTCAATGCCTAGCATTATAGAACGCAGGCAAAATTAATTCTGTATATACCTCTAGGATAAGTCTATACGTAGTAAAGAAATAAACTTTCCGTCGAGAGGATTAACGAATCCTCGAGAAACCTTGGTGTCTTAGACCTTTGCGAGCGGAGCGATAAAACATCTGCGATGCAGCTGAGCTCTTTCCAATAAAGACAAAAAATCCCTTACAATCGACAAAAATCACGAAAAGGTAATTCGCGAGTCAGAGGGTCCTTTATGACCCTGCATATTGCCAGTACGGTGCGTCAGCGCGCAAGGGTCAGCGTTAAGCGCTAAGCCTTTTTACCTGCCTAAAACACAGCATTTCGGCAAGCGCCTCGCCCCCACGCAAACTGCAACTTCATTCGTCAACTCGCTTACGCTCCCTTCTTGTTTTTGCTCTATCAACCAATTGCTCGATTCTTGAGATATCGCTCCGAATGTCTAAGACACTCCCACCTTTTTTACCTCTTGCGAAAACATAATTGCTCAAGCAGTCTTAACTTAACCAACGGAGCAGACACAACTAGCTGCTCTAACAAATTCTTTAACTTCTTCGATTTTATTTGCAACGCGTGAACTTCGACACGGACAAGAATTCGTCTTGATCCCTGATTCGGACAAACACGTCACAACGATCCATAGTCATTTATTATATTATACAAACCTTGTAACCACCAACATTTTTATACCGTTTTCTTTGTTATTAAATTATATCGTGAGTTTGAGAAAAGTGTAAATTCCATTCCGAGCTCATTTTTTCACACCGTTCCTTTCTGTCAACTTCGGCGTTAGGAGCAGTTTCGGGAGACATCATCGACGTACCGATAGGTATAACTGAGACTTACAACCTCAGCAAGAGCCGCGCAAAATTACCGCGAGCTACCGCGTCGGTCACCCCGAACATTTTTATGGTCCTTCGAGCCGGATCGCCTGTGAATAGACAGTCAATCGAAGTGTTAGTTAAAACAATTGATAAAAAGTGAAACGAAACCGTATCGCGAGTGCGTGTCCCGAAGATCTGTGATCCAGGAAACCCAACTACGCCAGGAATCGTTACAGTCGGTGAACGGAGCGGAGCTGAGACGCTGGAAGGCCTCACCTACCGCTGGAACATCACCAGACACCAAGCAAACAAAAATACATCGAGAGTGCGTGCTGTGAGAAGAATCGACCCACAACACCCAACTACTCGAGGAGTCATCGAGGAACAAGGAGCTGAGATAGCGACGTCGCATCCACCTACCTACATCGAAATTCACCGGACGGTAAAGGTAAGCTCATTACACATAGAATCGCCAATCATTAGTTTCTCCTTCCTCTTTCCTTTGCATCTCGATCGCGAGTAAAATGCCGGGAAATATTGAGCTGACCGAGGAACAAAAGGCGCATAGAGCAACCCTTATACAAGCGCGGGGTCAGATCAAGGCAAGAATCACGAAATTTCGAAATTATCTTGAAAAGGCCGGGCCTCACGCGAGTAACGAGTACGTAGATAAAAATCTCCAAAAAATCGATGAAGCAATCGCGGACCTCCCACGCATCCAAGAGGAGCTGAAGGCCCTCGAGCCTCTATTCGATCACGATTCAGCTGAAGAATTGATATTAGATGAATACGAAGAGATGCTCGTGCTCGTCCGAAAATTCAGAGAGCCCAACCGTGGAGCAATTATAGATAGGCGCGTCTCAAACACCGATCAGCGACCACCGTCCACCGCATCAAATTCAACAGCGGATTACTTCGTGTCCTTACCGAAGGTCGAAGCCAAAAAATTTGACGGAAAATTGGAAGAGTGGCGAACGTATCGGGATTGGTTTGTTCAGACGATCCACAATCGAAACGGGTTATCGGACGCGCAACGTCTCGATTATTTAAAACGAACGCTCACGGGCGAAGCCGCGAATTCGATTAGCGCCTTTCAAGCGACGGACGAAAATTACGCGGTAGCCTGGAGTTTGCTCGAATCCACGTACGACATAGAGTACATTTTGATCCTCCGTCATTATGATTTATTGATGGAAATTCCCGCGATGAAGAAAAATTCCGTCGAGGAGATCAGAAGACTGCTGAATGCCATTCAAACGCACACACTGGCCATGAAAGCACTCGGAGAAAAGATCGAAAATTGGAACACTCCGATCGTGCACACTATTTTGAAAAGATTGGACAAGGACACCGCGAGAGAATGGAACAGGAAAATTCAAGGCAATAAAATGCCTAAGTACGAGCACATTTTGAGCTTCCTGCGAGAAGAAGCAACGCGACTCACACCCATGGCTCCGTCAGGGTGGAACCAACCTTCGTCTTCGACTCCGAAATGGCAAGGAAAAGCCAAAAAGGGGAGTGAAAACCAGAACCATCAAAGAGTTCAAGCACTCCTAACCTCCACGGATGGAAAATCCTGCCCTCTGTGCAAGGAAGAACACGGAATCGAAAGATGCAAGAAATTCCTGTCGCTGGCCACGCCTCAGCGGATCCAAGAAGCGCGGAAGGCATCATTGTGCTTGAATTGCCTAAAGAGCAATCACAAGACTCGACAATGTCGAGCGCCGACGTGTTCTACGTGCCAGAAGCGCCACAACACACTCCTGCACTTAACGGAAGAAGAATTGAACCCAAGGGCGTCGTCGGCATGACTAGAGCCGATCACAGCCTCGGACGCGCAAGCGGTTACAGCACTCGTAGCAACTCTTCCTACGAGAGACGTAATTGTCACCGCAGCAGTTCACATACAAAATACCGCGAACCAAATTGTTCAATGCCGCGCAGTGCTAGACACGGGATCCAGCTCTAATTTTATGACGGAATCTCTTGCAAGAAGGCTAAAACTTCCATTAGAAAAATTCAATATTCCTATCGAAGCCATCAACAACGCTCAGTCGAATTCTAATTATTTGGTCAAGGCAACGATAAATTCAAGAATCAACGGATACTCCAGAACGCTCAGCTTTCTGACGGTCACAAGTTTAGGCGGTGCACTCCCCAACGAACCGATAGATAGAGGTCGTCTCGACATTCCGAAACACGCAGCATTAGCCGACCCGAAGTTCGATCAACCAGCGCCGATAGATTTATTACTAAGCGCAGGCACAACGCTCTCGTTGCTCTGCCAGGGACAGATTAGACTCAACGGCCCGGATGAGCCTGACATCATCATGCAGGAAACAAAACTTGGATGGATCATCGGAGGAAATGCTCTAGCAAAGAGACCGTCGTCGAAGAAAGAATCGCTTCGAAACTATTACGCTAGCGCCGAACGAGAATTGCGAAACTTCTGGGAGATGGACGACGTGAATGCTAACAAACACCTGTCAAAAGAAGAACAAGCTTGCGAAAGACACTTCGAAGAGCATGTTTCACGAACATGGTCGGGTCAATATGTCGTTGCCCTCCCATTCAACAACCGTCGACCAGACTTAAAAAACGCCCACGACTTGGCTGAAAAACGCTTCAAATCACTTCTCCGAAAATTCAAACGTAATCCGGAGTTTGAAAAACAATACTCTGCCGTTATGCAAGAGTATATTGATCTTGGCCACATGTCTCAAGTACTGGAAGAGTCCGTAGAAGAAGACGGATTCTACCTGCCGCATCACGCGGTCATAAAAGAGACCAGCCTGACCACGAGGCTACGGGTAGTCTTCGACGGCTCGGCGAAAACCGAGTACGATCCAATATCGCTCAATGATACTCTAATGACCGGACCGACTATACAAGACGACATATTTTCGCTGCTAACACGCTTTCTCACCCATCAGTATGTTCTGACCGGAGACATAGAGAAAATGTATCGGCAATTCTTGGTCCGAGAGGAGGACAGAAAATATCAGCGGATATGGTGGAGGGACGCAGATGGCAGCCAAAGGACGTATCAACTGAATACAATCACATTCGGTTTGTCATGCGCTCCATATCTCGCCATTCGCTGCATCCATCAATTGGCGGACGACGAAGGATCTCACTTCCCCTTAGCTTCGGAAGTCATCAAAAGGGACCTATACGTCGATGATCTCCTTACCGGAACGGATTCGTACGAAGAAGCAGAAGCCCTTCGCGACGAAATCTCCAATTTATTAAAGAGAGGAGGTCTCAACCTGCGTCAATGGGCATCAAATGAGCCTCGCCTCCTAGAAGGACTACCCGAAGGAAGCGTCAATTTACAATTGAAAACTCCGAACGACTCTAAAATAAAAACGTTAGGCCTACACTGGGATTCAGCGAAGGATACGATAGTGTACACCGTAAAGCCGATCAGCCAACTGCCGAAGATCACTAAGCGAATCATGCTGTCGGAAGTCGCAAAAATATTCGACCCACTCGGATTCCTCGGTCCAGTAGTCGTGAAGGGCAGAATGATCCTCCACAAACTTTGGCTGGAAAAAATAGGATGGGATGACGCAATCCCCTTGAACGTTCTCACCGAATGGAGAACGTATGCGGCTCAATTGACCGAGCTGAACAACGTGTCATTCGACCGACGAGTGATAATACGAAGGTCCACAGAGATTCAACTACACGGATTCTGCGATGCCAGCGAAAAGGGATATGGAGCCTGCATTTACTTGCGGTCCAGCGACACAGACGGCAATACGCAAACACGACTGTTGTGCGCGAAATATCGTGTCGCACCGATTAAATCTGTGACGCTTCCTCGCCTGGAGCTATGCTCTGCGCTACTATTGTCCGATTTGTACGTGGCAACCAAAAAGGCTATTAATCATACCATCGATCAAACAATCTTCTGGTCAGACTCGATGGTAGCTCTCCACTGGATAAAGACTCCTCCACATAAACTGTTGGTCTTCGTCGCAAACCGGGTAGCTAGTATTCAAGAAAAAACCGAAGGCTCGGAATGGCGACACGTCCGCTCCGGAGATAATCCCGCAGATCACATATCGCGAGGATTACTCCCGAGCGAATTCTTACAAAAATCCAACTGGAAGACGGGTCCATCATGGTTATCACTCGACGAAACATTGTGGCCAGCAAGCAACCTGACAATCCCAGCGGTAGTTCCGGAATTGCGCAAGACGCAATGCTTACTCCTCGCCGCAGCAGAAGCCGAAGACCCTGATCCATCGTTCTTTCAAAAATATTCGTCGATCGGAAAATTAAGAAGAATCGTCGCTTACGGACTGCGGTTCAAATTAAATAACCGATTTAGCGGACCACTCTCGGCGCATGAATTGGACCTCGCCAACGATACGATCATTAAGGTCGTGCAAAGGTCTGCATTCTCCGAAGAAATAAAGGAAGTGCAAGGGGGCCTGGGGTTACCCAAAAATCATAAATTCAAGGCTCTCGATCCTTTCATCGACGAAAACGGATTACTGCGCGTCGGCGGACGACTCAGAAACGCGCATCTGCCGTATACGCAGAAACACCCGTTATTACTCCCGAAAGGGCACCACATTTCAACGCTACTCATCCGCAACGAGCATCTCACCAACTATCACGCTGGAGCACAGACTACACTGTATGCTCTCAGAAGGAAGTATTGGTTGATTGATGGCAGACAGCAAGTGAGAAAAATCGTCAGGAGCTGCACCACTTGCATCAGAGCGAACCCACCAGTTAGCGAATACGTCATGGGAAACTTGCCGAAAAATCGAGTCACTGAATCTCGACCGTTCTACAACGTTGGCATCGACTATTGCGGTCCATTCTTCGTGAAAGAAAAGAAACACCGCAATAGAAACCGCGTAAAGGTATGGGTATCGGTCTTCGTCTGTTTAGCCGTCAAGGCGGTACATTTAGAAATCGTCACGGACCTAACCACAGAAGGTTTTATGGCGGCCCTAAGACGGTTCATCGGAAGGCGAGGAAAACCGAGAAACATTTATTCGGACAACGGCAGCAATTTCATCGGCGCCAATAACGAGATAAAGGAGCTATATTCCTTTCTCCAGTCAAGGCAACACAACGAAGGGATTCAACGACATCTCGCCACGCAAGGAATCACGTGGCATTTCATACCACCGCTCTCACCTCACTTCGGGGGATTATGGGAGGCCGGAGTAAAATCGTTTAAACATCACCTTAAAAGAATCTGTGATGACTTAGTCACGTTCGAAGAATTCAATACACTCGCAATCGAGATCGAGGCAATTTTAAACTCCCGTCCTCTCACTCCCATATCCACTGATCCCAACGATCTAATTGTTCTGACCCCTGGTCATTTTCTTGTTGGCGATTCTTTAATGAGTTTACCAGATACCAACTTCGAGTCAACGCCATCCAACCGACTATCCAATTGGGAGCTGATTCAGAAAAAACAGCAAGAATTCTGGAGAAGATGGCACAAGGAGTACCTCAACGAACAAAGCCTCAGGAATAAATGGACCAGTGGACGTCACGACATCAAGGAGGGCACGGTTGTGATCCTCCGAGAAGACAACCTACCGCCCAGGCAATGGGCTCTGGGTCGCGTGATCAAGGTATATCCAGGAAGTGATGGTGTAATTCGAACAGTCAAGGTGAAAACTGCAACGGGTGAATTCGATAGAAACATCCGTAAGCTCGTACCGTTACTGAGTGAAAGTGACAAAACAGTGAAGGACAATACAGAACATTAAGCAAGAAAAGCATCTTTGTAATAATTAATTTTATATTATGATTATCTTTGATCAATTGATTACAATCTCTCAAAGGGGGGAGGATGTTCAATGCCTAGCATTATAGAACGCAGGCAAAATTAATTCTGTATATACCTCTAGGATAAGTCTATACGTAGTAAAGAAATAAACTTTCCGTCGAGAGGATTAACGAATCCTCGAGAAACCTTGGTGTCTTAGACCTTTGCGAGCGGAGCGATAAAACATCTGCGATGCAGCTGAGCTCTTTCCAATAAAGACAAAAAATCCCTTACAATCGACAAAAATCACGAAAAGGTAATTCGCGAGTCAGAGGGTCCTTTATGACCCTGCATATTGCCAGTACGGTGCGTCAGCGCGCAAGGGTCAGCGTTAAGCGCTAAGCCTTTTTACCTGCCTAAAACACAGCATTTCGGCAAGCGCCTCGCCCCCACGCAAACTGCAACTTCATTCGTCAACTCGCTTACGCTCCCTTCTTGTTTTTGCTCTATCAACCAATTGCTCGATTCTTGAGATATCGCTCCGAATGTCTAAGACACTCCCACCTTTTTTACCTCTTGCGAAAACATAATTGCTCAAGCAGTCTTAACTTAACCAACGGAGCAGACACAACTAGCTGCTCTAACAAATTCTTTAACTTCTTCGATTTTATTTGCAACGCGTGAACTTCGACACGGACAAGAATTCGTCTTGATCCCTGATTCGGACAAACACGTCACAACGATCCATAGTCATTTATTATATTATACAAACCTTGTAACCACCAACATTTTTATACCGTTTTCTTTGTTATTAAATTATATCGTGAGTTTGAGAAAAGTGTAAATTCCATTCCGAGCTCATTTTTTCACACCGTTCCTTTCTGTCAACTTCGGCGTTAGGAGCAGTTTCGGGAGACATCATCGACGTACCGATAGGTATAACTGAGACTTACAACCTCAGCAAGAGCCGCGCAAAATTACCGCGAGCTACCGCGTCGGTCACCCCGAACACTACCTATCCTATCCAGCGGATCCTTAAAAGACCGTCCTTTCCAATCCTCACAAGATTTGACCACTACCTCCTCTAGGTGAGTCCAGAATAAGGTCTCGTTGTATCTTATAGACCGCGTAAGCAAGTATGCCTCGGCATACGTGTATCTGAGCGGATTAGACCCACTCTCAGCGGAGAGTATTCGGTCTTGAACGTCGAGTCGACTCCTTAGTCCCCGTATTGCAAGACTGAAGTACTCCTTTGACATCCCCAGTTCCCTTCCGTCAAATGCGCCAGCGTCCAGCTAACGCTATCGTCTTATTAGAGGCGATCCTCCTTTAAGGAGAGTGCTTTTGCAGAGTCGTCAGCAAACCAGCTGCCTCCTTGAATCGAGCTAATATGACGCGAAATCCCGTTTTCCACATCTTATTCAGCTAGTACAGTACCGAACTCGTTACCCTTCCATTTGGAAGAAGACGAGCTAATAAAATCGTCAGTTTGATATTCCGCTGCTCCGGAATATCGAAACATTTCAATGTATAGATGACAATATTTGTTGTCGACGATTTTAATCGACGTAAAAGTTTAAAAAATCTCGTCTACGACGAACCGCGTTACTGATTCGTTGTTTCTTTGGTAAAATTCACCAAGACCGCTTCAAACGGGCCAATTCCAAACGTTAGAGGTCATGGTAACGATGCATTGCCGTTCCCTTCGGTTTGAACAATTTTCGGGTGACACGATTCTCGTTGATGTGCCCGACTATCGAATTCTCGCCTCCAAAGCCTCGACAAACCGATTTCGCTATGACGAAGCCTCCGGGTCTCTGGCAGCGGCGATAATCTGTCGGTCACCGTCGGGCACCGCGGCAGAGCCATAATTCGAAAGGGTTGAAATTGGGAAGTGACAAGAGGGAGTTTCGCCAACGTTTTGCGGATCCGTTAAATTTGCAGTTTGCCTTTCGGTCGAGGAGGCCCGATTCGGTGTGATGGCTTGTAACGTTGGATGATGCAGCAGCAGCAGCAGCAGCACCACACAGCAGGCTAGATCTCATTATGATACAATGGGCCGAGGCTAGTACTCGGCAGTTCTGAATAATGCGCGGTACTCCAGGGATACCGGGCCAATTATTGGCTACCTCACCAACACCATCGGGATGCTCCAGGATCGGCACACCAGCCGGTAACCGCAGTGAGACCGGCAGCACCCCATTCCACCGATTCCCACGTCTATGTCCTGTCAGCTTGCCCACCCCTGTTTTCATCGTGGGCTTTCTCCTCTTCTCCCGCTATTCTGTACCCTTTTAGTTCGCGTATATCACGCAACGGTTAATAACAAAAGGGCTCTGTTCGCGTTCCAAAATCTTCACGCCGGTGGTACGAGCTCCAGCGCGTCCATCCGACGAACCGTCGTCGCTCCAGTCACGCTCGCCGTACGGATTCTCTGTGTGGGTGCTCGATAGACAGACGGGCGGATGATGCGTATGCGGTTTCCGAATGATGGAATTTATACGCGATCGATAAATCGATTTCACGTCTCCGGAAATACAGAGGGATTGGAAAAATGTTGGTTTCGAACGGAAGGCTCTTCCAGTTCGAATACCCTGGTAGCGAAACAGTTACATCGATCCGACTCGTTGTGAGTTTTTTTTTTTTCTTTCTTTTTATACCCGTTTTTTATCCCGGCTACAGACGGAGAGCTTTCAGGATTTTTATGTTTTTTACCGCAATCCAATTTACACGTTTCTCCGTGGTATCTCGATGGAGTTAATATTATGCGAGGATTTAGCGCTGAATTCAGTTTTTCAGACAATCTTCGGCTGAATGCGTGGATCCTTTTAGCGGACAGCTAAACTCTCTGATGGAACGAATTGTACATTCCGAGAATTTTTTATAGTCAGGGAAAAAAAAAATAAAGAAAAAAATTTCGGCTGTATGATTGACGTATTGCTTTCAACGGATTCCCGAAATTTGCATATGTATATAAAATGCGGATAGTTCGCCCATTGGTGATCATCCTAGCGATATCCCCGCTGTATAGTCCATCACGCAGATTCAATCGAATCCGCATTTGCACCAGTCGTCCCATCTCATGTATGCAATTTTTTTTTTTCCTCTTTATTTTCATACCTTCCCTCATTCGTTTCCCTTTGTCCCTTTTGCCTTTTTTTTTTCATTTTTTTTTTCCATTGGTTATCGTATCCGGTGCCGGGGTGATAACGATGTTTCAATTTATCTACCGCGGGCCTGACCCGGGGCATGAATTCATATCCGGATACGTTTCCGGTCTGTGCCGCGAGCGACACACTAACAACATCAACTCCTCACGGGATAATATAGAATCCAAACCCGCGTGTATATCGTCCGTCGTTTTTTGGAATCGATTTCCATGTTAAATGGGTTCATTGAAAGGATACAATTGAAGGCCATAAAGTTCCCAAACTCTCTGCAGTGGACACGATGGAACAAATAATGATAGTAATTAATACGCCACACGAAATCCTGAGTTTCAGCAGAAATATCGAAAAGGTTGAATTTGACTTCTTTTTTTTTTCGCATTTTTTTTCGCTTCGCTTTCACTGGTCCGATTGGTGTAAAATAAGGTAGGGCAATAGGCAAAATAAGGTAATGTCCCTCGTGATCACCGATGTACAGCTTACGGGGCACGGATTAAGGAAGGATCGATTACTTGTCGTAGGATCGACGTGCGGTTTCGTGAAACTCTAACTCTCCGCTGTTGCATCGCACCGGTTCGATGCTACCTCCGGCGTTCCTGACCCGTGGAGAGGGGGTTTTGGGGGTTGGAGGTTGGAAAACGACGATAGGGTACAGCCACGGATTTATCAGCGATCGGGCGTACCGCGAGGGCAGGCATCGCGTCGAACGTCCGAGCTTCAACCCCTGATGAACGATAATGGAAGACCCTACCTCGTTCGCCACCTGCATCACTTCGACAAACGTAACAGCCCTAACCGGAGGATCTCTCTTGCTTACGTCGTCGGCAACTTTATGTCTCTTGCGGCGCATCCTCTTTGGTCCGGCTCGGCTGTGAGATATCGGTACTTTCAATGACGAACCGAACCCGTTGCCGGTCTGCTGACTATTCGAGCTCTTGCCTCTGCCTCTCCTCTGGGCCAGTACGCCAAGTTTTTTTTTACGTAACGGCAATACCTTCCGATTATTTCGATAAATTTCGAATAATCAATGGGTTTTTTTTTTTTTTTTTTTTTTCTGGAAGGAGAAAACCACGTATGAATCCCGTAGACCCGGTGCATTGAGCTTTCGGAGTCTGTAATTCTTACACCGTTAAAAATCTGCGGTGTAAACGGCGATGGTGTGAGTGATAAACAAAACCAGTGTTAAAATTAACATTTCGCAGTGATAAATACACTGTACATATGGTAAACTGGTAACGCGCTACAGGGGAGAGCGGGCAAAATGGCACAGCGGGGCAAAATGGGATAATTATACAAGACGTGATTTTCCAACAACTTTTGGATGGTGATGATGGTCGTACGTGGGGCAAAACGGGTTTAAGAACCGGATGTATCGTTGGGACAAAATGGGGCATCCAAAAATTATTGTAAGATTGAGTTTTGCCCTCACTGTCTTGTCTTGACCCGCTGTGCCATTTTGCCCCGGTCTCACCTACTTCCAACACCAATTTGAGTGATGAACCACGATCTCACGTAATGGTTTTATTTTCATAGACATCAGCACAATTTTGTATTAAGCGATAAGATGTCTAAAAAGTGGTGCATCTAACCACAACTTTAAGTTTAAAATATGCATTTAACGGTGTCAAATACGCACTGAACGGTGTCTTCAACCCCTGAAAGGTATTTTTAGTGGAGGAGCGTACCCCTTTTTTCATTTATAATTATCACGATGTCCCACGTAATTATTTTATTAGACAATTATTAGTGACGATTCATTATATTAAGACTTTTACATCTGCTTTTAACGCTTAAACATATTTTACACAGTAAAAATAATATCAACGTTTCTTGTCCACAAACGTTCACAATTTATTATTTGTTAATTTTGCAGAAAAATCTTGTCCATTTCAAAAAAATGTTTGTCAATTTTGCCGAATACTTTTTGTAAAATTAACAAGAAAATAATTGTGGATGTTTGTAGACAAAAAAAAAGGTTTGTTAAATGTACACATTATTTTTACTGTGTACTCACTGAGGAATAAGGTTCGGTGTTACTGTACACCGTTACAGTGTTAGAATGTACGTTCTGTAAGTACCACTGATTTTGCACAGCTTCATACGGCCGTGTTTTACACCCAATTTCAACACTACTTTTAACACCGAAGTAATGGACCTCCGTGGACCACACGACAATGTTAGAGCAGCGTTAGATTTAACACCGTTTTTTTTTACACATTACGGTATTCCCTAAATCCGTATAACACCTCGATATATCTGTAGCTTGTATTCCGTTGCCTCGATTTCCTCTGCAAAGCAAAAAAAAAATCATTCCCGGTTAAGTAATCTCTCGCCGGGAGACATAATTCTAATTGAAAATTCGCGCGCAGTATTCGATCTGCGGCTAACGAAGCCAATGCGAAGCTCAGAAATTAAGGGTACACATGAGTGACGAGGAAAAGACGTTTTCAAGGATGAGAAAATTTGCAGAGGCGATAAGCCGAAGAGAGCAGTATGGCTGGGCGTAAATTCGTGGGAGGGTCTCGACGACGAGCCGAAAAGACGCTGATCGATGATCCGGCATCGACTCACTTCCAGCATCGGGGAGGGCAATAGCAGCATCTCCGCATCTCACTTTCATCTCACGGCGGACAGTGTGGCACCTCGGCCCTACGTGACGCGGCTGAGGAAGCAAAAGTGATAGATGGTAGATCGAATCTCCGCCTTCATGGGCTCACGTGCCTTTTCTTCTTTCCTTCCTTCGTCCCTGCCTCATGCACTCCCTTTATTCTGGCTATCGTTTTTTTTTCTTTTTTTTTTGTTTTCACCAACAGTTTACTTTTTACTAAAGTCTATGGAAACGAGTTATTTTTCTTCCGCAGGATTCAACGTTACACCTTTTTCTTATCGAGTTTCTTCTGGTCGGTATAGGAAATGGAATTTCCCTTCGGTACTGCCGGGGTCCTTCCAAGAGAAGTTAAGCAGCTCTTGCGTTGAAATCTCCTCTCACCTGTCGTGAAGTGTCAATGCACCGTGATAATGACAAACCACGTAATCTCTGAGTGTCATGTTCTTGTGCGGTTTCTTCATTTCGTATAGTCACTCGGCACAAAAGCATCCATTCCAAACATTTCATTCCAAGATTTCAGGCAAAATAGGTCATGATTTTTTTCATCACACGGTGCGGAAATGGCCACTTTTCCGCCCGCTTCGCATGTGCAAAAACCGCCATTTTCGCACCTTGTGATGAAAAATTTCGTACATCCCTTGTTCGAAACACTTTTTTATAACTCGTGGAGTAATGTACTATTTGTCACTTGAATATCTGATTTTTCGACAGAAAGTGACATCGTACCGGAAATACGTCACTTCCGGTCTGAAAATCTGATTTTTCGACCGGAAAATCACGTCTTACTGGAAGTGCGTCACTTCAGGTCTGAAAATCTGATTTTTCGACCGGAAGTGACATATTTCCGGTATGACGTCACCTCCTATCAAAAAAATTGATGGACCGTTGAGGTTGGGCTTGAGGTGTTCTAGAGATCTTCCAGTTGTTTAATTAAGTCAACGAAACATTATTTCAATTTCACCCCTCTCGCATGCTCGGAAAATAAGTTGCACAGTTGTTTCGACGTTAACATCTCCGACGGGCTGCGTGAAGTTTGTACGATGTCCTCTGCCCTACAAATATGCGCCACCTGTTCCGTTTTCATAACGCGCGAGTGGATCTTAGCAGCACCCTATCTCTCTCTTTCTCTCAACCTCTCTCTCCCTCTTTCGGGCTCAGCTCCGTTATATTCACTCGCAACTTCGTTAATTTATTCAAACAAACTTGCTACGGTATTTATTAGCAACTTCGACGCTGAAGTAAAGCGGCTTGTCGTCGAATATTGCTCGCTTTTACCTGTTGGTTTGCTACTTGCAAATCTGCCGCTGCTGCTTCTGCAAGCGGAAACGAAAACCCTCAAACTCGAGAGGATATGTGTGTGCGAGAGAGAGACATCCGTTCTCGTTGCGCACGACGAGAGGCACCGCGGAACTTCCTTCTGCCATAAAAAAAAAAAGAAAAAAATGTATTTTTTATTCATTCGACGGAATCGTGGTGCGATGGTCTGAGTGGTATGCATCTCACTGATTAATATTAATACGCAACGCCACTCGTTATTTATTCAAAGGAAAAAGTGTCTTCGCTTTTTTTTTTTTCAATTTTTATTATCCCCTACCTTCAGAACGTCGTCCCAAATTGTGAAAAAAATTACGATCGAACAGCAGAGATCGGTAAAGAGCTTGCAACGCAATTTTTTTGCACATGCCGGTAAAAAAAAAAAAAAAAAAAAAACATAACATCGAGACTTTGCTCGACATTTCCATCGCGGGACTTTTCACCAGCTTGTCCCGCAAGCTCGAGGCACTTTTTCATTCCGCGGGTTGAATCGTGCCGCGGGAAGAGTCTACGTAAGCCGGTGGATTATGGTCTTGATGTTAAATATTTCGCGGGATTTGCCTTGGGCTCGCGCACGGAAGCATGGGTTGCTCTCTCGGATTTCCGTTGCTCTCCCTCGCCCCTTCCTTGATACACGCTCGTGTATGCGTTAAGAGCATGTGAAACACTATGGAGTGCGAGAGAGATAGCAGCAGCGGCGCTCTCGGCTGAGCGAGAGAGACACACACTCGGAAAGGTTGTTTCACGTGCTCTTAAACCACGCAAGAGTCCGGCCGTACTCTACGTTAGTGTTCACGATAAAAACATCTTCGTTTAATTTTAATTTCAAAAGCCTGTACCAGCCGCATACATTTTTTTATTGTACCGTCGCACCGACAAGGCCTCCGTCCTCCAGCATTATGCAGCACCAGTCACGAAGTGGCAACCCGATTGCTCCTAAAACCACGATTTCAGCTGCATTAGTCAAAACAGGGCTCACGCCTTATTTTTTGTATTTTTTATTCATTTACTTTTGGAACAATGAGTACTAGGTTCATTTTACCTCGATTCCCGCGTTACAGTAGAGCCTCGCTTATCCGACCTTCGATTAAGCGGGCCTCCGCGTTATCCGCGTTAACCGCGATGTAGGCTCGGATAATAGGGAAAACTTGGATAAAGCGGATAAAGCAGCAATGCCCACGCGCGGCGGAGTTCGTAAAGACAACTTTATTGCATACGCGCTTAAACTTGTGCAAGGTTGGTTTATATTGCGAGCTGTAAATACAACAGTTACGATTTTAGAGTCAACGGTTTAACTGACACCGAATAACTGAATTAACTAATGAAGTTAATATTTATATTAAGTGGTTATTTAAAAAAAAATTGTAGTACAAGTTTGAATTGAGTATGTTATCCGTGTTATCCGAGATTTCACTTATCCGACGTACGCTCTTATGACATTAGCTCGGATAAACGGGCTTCTACTGTATTACTATTCGGCGAAATGAAATACAAGGCTTAAGATATTTCTTCAGCGAGAAGCAAAAAAATGTTGTGATGAGACATAAATGGCTGGCTCGAGGTATTTTAGAACTTGGACGGCTTTAAGAGAGATTGGCGTTCGGGGGTGCGGAGTAAGTTGATTCAGTTAGGAATCGATGTCGGCGACCCATCCCCATCCACAACCCCCCCTGGTCCTGTCCCCGGTGGAGCAAACTATCATTGGATACACGTGGAACGGGGCTAATGGGCAATAAACGGCAACCGCCATTAGAGGTCGGGAGTGCACCAATATGGGCTCTGGTTACCGACTCTCCGGGCTCTCGCCGGCATCTCTAGCCTTTGTCCGAGTCAACTATCGCCCTCTCGAACGTGAACCTCCGCTAGAATGCACCTCCGCAAACCAGCTAAGATATTGGTTCTCGGATACTGAGCTATAAATGATTCATTGATTTTCTGTACCGAAATAAATAGATAGTAAAATTTTCAGCGACCCGAAAGGATTTTTTGTATCTCGATACTGTTTCTATTTTTATCGTCCACCACGTATCACGATTAATGTTAAATTCACTATACAGACTGAGAAAAGTGTTTATTGCACAGATATACCATTTTTTTTTCTTCTTTTTATTCAAGAACTTTATTTCTGTCCGGGAAAACTTATTGTTGACTTAAAAGAATTGGACAGTGAACGGTTCTGTGGACATTTGTGGATCTGAAACGTTTGAAATGCTAGAACCAGAATTCTACTATTTTGGAACAGAATAATTATGCATTCCAATGATTCTCGTCGTCCTCAGTGAGATATACAACTCACTGAGGACAAATATCGTTTCGGTGTACAAAACTGTGAGCGCGTTTGTAAATACATAATTATTGGTTCGAGAAGAGCTCGTAGCCGAACTCGATACAATCTCCGGGTTTTCCGATCAATCGCAGAATTGGATTCTCGATGTCCCTTCGAAACTGCCGAGGCAGCTTGACGGAATATCATCGAGTTTAAAATAGTAGTTAATGCAACCGGGGTTCATCGCCCGCGGATATGGAACATATCTGCTGAATTATGCATGCGCTATGTCTGTGTACCGTAACTACGAAGTTCGGTACATCTCCGGGCCATTATTGGCATTATTTATCAGCCGAATAGTCTCCGCCGTGCGCTCTAACACGATATTCTACTCGGTTTCTATAGTTACACCTCAGCTTCGACATGATAAATAATTTATCGAGTTGCGGTGAAGCTCAAGTGTCGGAATCTATTTCAAGAGAGAACGGGATTTGATTTCAATCCGTGTATAATTAATTATTGCTGTTGGGCCACGGCGATAATGGATTCGCCTGGTCGAGTGCAAGTTTCTCAACGTCAGTAATAATCACCTATCCGGTTGTGTTGTTTACGAGTCACTTTTTTTCTTTTGCTGTTTGATGATCGTTATTTTTTAAATGCATTATGGGTAGTTAGGGGAGAGGGAGGCAAAATGGCACAGCGGGGCAAAACGGGGCAAAGCGGGATAATGAGACAAAATGCAATTTTCCAATAACTTTTGGATGGTGGCGATGGTGGTACGTGGGGCAAAACGGGTTTGAAAATCGGGATGTATCGTTGGAACAAAAATGAGGCATCCAACAATTATTGTAAGATTGAGTTTTGCCCTCGCTGTCCCGTTTTGCCCCGCTGTGTCATTTTGCCCCGGTCTCCGCTAAGTTACTACTTCTTCGTTCCCATAGTCCAATCGGAACCGTTCTCCTTCGTGTCTTTCCTTTCGCAACCTCCATTTTTATTGATTTATTTATTTGTTGGATATCTGTTCGGAAAAAGTATATCACGCAATCAATAAATTAGGCAATTAGGAAAAATGCATGATGATCCTATATCGTGTTAGTACAGATGATTAGTCTAGGGCTCGGCCATCAGGAAAATAAAAACCTATTCGTCAACATTGATCTTTGTACGTATTCAAGAATGCGTGCCAATGACATTATCGTGAAACGATTCTGGCGATAATGGTTTATCGCTCATCAGGATTACACGGTACCTACAATTATTGTCTGTCAAGTCTCTACCCCAAAAACTCTCCGGTGAAGAGTATAAATACCATTCACGTGTTGATTCGTTGATCCGAACGAAAATTAGGTACAGCGTCCAAAGCCCATTCAAAGCCTTTCAGCACGCAATTAATGCTGCAGAGTGTTTATGCGTTTACGCATTCGTTCCGCAGCAGTTAACCGCGCAGAGTGGAATGCGAGAGGACACTATGATGCGTGCTGTTTTTAGGTTTATTGTTTGGTTTTTCTTTTTTTTTTGCTTTTTTTTTCTCTAAAAATCAATTCACAGTAGAAGGAACTTTGGAGTTTAATAGATTTCACAAAATATGTGTCGACCACTGCGACTGGTTTGTGTCAGCATTGCGCAACAGCGGACACGAGTTTAATACGAAGCGAAATGGAGATGGATAAATGAGGTGGCGATGCTGCATTGCGGATGGTCTCGCCCGGTCCAGACTATCGTAAACATTCTATGTAGCCCATTCCGTTTCGTTCGTCAACTCTTCGAATTCTGGCTCGGGTTTTATCGGACTCACGGATGAGTGCAGAACGTTACGCGCCAGTCTGCGCCTTCCAAATGTCGACCTGGTTCTGTGAAACTTTTATGTAATTTTTATCTTTTTTTTTCCTTCGTCCTGCTAATCATGTGGCAATTCTGGCGAAAAGTGATACGCAGACAGCTGCAGTCACTAAGTCCGCTCGCATCGTTGTTTCTCACCGGGCATCAGTGGATTTTTTAAAAAACATTACGGGACGCGAAACGGAGCTTCCTCGTGGCTCGATAATCTCGCCGCATCTCCGAAGCTGCTGGAAAGGCGTCTGAGAACCTATGAATTTCAAGGTGATGCCGCGTGCATGACGAGAATTCTGAACAGTCCGGCATCAGACGCGGCGGTCGCCGCACCGCCAAAGACACCCCCGGAAAGAACCAATCAAACACTCGCTATGGCGCCTTGCATCGCCGAATTGCTCCGTCGAAACTACAGCCAGTAGTTTCGCTGTTTCTCATTTTCTCCGCGCGTTCTTGCTGTTTTCACCAAATCACGATGCGTCCGGGACCGTTGGAGTATCCTTCGATTACGTCGACGGTCGATTTCGTACCGACGGCCTCCGAATCGTTATCCGTGCCGATCGTTGGCGTCGATAAAGTTCCAATTTGTAATTATGCAAATTTGGGTCTTCATTTTGGTCATGGCTATTCAGATTCGTTGAAACTCTTCACGGAGAAGGACCAGTAAAAATATCGCAATCTTTGCGGAAGATTTACGATAGCTATTGCAAATTTTACTATCCGAATAGCAAAAGCTGGTGTAAAAATATTTGAAATACAAAGATTCCGAAGCGCTACTATCTCATTCTTGGTTGGTTTTCAATTTGTAAGAATTTCCATTTCCGCCATGTTTACCGGGTTAAGCCCGGTGAAGAATTGGCGCTGACGGTGACTGTGAATCTCCGCGACGCAAGCTTGCGGAAGATACAGCATGGCATTGTCGTTCGAAGGCCAGGTGTACCAGCACGAGGGACGATAATGCATGTTTGAGCAAAGTCCCAGTGGCATCGTGGCAGACGGTATCGGCGATGTCGGCTTCAGCAGGGTCGGGGACGGAACATCCTGACAAATCTTCTTTTCCCGGTCGTCAAGTCCAACAGTTACGATTCCACGCCGGCGTTTGTGGAATTGTTTCAACCGGTTTACGTACTCGCTCGTCGTCATTGAGCCTCCGGTATGGTGGGGTGTTTCTTTGGCATCTGTCGTGAACTCGGAGGCTGGCGGACCGACACGATCAGCAACCATCGTCGGCGTAACCGCGCTCTGAGCCCTCGATTCCTCCACGAGTGCTTTTTGATCTTTGAAATCCTCTTTTGTCCCTCCATCCTTGACGGATTCAACCTTTTCCACTTTACCCACAGGCGCATTAATGCCATCCGTTCTCTTTTTCCTCCTTTTATCATCCACGTAAGCTCCTCCAGTCTTTCCGCCCTTTCGGACCGTTCCAACCTGACCTTTCGCTCTTCCGCTCGCCCTCGCGTCATCGTCGCTGGTAGATCTTCCGTGGCGTTTTATATCCGAGCTCCGTGAACCCCCATCACCCTGGCGCCTTGTTCTTTTACCTTCTTTTGCCGTTTTCCTTTCGATTTCCTCAGCAACGCCTCGACGATTGTCACCTACCAGGGTATAGACATCTTTTATACTTTCTCTCTCGTCTTTGAAGATTTCCATACGATCCGGTTGAATACCTTTTCCCGGGCCATCCGCCTCCCGTCTTCCACCTTCGTCCGCTTTCCCGACGCCTTTTTCAATGTTTTTATCTTCCCTTCCAATTTTCCTCTTTCCATTCTCGACGCCACTTTCGTTATCGACTGTTTCGTTTACCGCTCGATACTTTTTGCCACCTTTTCCACCGGATTTCCTTCTACCGGTGCCCGCTCTATCGCCGTTAGATCGACGACTCTTGCCGTCCACGCTGCCTCTCGCAGTGGGATACTTTGCATCTTTCTCCGCCTGACTTGCCCGAGCATCGTCGCTGTAATCGGAATCGTCCCTCGATTGCTCGTACACGCTCTTCCATTTCTCGCAGTTACACGTCAACTTGTCCGGCCTAACGGGAGATAAAAACGTCTCGCTTCCCCAGCAACCACCCTCGAGATCCGAACGTTTTAACTCTTTCCACTGATAAGGACACGCCTCGTTAGTCTCCTCTTGAGCGTAGAACGCCCGGCGTATACCGGATCCTGTATCGATCTCCGTGATTATGGATTTTCCGAAGTAGCTCAGACGCACGAAGAGACTTATCGACGCCCCGGTTACTCGCTGATTCTCATCCAAGATCTGGTAGCTCTCTTTCAAGGATCTTTGGCGATAAACGAAAAAACAAAAGTCAAGACGTTTAAGAAAAAAAGATTATCGCGAAACCTCAGATTCGACGAGACGCGTCGGAAAACCTAGCGGAAGTTCAAGACTCATTGTATCTAACACCAACAGAGATTCAAAGAGGTTACGATGTTGATGTGGATCATTCGCATGAAAAATGAATTTACCGCGAGATTGGCTGACGCTTGTGCAAACAGCTCAGATATTCCTTGAGTTCCTCGCGTTCCCGCAGTTCCTTGATTATGCCGTTGAACAGACTGTCGACGTTCGCCAGCGCGACGCCGACGTTCTGACAAGAGTCCATCTCGAAGTGTGTGGATATGTTCTTTCGCACGTGAATTTGGATGTCGACGCCGTCGACGTTCCTCTCGAGGGTGTCGCTAGGTATCGCGAAGACTATCGACTTGCCACCGTGAAAATTCTCCTCCTCGAGATTCGACCCAAAGTAAGGTGAGTAGTCTCTTCTATTTGGGTTCACTGGTGTCCAGTCGTGATCCAACATTCTGAACATTACCGTTGTTCTCTTCGTTATAACGTCGTCGAATAACGAGGCCTTTGGGACGAATAACTGCAAATCGGACAAATTACCTTCTTGTGGTAAAAAAAACACCAATATCTCTATCGTAAGCACATAGCTGCGATGTGACCACCTTTTCTACAGCAAACTCCAGCATCATAATATCGAGATCGTTCGACACCATCAACGACGACATACTGACTCTTATTAAGTTTTTTATTACGTCTGAATTGGACTGTTGCACGGCAAGAAAATGATAATTTAGTTGGCGTATCCGAAATTTGGTTAGCACAGTGGATAGAGAAGTTTGATAGATTGACGTTTAGCAATGTCGATGTGCTTCTTTTTTTGCCTTACGTATACCGTGTGCTCTTTAATTCATCTGTTTATTTCGTTCGCTGCATTCCAGGCGAATTCCAAATACATTTGAAACGTATTACACACGTTACTTTACCCTATTTTCTGTTTTCTTAATGTATAGGTTTCTGTTACTTGCTGCATTCGAGAAACACTCCAGAGAAAAACGAAAAAAAGTCTCTGCGAGGTCATTTCTGATTTTTTTTTTTTTTTTTTTTTTTTCAGAAAATCTCATTTTTCGAGCGGAAATAACGTCGTACCAGAAAGACGTCACATCCGATTGAAAAGTGAGATTTTCTGAAACAGTTTTTTCCCCATGACGAACGTACCACTCGGTCAACGCAAGATGTTCACCGCGTCGTATAAAAAAAAAAAATAAAAAAAAAAAAAAAAAAATCTTTTGGCACTGTAAGATCGGCCGACACGATGGGACAGGTTCTCGACAGACCCAGTACCGCACTCGAGCACAGTGTATTATAATTCCAAGTCCTCCGGCCAACCGACCAAGCCCCTTTTCCATTTTCCTCGGACAGGCTGTCAATAGCACGACGCCCAAGAAATTATACCACCACCGATATCGTATCGATGATTTATCGTGGATATTCCATTCCTCGTGCCGCGACGTCGAGTGGATCGGACACGTGGATTTTTCGATCTTCCGCCAACAGCCCGACAACCCTTTACCTTCATCGGGCAATTCGTTTGAAAAATCGACCCGGCTCGGTAGAATAAAGCTCGACGACTTCGCATGCGGATTTGCGTAAACCGAATATTCTCCCTCACTCCAGCCCGCTTCCTGGTGCAGCGGGAATGGAAATAAATGATTTTCTCGTTTATAAAAAGCACAAGCAGTCGAAGTAGGGATCTCGACGGATTATCTTTAGCGCTCGCCCACCGAGATTTTTCCTTCGTGAAAATTTCGACGAAACTTTTGCCCGTAGTAATCTTTTCGATTTTTAAACGATGAAAAAAAAAAAAAAAAAAAATCTTGAAATTAAAACCGCTTACGGACATGAAGCATCGGATGGAGAGCTGCCAGCATGTGTCGGGAAAGTTTACAGAGCACGTAAGATCCAATTTCGAGGTATCCATATGCGACCGGCTATCATAAGTTTTAGCGTGCGTTCGTGCACGTTTTCCCGGCGGTCCTCGAACGTGCGCGATTCCGTGAGAGTAAAATAACAAGCCCCGTGGGAGATTCGTCGAAATGATTACCGCTCTCTCACCCGTCGCGAGGCAGGCTCCTCTCTCGAAGAAGCCATTGGCCACCGCGTCGATAACTCGAAGGGGACATTACATTCGCATTAGCGACCCTCAAACCGCGCACATTTTCCGCGCTTGTTTTTCCTATCCTCTTTATCTACCCTTTTTTCCCCCCACTCCGCACAATGTCTCACTCGTATTTTTCCTTCGACATTGGCCGACCTCTCTTTTGAAATTTATACCTCGCTCTTTTACAAAAATTCGTGTGGTCGAATAAGAAATAAAAACATACAAGTATCACTTAAAAGAATGTCATGCAGAAAGATCTCTGATTGTATTAACGGATGGGACTGGATTTTTAATTTTTTTTTTTTCAATAGCGCCAACAACCTTCTCTGGCTTTGGCGATTATTCGATGAAAAGGAAGCTCGAATATAGCTGACCGGAGAGTGGTATGAGGTACAGAGCGGGATCACAGAGAGCACCGATGTATGTTCGCGGTCGAAAATCCGCAGTGATACAGGAAGCTAGGCACCGCGAATGGCACCGCGAGGCCAATTAGAGCGGGAACTAATCGTCAATTCTGACGATGTATGGCGGAAGAGGAACTGATGAATGCGACAGAAAAATGACTCGGCTGATTTGCTGGTCCTGTGTGTGCATGTGTCTGGCTACAATTCAAACAGTAAAGTACGGAGCGATCCGAATGAAACGGGGTTGGGGCTCCCGAGCTTTGGTAGCTATTGCGCGAAGCTATCTGCCGTGCCAGATCCATTGCATAATAAAAAATTGCAGAATTGGCACAATCGGCGCGTAGAGCGTACGCGTTCTCCGAGCGCTGGTCTCGTACACTCGAATATTTATAGCTACCAGCGGTTGTACAACCCGATCGAGTCGCCTGACGAATTTATTCCCGCGGATGCATTTGTTCTGATCGTCGTCACTTTATTGACAGTGCACGGCCGTTCAAACGCAATTTTCCGAATGCCATAAATTTGGCGGCTCGATCGCCAACCATCCTGTCCTCCTACTTCGTTTATTTATTCAAGCGATGTCATTTTTGTGTTTCGTTTTATCTTCGTTTCATTTTTTTTTTTTTTTCTTTTCATTCGGGAAGAACAGACAGTCCATAGTTTCCGGTGGACAAATAACTCAACGCGTCGAGACTCTCGGGCTAATTCGACAGCGAAATCCATTTGGAAACATGGCCTATGGGCTCTGAGGCTCAGAGACAAATCATTATCGTGTGCAAATTTAAAACGCGACGAATTTAACGTAGAGTATTTCGCTAATGACTTCAAGCGGATTGCACTCCCCTGCGTCCTTGTCGCTAATCCTTCGTTCTTCCTCGAAGCATCGATTGCCAAATTAATCCCAATGGATGTCATTATACATTGATTGCATCAGGAAACTATATTTTCTAACAACGCATGTAAGCTCTACACAAAATACAGATTTCCGACAAAATCGCACGATAATGTAACTGTAACCATGATAATGTAAGTCACCCCTTTTTGCTGGTGGTCTTGCCACTGCCATCCGGACAACGGTATTGTCTGGTGGAAACTTCGGAGCGTTACATCAGGCCCTGACAAGGCATAGCCAGAACCTCGTCAGGCTCCATATGTAATGTTGCAAAAGTTTGACTACCCTACTAGATATCTTGGCGTCGCATCGGGGCCCAACAAAGTCTTGCCAGGGCCTCGTCAGAGCTGGATGAAACGCTCTAAAATATTCACCATGAATTCTCGTAGGATTGCAGTCCGGTAGAGTTATAATGTGACAAAGACATTCCCTGAGTGGTACAACTTTCGTCAAGCTACAATCCGTTATCCGGACTGGCAGAGTTGTTACCTGGTGGAGTTCCGAGCGGCTTCTCGATCGGGTGGGGTTGTTACCGGGTGCAGTTCGTACCATGGACAGAGTTTGATCGGAGGTTTGGGTATTCCGCCGAAGTTCTGATTTGGTTGATTTATGCATTCGATACGCAGATGTAAATGTTCCATCGGAACAAGCCCGGTCCGTGATCGATACTCGTGTCGTCGATAATACAGAGCAAACTTGCCGCTCGGCGACGGATTATTTCGATTAGCGCGGCTTTGGGACTCATCGCTGCTAATTGTCACGTACGCTCACCGTGTCGATCATAATGGGACGAAGCCGCGTTGTTCGTGCAAGCATTGGCCACTTACGAAGAGCAGGGCCGACATAAGTACTCGGACAATCGCCGAGAGAACCACTGCTAACCCTCTCGGTAACTTCACCAATGGCACTGTTGAAGCCTCCCTTTGAGAGGAGGTACAACCGACATACCGGGCCCCGGCACGATTCCACTCCCGTTCATCTCGAGGCCACTCGCCCAGGACTGGTTACGAATGTGCTAGCTCCATCACGCAGACCGCAATAAGACTGAAGACCGCAGCAACCCTTGAAGTACCTCCGTCCACCGGCAACCCGATCCACCCTCTCGACCATAGTGCATAGTGATGTGGTACTTGCTTTGAGCTCACGGCTATAGCATTATTTTTACAATCACTCGTCCTGTATGATAAAGAAAAAATGGCGTATAAAAATAAAAACTGAACATTTTTTGATGAAATTTTGCAGAAACATTGACTATTAACTGCACATGCTGTGCGTGAAATTTCAACTTGATCAGTCGAGGCGTTCTCAAGTTATAGCGTTTTGAATTTTTCGCGTCCGATTCACACACACACACATACATACGTACATACATCCGGACATTTTTCCTTAATGTGATTTTTCGATGTTTTGGAACGTTCTGAACACGTTTTCATTAAAAATCTCGAATTTTTTTTTTTTTTCACGATAACAAAGTTTTCTCTATGAGGAAGCAAAAGAAAATTGTGTCGTTTTATTCGGTCGGCGATTGATCGCTTCGGCGAAGCTTAAGCCGGAAGCTGGTCGTGAGAAACTTCGTTGCTCACTGAAAATTATTAAATAAAAAATATTTCAGGCTCTAATGGGAACAAAAATTGACTTCGGCATTCACCATTTTGATGAATAAAGGTTTTTGATACAATGACGAAGGCAAAATGGGCAACAAGATAAAAAATATGGGATCGATATTAACAATAAAGCAATTCGTATGTAGTGTACCGCGTTTAGTGTACGACATAGCGTAAATCAGTGAACGACTGTTCCACGATAACACAGTTTTACTATCGACAGATATGTTCGCAAACACGTCCTCGGTGCGCTTAATTCGCAATTTCATCCTTATGAAAAACAACACTCGAAGTAGTTTATTTTGTTTAAAATATGTTTTTTTGTTTAAATCCACGGTTATTTCTTGCTGGAGCAGAGGTTGCAGAGAGCGCACATTGTCTTTGTGTAACGGTAATAGGTTCAATGATGCGATACAAGCAAAGTTTAATTCAATTCGCAAAACATCTCGTACGTACCGGACAACAAAGCGCTGAACATTACGAAAAACACAGAACTGCAAAACGAGTAATTTTAGCTTGCGGGTTTATTTTTCCTCGGTTAAAAGTGCCGGCAGCGGCAGCGATGAGAGAGTGCTGGCAATATTCGCAGATTCAGTACCGCCGAGCCCGCGATATCAAACCTTTGGCACGCAACTGCTGCCCGAACGTGGGACCATTAATGAACGCGAACCGCAATATACGGGACCTTCGACTGTGCAGTTCACTCCGTTACTCGACGCTTGCAATCTTTTCAAAATGACAGATGCTCGAAAAACGATAAAATATGAAAGACGGTTTTATTTTATTTTATTTTTTTATTTTTTCATTTTTCGCACAAATTCAATTCTTTGCAGATATTAAATTGAGCTTCACGGGGATATAATTTTCATTGCGAATTTCTCATACGATAATATAAAAACGACGATGTTGAAATCTTTTAAATAGAAAGCCGTCGAAACTCGAGAATTAAATGCAATAAATTTTGCGAAGCGTGTTCTATTCTCTCACGATTATATCTATATGCCTCCTCACCTGCTCGCTGAGTCCTCGGTCGCTCTATACAGTGTGGAATCGTTCCGACCGTGATGCTTTAACAACAGAACGCCTCTTCCTCTCGTTTCGCCAAGCGTTATTCCACCAGCAAATTACGAAATCGGAAAGGGCCTTAGAGTAATTCACTGAGCATACGAAATGTGGGGAAACAATAGAACGCGCACGCCGTCCAAATGTACTTCAACTTAAAGATACTTTGAGGCACTTTGATCCTTAAAATCCATCTAATTCGAATTTAAACAAAAATCTTCCTTCATTGCAGCCTTTGGTTTTTTTTTACTTCCTCATCACATATGAAGTGCGAAAGGAGAGAAAGTATTGCAACGAAAGACATTTAATTATTTGATTACGGTCTAAAAAAATAACTTAATTTCAATCCTAACGAAATGGAATGAAAATCACGAAAGAAAATGAAATGCCTTTAATTGTGTTTGCTATGCACTCTTTGTACTGACAAAGTAACGGAATTCAGCATTATAGAAACCCGAACCGTTTTCGATGGACACTCGAGAACGAGTAGAAGAACCGTTCTCGCCGTCGCTGCGGAGAACCAACGTAACTTTTTGTTGTTTTCATCGTGGCTTCTTCTATCATAAACATGAGAGGTTGAAGGAAGACAAGAATAAATGGAGCAGGATGATCGACGAATAGCGCCAAAGAAATGCTGTCGTTGCTTGAAGGGGGGGATAGCATCGAGCCAGAAAATTCCTTAGCGACAAAACTTTGTCAAATAAGACGGACGGGATTGACTCGAGAAGACATTAAGAGATAAGGCATTCTATTCACGGTCGGGGCAGATCTTGGTCCATCTCCCTCTCGTCGCAGCTTCATACTTTTCGTAAACTATAGCTGTGTCGAGACTCTGCAGGACGGAGGGAAAGCCCTGTAGGAGTAACTTTGCCATCGGATGGTTAAAGGGTGTTGTGAGCTGCGTTACAAGTTTTTCGTGTTAAAATATACGCCGGCTAGTTCTGGAGTAACGATCTTCGAGACGAAAATTACTTACGATCTGAGAGCAAAGTTCTTTTCCATGAATAAAGGAATTGGGCGAATGGAAGATATCGGCGCCTCGTACTTTACGAGGAATTATTTGTCTGTTCGATTCTCGTGTCTTCAGGGGGAAAAATAAAATAAAAAAATAAAAGGAAGAAATTAACGTTTAAAGCAAATATATTTCAATTAAACGGATCTTTATGCCAGTGGCCGATTACTAAAGTTGCTCCAGAGCAACGAATTAAATGTAACAGATTGTGACAAGGAAAAAAAGATGTTGAAGTTGATAGCCTGTATATTCACTTCGTTGCTTCCGGACAAGCTCTGCAGCTCGAATGAGTCTGTAAAATACGCGTTTCTCAGCGTATTTTATTTTATTTTTTTTCACCCTCCGGCATGCCCGACGAGGCGACGGCAGGGGTAGAAAACAGCAGACATTACGCCGGCATTGGTGGGCTGGCGTGTTCCGCCTAGGTGAATAAAAAAGAAAAGCTCTCTGTGCATGGGGTCATGGGGAATGCCCGAAAAATTCCGACCGGTAATTTCCGTGCGCCCTGAGGTTTAATTAAGAGCAGCGACAGAGGAAAGGCATAAAAACGAAAGGGCGCCGCGGAAGCTTCGCCGTGTTATGTAACTTGCGTACAAAATTGTACGTGGACCGATTTTGGGATTCTGCTTGCCCGGTGAAAACGCCAAGCGACGCGTCCGCACCTCGCTGCAGCTGCATTATGTACGATGCATCGCGACACGCTGCGATAGGGTGAGGCGTTACGGCGCTGCCTTTATGCACAACATGTGTGATATATTTTAAGATAATAATAGCAAGAAGGACAATGAAAATACCTGCTAGATGTACGGCGGAGATCGCGGCAAAATGGACCAACATTGAAGATGAGACTTTTCTTCCGAGTCACGGAAAAAAAAGTGGTCCTATCTCTTATCTTCCAGAAGTCCGAGGCAAAGACGTCAGTCTCGGTTTGGAACGTCAGTCAATATCCGTCACTACCTCGATGGAATTTACGTCAAATCGAACTGCGGCTGGCCGATCCTTCGGAGGATTGGTGAAGGGTCCACAGACGTTCGACAACTATGCCGACATCGCTCAGCTGACCAAAGCCTGTCCGCACTACTAGCCCGCTATCCTGTCTGCCTAACTGATGTTGCGAACTCTCTGCTGACCACCCTGGTCTGACCTACACCGGTTGCTGATGAACCGTTAATTTTACTACTCGTCAGTTTAGCCGCCCTCTCCCTTCGCGCCTGTGCTATAACTCCACCAGGAAATTATCTTGCCAATCTCACGGAAGCTTCAACGAAGTACGTTAACATTGCATCCGCATTGTTTCGTGTAATTTCGCTGGAAGCGTGAGAAATAAAAATAATCAAATCATATTAATACAGAGTTAAATAGGGTACGATGAGATGCACTGGGAAAAGGAATCGATCGCGGCTCCGATTATTCTTTCATTTTTTTCAAAGCACCTCTTGTATGTGTCACTACTGTTCATACATTAACAGTTGTGTCACATGCGCCGTATGCGAATACGTAGTATTCGACAGGATCGATCAATTTTCCTTGCGTCTCCTTTCGGCTGACGTTTCCATCGCCCGACAGTAGCCGTCCGTTTTACTTCACTCGAGGGATGCGCGTTCATTATCATTTCCGGCATGTATAATTTTAGCGTTGACCCAGTTAACGGAGATAGGGGAGTTTGACGCTGAACGAAACACGACATCTGGCTCGGACAGTTTTTCAATAACGCAAAACCCTCGTTGTTTCGATGTTTTTTTTTTTATTTCACTCCACGCTCCCGTTTTCGTCTAATTTTTTCTAGCACGTTTCAACTATTACAACGACAAAAAAGCTCTTTTGTATATTTTAACTCAAAGTGTGCAGCGTTGGTCGTTGAAAGAAAAAAAAGTTGCGACGGGAATGCACGGCGACGCCGAGTTTTATGCTCGCGTTCGAATGATAACGGACAGCGGGGAGATTAAGCAGTAAAATTGTCGGGATTGCCGCCGGCCTTCTTCGGTGTTGAGCGAGTCAATTTGGCGCGTAAACTCCGAGAATATCTCACGCTCTCTCCGCTAATGTGGGAGGGAAGTAATCTCGACCAAGTACCTACCTCCGCAGCTAACTACTCAGGCTGATTGGTCAACGTCTAGTCCCGTCGTTGGACTTTGCGGGGACTTTGCCCGCAGCCTACCCTAATATTCGCCCGATCAATAATTCCCTTGCGGTTCAACAGATCGTTTCTTAATAATCTTGAGACAAGATAATCGTGCGTCTTATATTTAATCGTCGATCTTAAAAGAAAAATTGACTCTCTTGATTGTGAAGCGATAAAGAGGCTATTGCGCTTATTCTCAGACCATCAATCGTTAGCACCACTTCGGGAGACTTTTAATTAGACATCAAACATTCTCTTCTGCCATGATTTTAGTTACAATTTTTTATATCTTCCATTCGAAACATTGAAACACTGTATTCAAATGAGACTGGCGGTGAGACCGGAAGTGGTTCTCTTTGGCGGTGAATTAATTTAATTACCTTTAGTTTAATGCGACCGAATCTGCTTCCAAAAATGATAACCATTTCAAGTTCTGTTTACGCAGTATAACGAATACCGTCGTTCACCTAGTACAAATGTTGATCTTCACTTTGATGTTGTGTGTTTCAGGTAAGCATTCACAAGCCGCGTGAACACCCAAAGCCGACAGTGTGGCGGAGAGAGAGTTGGGAAACACCGTCAAGATTTTCCCGTTCGGCAGAGACAGTATTGGAACAAAACCCTATATGCGTAAGCTGATTACCCAAACGTCATTCCTGAGTCCCCATTTCGCGAATACGTTGACTCAGCTCACGTCCAAGCATCTATAATGAGGATAACAAACGACAACTGAGAATTTGACTGGGCACCAGCGTCCTTGTCTCCATTAACGATTTGCCCCAATCAACGGAGTATCGCAGTGTTTTGATCCATCCAATTAGCGATGAAATCCTCGTATCGGACTGACTGTAATTCATCAATTTCCACGGGAAAGATAGTCTCCCTCTGAATCTAAATTTACAGCAATTTGACTGTAAAAATTGCCATGGTTGTCGCGTTGTATTGCCATTGGGACGTTCCTTTGCGCGTTCAGAACTTTTTCTACTGCAAAAGGCCCCTTTATTAGGTTTTTTGTCCTGTTGACCGTTGAAGGTTCAACATCGGCAGCGACACAGCTTCGATTGTTCGTGACCCGAGTTCAGAACATTATCCTGCATTGCGAATTCCACAGCGACTTCCGATGGTCCTTCTCTCTCTTTGAAACTCGAGAGTAAAGTCGCGATGATGCACAGCGAGGCGTGCACAGTGTTAGATTTCCATGGGGTCCAAACAAATTAGATCATGCTCGTTGATCGCGTTTTCAGTGTTTCATGAATGTCAGCAACAGGCGCGCGGGCGCGCGTATACCCATCTCTGCGTATGGATTATAACTGCGAAAGCCGAGTTGTTGCGTCGGGACGTTGAGGGCTCGGTGAGGAAACGGCATGGGGAGGGGAAAGTGCGGAAGGAAACAGCCGGCTGCCACTGACGATATTACAAAAGTTTTCGCGGTTAAAGTTGGGCTTACCATTGGAGCAACACCGTACCGGTATCACGATGGCTCTACCCCAGCTTACTGAAGTATTCCACTGTTCCACGCTTATCCGTCCTAATAACCTTCGAAGACAATTCGGTTAAGTGAAATAAAAAAGTAAATCAAAGTTTCCTTCTCATTAAAATCCGGCGACATAGCAGTGAATCACGTTTCATCGGGATGGCGGGGAACATACTCGATCGATAACAGAAACTGTGATCCATCTTTGGATTGGACCGTAATATTTTGGGCTGAATATCCAACCGTTGAGCTAACAATTTGGTCGTTCTGGGAAGTATTTAGGAACCTTGGTGAAAAAATGGATTAGTTTTCATTACCGACCGAGGAGAATTCGAGTGTAGGTGGCATGAATTTCGTCAAATGTTCATAATTTATTTACACCTTCCGACCAAATGTCTTCGGCCTTCGTGATTATGTTGTTGGACTACAGGATTTTCGGTGCTATTGCTGTTTTATAACCTGCTCGAGCTTCACAATGGGATGAGATTTTTCGATGGTGTGATTGTGTTGGAATCTGCTTTACATTCTTTTTCAACATCCAACGGAGTGACCTCTCGCATGAGTTCAATGAATTTGTCAAGCGGGCAGAGCTTGCCGCAATTCGGTATTTCCTGATCCTCAAACTCGGGAGGAATTCCTAGGTACTGCACTATCTGTTGCACGAAAATCTCTTGTCAAGTTTGTAAAATTCTATTTGAAATTATATCGAAATATCGTCTAATCAGCGAGGCGGTCTACCTTTACGTAATCGACGTCGTATCGGCGAATGAGCTCAACGACAATCGCGCTGGAGTATTCGGGCACGTGAGGCTTGAACAATCCTAGAGTGATAAAAAAAGCGGCAACGTTTAGCTCGTGACCGCTGAATAAATTGATCTTTCGTGCACCTGTGGATGTACCATTGGCCGCAGCCTTCATGTCATCTATTATCCTTTTAAGCAACACTCCTAAAAAAAAGAAAAAAAGCATAACGTAATTAAGTCCCTGTCACCCGAGAAGTTTGAACTCTGGACCAGCGCGATGATCATTTCGCGTCTACCTCCGTTAAGCCTCTTCAGCAAAGTGTTCCAATTCAACAGCCGGTACTCAAGTTTCGCACCATCGAGAAGAGGACCATCGGGGAAGAAGTCTGTTGTCCACTTTGGTAATGTCAGATTCATGGATACCTCGGCCATCAAGCCATGATACATTGACCACATGTCGAGCACCTCCTTAACAGGCCTTCCGGTGATAGTCGTCAGGCTCTCCATTATTGGCTGAAGCTCCTCAATGATCTCTACAACTTCGGGCGACGACTCGACTCGATTCAGCTCCTCGAGGTACCTGCAAAAGAGGAATGTAATTTTCTTTCGGTCCTCTATTCGAACGTGTCGCGAGGCGGAAGAGCATTGGGCACTAACTTGGGACATGAGAGGTGAGGGAAAAAAATATGGTCAAGTTTCATCGGCACATAGGTCGTCGGTATCGGCTGCCAATTTAGGTCGCTGCTCCACCTTTGTATCTTCGCTGGTGGATAGAGTCCGGCGAGGACCAACAGCAGCGACATTTTTGTTCTTCCAACGTCGCTGCTGCGCGCCTCGACGTCCTCGGGTATGTATATGTCCCCGAGAAAATCATTGTACCTCTCACGAAGCATTTGCCCCAGTTTGTACTCCCTTCTTTTGCCTTCCTGCAATGACATCTTGCGCTCGTTAATCATTTTTTGAACAAATATTAAATAAATCAGGATAACATTTCCTAGCATTCCTACTACATCGAAGGGTAAGAATGAAAAGTAAAAAAAAAAAATTAACAGTATGATTTTTAGGTGATCCATTTTTTGCGACATACGCTGTCGTCTTTGGTTGTTTAATTGACGAGGTTGGTTTTCCATTTTTATTGTCTAATTTTCGACAAAATAAAGGTTACATGTTGGCACAGTTCTGACGATCGTCTACTCTGCGTACGTTTGGTTTTCTATACTCACGTTCGTCAATCCCCCCAGGCCCGCCGGATAAAAGGTGTTGTTCAAATGAGGATCTTTCGGATACAGTTCAGATTCAGCAGATTCGGGAGCTCGATTCCCATGGCGGAACACCTGGAAGCGCATCGACGGGTTAAGCTGTTATATCATGATAGCCCGTAGAAAAATAGTCATTAGAGTATTTAATATTATTAGGAATATCTTTCTTCTTTTTTCGAATACATGTTTTTATAAGTAAAAATTCAATGAAATAAAAATCCAGCGTCTGACAATGAAGTCTCACCACGCTGACAAGGCGGGTCTCATCGTTCGAGTCGCTCACCGCGACTGAGCAAATTGATAGAATCACGATCAGCCGGTAAACACGAGACATTGTTGCTTTGGGACTTCGATAATTGATCGCAGCTTACTTGATGTTCTCTTCAATTGGCTATAAAATAAAATCAACCATTATTTTTGAAAGTTTCTATCGAATGTCGCTATATTTTCGATAGATCGGATTTATCGCAATCTTGCATCGATCGCGAGTTCAACTGATCAATAATCACCGGCAATGGCAATCGTAATATGTATACGTATTTTTTTAAGTGCATCTTCTTTCATTCCGAATGCACGTGTCGTTCTTAACTTCGTCTTTCATCGCGTAATTACGAGTTCCATGAATAAATTTAACTCTTAATGATCCTTGGAATAACCGGAAAAAAGTTGATAGTCGTCTATGTGAGACACGCGTGTGAGTTTGATCGTCGGCATAGCGTGTGTTGTGCAGTAGTAGCGTGCGCGCTTATGTGGATGGGTTTGGCGATAAGGACGTTACAACCGGAAGTGAGCCGAGCGCCTTAACAAACTTGAAGTTTGCAGAGTTGCGGGCGGTCTCTGCTTGAACCTATAAGTTTTATATCGGTAGTGGCGACCATTGATGAAGAAGAAAACGAAGAAAAGGACGAGCAAAAAAAAACCGAAAAATAGGAGGACGAGCAAAAAGAAGAAGAAGAAATCAAGCGAAGAAGACGAAGACGACGAAGAAGAAGGAGAAAGCGGACCGGAATCGATAGGAAGGGAGATGCTGTATAGTTTTCCTTGCTTGTCCTTCGTTTTCCGAGCTGTCAAGGGGCGATAGCGGGCCGCTGTAGAAACCTCTTCGACGGGCGTCCAGGTTCCTGGGGCTCCGTCTGGATGCTGACTCGAAGAGCGAGTTAGGATGAAGGACTCGAGATCGCGCAGCGGAGGCTCCTCTCCGTTCGCCCGCAGTAAAACTTTTGGGATTAAACTCTCGGTGAGACTTCGACGCGTTGGTAAATAAATGGCCCGGGGTATACACCCGTGCTGGACGGGTTGAGGAGGTGGGGTTTATACGGGCTCGTGGCACACATCCCGAGACATCTCTCGCGTTACATGCAACTACGGTACAGAGTGGAACTGGCTAGGGTCCGGGGACGCTGGAAAACGTGAGAGTTTCGAAGACGTTCGAGCATGAGAACGCGACAACGACAGAGAGAGAATGTCAAATAGCCTGGGACGATCACATTGAAATTTTCGCATAAAACCTGTTGAATAATTAAAGCCTGATTTATAGGCTATTCTAATGCCACAAAAATAATTTTCTGCTCCACTCTTAACGCTAGAAACGTATGCACTTTCCGAGTGCCAGTGAAGCTGGGATGACTGCAATAAAAATAACGATAACGGTAAATGTTATACCATTTTTACCTACGGATTATTCAACGGCTATTTAAAGTCTCTCGAATGAGACTTCAATTTAATCGGACCTCCCCATACCGAGAAACGCACCCCCTAGCCATCCCGGAATACATTTTTTTATTCCAGTGTACGCAGTACCGACGTAGTCATATTCGATTTTTTCCACTCCATCCTTAAAATAACGTAACCACCCCTTTGTATATAAAAGATACTGTTTAATATTGAAATTATATATAACACTAGATACATATATTTAAGCCTCTGAAGGTGTCTTAAAATTCATCTTGAATTCATGGTATGACTCGTAAAATTTGAAAAGTGAAATTTTCACATTCCTTTTTTATAATGATTCTTTATTCGCGAAGCTTCCTCCACGAGGAAACCAAAAATACAAACAATGCTTCCTCATAGAGGAAGCTTTGCGAATAAAAAAAACATTATGAGAAACCGATATGAAAATTTCAATTTTCAACTTTTATGAGAAACGATATGAATATTTCCTTTGCAGCTACATATGCACACTGTTTAAATAAATTAAGGTAATAGCTCACTGCAATTTTACTGCAGAAGATCAAAGGTAGTCGAAATAAAATCAATTTTACTATTCTATCCGCACGAAATAAAGTTCTGAAATATAAAACAAGGAATCGTGCTTATTACAAGATTACTTTTATTACGAACTTCTATTACAGTAGCGATGTACAATAAATCAGAGTTCAACGGAAATAGGCTTCGCCATTCTATTGTTAAAAGTGCTCTCACCACGTGATAATATTTCTTTAGAAGTGACACATTTTTAATATTCGCAGGCATCTCAAGAAAATATCTTCAAATACGATGTTCTTTTCGTTTGTACGGCAAATGTGTCTTAGAATTGCAAATCAAGAAAACTCGTGAGAAATGTTTAGATCCCATCATGAGTGCGATTAAACACTTAAATGGTGTCATTGCAGTCAGTATAAGTAAAACCGTATGCAGTTTCAAATTTTCAGAGCCCTTATTTGTAGAAACACGCATCGCTCATCTTAATGCGCCGGGCTATTTGCATTGCTTGCACCTATGCATCGTGTAATTTATTATATTCGAATATGTCGAGCAGTTGACTCAAGATTAATTTTAAGATCACTTGCAATGTTCTAACTATATCTTCCCTCGAGTTATGCGAACATAGTTTGTATAGAGTGAGCGACTTCCCAGTCGAGGTTATGGAGCGGCAAAATCGGGCAATGTGGGAATTCAAACTATTAATTCAAGATGAATTTCAAGGCCACTTCAGAGGCTTAAATGTATTTATCTAGTATAGTAACAGTATTAGGAAACACCGCAGCGTCTTGAAACAAATACATTTTGACCGCCGGTAAAACAGCTTGGCTAGATCCAGCAAGACTTTTACTCGAAGGAACACGATTTTCAGGCTATTGTCAAGATCAATTTTGAATTTACGAAATTTTTCATTAAATATTGTGTCAGCAATGCCAATCTTTTCTTTTGTTTTGTTGATTGAGACGAAAATCAAGATTGCAGCTGAAGGCATGTAGAAATGTCGAGTTTTCAATTCATAATTTGCATTATCGCAATATGATAAAATGTCTACAAAACGCCAATAAAAAAAAAAAAATACTTGCACTTAGCACTACACTTAGAAGTTTGCTATTTATTTAACAACTTTTCGCAACGATATCTCACGAAATGTACTTATCTCAAGTTTCAGTACACCATTCATGGTGTTTTTTTTTTTTTTTATATATATATTATATATAGAAGGGCTGGTTACGTTATTTTAAGCGTGGATCGGAGATAATTGAGATAATTGAGCATTATCTCAATTATTTTAGTGGGGCGAGTGGGGCGAGTGGAGTGAGTGGAGAGAGAGAGAGAAAGACTAGATCTTTGCCACTTCTACTGGCGGTGTCTGGTGCTCCTGCTGATACATATAGGAGACCGGGAAGCGAGACAATAGCTTCATAAACATGCACGGTTGAACGTTAGATCGCCTACGAGAGACGCTAGTAGGGGACGCAACGATTTATGGGACTAGCATATTGCCTACTGTTATTTTTCCGAAACTACGTGAGAATATTTTGGGCCAGAAAGCCAAGAGGAAAACACTTGCCGCGTGACAGATAAATATTTATGTATATGTTTATCTGAATACCGGTTCTGAATTCATGTATTTCAGGTATAACGTCATTTTCGGTCGACAAATGAGATTTCACAACCGGAAGTGACGCGCTTCCGGTATGACGTCATTTCCAGTCGAAAAATGAAATTTTCAAACGGGCAGTGATGTTGCAGAGAATATTTTCAGATTTTACACGATCGAGCGCTAAAATTCGAAAGGGTCGTGACTCAATGACCTCCTGTCTACATGTTTAGTAATAAAACATGATTCCTCGCGTACAGTAGTGCCTCAGATACGTTGGCAGTTTGAAACTGACGCTCTTCGCGTAAAAGGTGGGATAATTCACCTATTTATTTCCCAGATATTCCCCACTATAAGCAAAATCAGTTTCCACCGTGGTGAAAATCCACCACAATAGAAACGAATTTGTTTTTCTTTAGAGTAATTTCTAATTTCCATCACGTGTGTCTACGCGATGAGATCGAGAGAGTGAAAACAGTGAACAGTGAACAGAGAGAGTGAACAGTTTTTGTGTGTAAGAATGGCTAATTTGATCGTGGCGAATATTTGGAATCGGGAGGTCTCTCGGGAAATTTGCTCGATAAACGTTTACCTCTGGAATGTAAAAAAAATGCGTACGCCTCTCGTAGTTTGAGCATGCATGTGCATACTCCTTGCTGAACGAGGGGAAACGAATTTCTACGGAGCTGCGGAAGCTCTTGGCGCACCGTGGAAGGTTACTATTATAAATAAGGTAATATATCAGCGAGCGAGGTAGTCCGCTCCTCCCGGGCGCATTTGTACTTTCGAGCTGTAAAAAGCCGAATCAGCTCGAGGTGCGCCGTTGGTCGAACGGAAAATGGTATGGGAATGAGCAAGTAGCTGACGCGCGAAAAGCCAACTTCCCGTCAGCAGTGGATACCCGAGTGTGCCGTGCGGCGCTATTGCGTGTATTAGCATATACATAAATCCAGCTAGCAAATTTGACGGCACAGAAGCAATTCAGTAGGAAAAACCGGCTTTCCGTTTTTTTTTTTACCCCCTCTCTATTCCGAACTATTTCTGCAAAACCTATCCGACTCGTTTTTCCCTCTACAGATAAAACCTGTCGCACGGACGAAGTGCCGCAAGTTAATTTAATACAGGCAACCTTTCGTCTCCGACAACATTAATCTCGAATGAATATCATAGAATAACGGAGACGACGTATTACACTGTAGCTGTAGGTACACTGAAAAAGAAATGCGGTAGCACAAGTCGAAAAATCGTTAAATCATATGAACCAAGCAGGGGTATACAGATATTATTCATGCAGATGCATTATGAACTGAAGACTATGCAGAAAATTGTGGCAAAAAATAAGAAAATAAAAACAAAATGTTTAATTATATCTATTAATCAAACAATGAGCTGGCATACAAACACTTGGCGTGCCAGTTTTTTTTATACAAGAGTTGTATATGGTTCATTAAAATAATCAAGAAAGAGGGGAGGAGAATGCGCCCTTAGATTTCTATTCATCCGCATCTTACTCAACTGCTACTTGTGATTTAGACTCATAATCTAATTGAAATTACATGCATGTAATATTGATGCATGTGTTGTGATCTCGAGAAAGGAAGAAATTATATTGACGATCTAATTCGATAAGGGCGTCTAATGTATTGAAATCCTAACCTCGTAAGCTTTTCGGTTATTAAATCATCGATATTAGACGACCAAAGTGCAGCGTTGCAGTTCAAAACACACATCCTTTCCTAGCAGTAATCTCATTACTTTTATTGCACCTTATAAGGCTAATCTCATGACAATAGCTAATAGTTCATGAAACTATTAAGGGTCAGGATAAGAGCATGTGACTTTAGGCTTCCATTCACAACTTATACAGCTGCTATTTCATTCATGTTCCAGTTGAAATCACATGCATCCAATATTAAAACATTTTGAGGCCTTGAGAAAATTAGTCGACCAAAGTGCATTGTTGTATATTGAAAACAATAATCCCCGTATCATAATCTCATTAATGTTATTGTACCGTATAAGGATAATTTTTAAAGTTTATAAGGCGAAATTATTGTAAAGAAGATTTCGCCATGGATATCTTCGACAAACGATAATATTGAAGCAGGTAGTGATCGTGCCGAGGAGCCACGCGCGGAAATTGTCGGGGCAAAGAAAGAAGTGTACAATTCCGAAGATCTATTTAATGGTTGCGAGGAAAAGTTATTGAAACCCGTGGCTTCTGGAGTGGATCGCAACAGAGTGTAGATGGAGCAGATAATGCTAGGTAGTTCTTACGTTGCAATCTACGGGCGCGCTTTGCTCGGCAAATTGCAAACTTTCCAGATCATCGCCCTCGTGAACTAAAGAATGAATCCTCCAGTAGCTGAACGATGCTTTTTCAAAGTTCAGTGACGGTGGAGTGTGTTATAAGGTTTCACGAAGCGATCACTTGTTTTGTCGAAACTCTCGAGGAATCTCGGATGCTCAAGAGTTTATCGGAGAAAATCGAGCATCGATTTACATTGTCAATAAATATTAAATATTAAATAGGCAGCCTCTGATCGATGGCAAAGCAACTCATGCGCACAAGTATTTCATAAACGACTCGATAAACCAATAAAATTCAACATACCTTTCAAGTAGCCACTTTATATTTTTATGCAAGGTACGTTTGCGATCCTTAAATTGTGTACTTCCGGTTTGAATTATAAAATTAAAAAAAGGCTAATTCACGCATGAGCTTTTGATATCCAGCTTCAATTGTCTATATCTCAGCAAAGTCGTGTTTACCGTCCTTCATTTTCCGTCCGGATCTCTACCACGGTCTTTCCAATGTCGATCTGCTCGCTCCGATGCACAATCTTCTTTTTTATACGCCTGCTACGATCCTCGAGTAAGCTACGATTAGTTTCTCCCACTAACAAGTTTTTCTTGTATCGCTAATAGATTCAGTGTCGGTAATTACATCAACGATGAGCTCGGAGCGTTTCTGTATAAGTTCCCTGCGCAAAATTATCCACGTATCAAACCGGAATGCTGTTACAATAGTGCATTACCGTATATATCTATACATATACATATATATATGCGCACAAGAAAATTAATTAAGAATCAATGAAAAAAATGAATGCCTGTTCGCAAAGGCAATTTGTCTCAGATCCCCCTTTCCTGGCATTCCCTTCACTACGATGTTGAAACTACCATCAACTGATCGAATGGTAAATTGTCCGTGTACGCTCCGTTCTCCTGCAGTTCAAATTCCTTAATAAATTCGTCATTCGGAAGCCGCGTTGTTCCACTTCGGGGCCATAGCGGTCTCGGTCTCGTACTCTGAAAATTTTGTTTACGTCAGTCGATCGCGGTATGGAAATAATAATCGACGGCGCTCTCGACACCGCAGAGGGAAGAGTACCATCGGTGAACTTTACGAGGTCATATAACCGTGTCAAAGATATTATACTGTTATAGAAACGCGGAGTTGGTCGGGAGGGGCTCTCACTCTCACTCTCTCTCCTCATCGAATGGAGGATACTTGCATGTAGCTGTCGCCGCTCGTTAAACGTTAATGGACTACCACCGGTCCCGCTCATCGACGTGGTTTCCCACCGTCACGATTCGAAGCTTTGACCAGTTAATTAACGGTCGAATTTCATCCCGTACCGCCGCTTCCTCGGTTCGTACTCTCGCCCGAATTCGCGCCACCCAACCTCGTCGCGCACATATCAATTGCTAGGAAAAAAAGAAAGAAAAAAAGAAGAGAAAAAAAATCACCGCTGTAAATTAGTAAATTTACGTGATACGTGCCATTATTTCTCATAAATTCCGTACAGTATTATTTGATGGGTTAAAAAATTATGAGATTCGTTTTGCAGTAATTTTTTTTTTGAATGAATTTTTACACAAGTAAAACGATGGAATCTCGAGCAGCGTGAGCTTTGTATTTGTGACCGGGGTTGACGGGTGTATCGATGTTGGAGCAGACAGGAATGAGAGATCCGGTGTGAGAAACAAAACAGGCAAGGGTCGTATGTTGTTTAAATAATGGAGGGAGAAATTTGTGGGTAGCTTCGTTGATCGGGCGAAGAAAGCAAGGGGGATTTTTGGAAAACCACGCCGAAGAAACTGGCAGCGAGGCCCTCGCACCGAAATGCACATACACACAGACGCGCGAGGCGGCCGGGATTTCGAGTGAAACCGGAAAAGTAAGAGGACTCTCCCCCTCACCGAGCGAAGATTTAATGCGTGCCAGCCCCTACCGTGTAAACGTCTTTCGAATATACTGCCGCAAATTCCCGTGCATTCGGTGCCATTATAAACCTTCGAATCGGCCTCCCTTTGGTGCCCTCTTGCCCGACTCCTTATACCTCCTCGACCGCCCTCCGCACCTCCCCTTTCTCTTCTCTCCGTCTCCCAGCCCAGTCTGACACCACGAATGGGCTCAATTTTCTTATTTTTCACTCAAACTGTTATTTATTGCACGACCCGCAATGTCACGAGTATTCTTTATCTTGGCAAAACTTCCGTTGAACGAGAATCCCGTGTATTTTCGATTCCGACTTAAGCCGTGGTGGTGTCTTGATGGATGATGATGATACACAGTAAACAAAATTTGTACTTTTTACAAGAAATTATTGTCCACAAAAGTCCACAATTTTTGTATTCGTCAATTTTTATAGTTTTACAAACAAAAGTACAAACTAAAAATCGTCAATGACACAGAAAACAAAAGGACACGTTCGTATATTCAAATAAATGACAAACAAGTTTGTCACTTATTTAACAAAATTATTTTTATGAAATTTTGCATTTCGATTTTACGAAATTATTTTTTACTGTGTATAGGATAAGAGTGGTGAACATAGCCAGGACCTATCGTGTAATTGATTTATTGCTAATGAATGTGGGCCATATTCACCACTTTTGCCCTACACTATTATTGTCTTGACTTTCCGTTTTTCTAATTTCCGCTGACCAATGCATAGCGTCGCCGTAATTCCGCTTGAAAGACTGCAAGCCGAGCGTCGGGTAATGATAATGCTGTTTATTAATATCGATTTTACGGTGCAATCCCGCGATAATTGTCACGAGGCAATAAACGCGAAAATCGCATTAAACGTGGCACATACCGATGCCGCAGCTTCTCGAGACCGTTGGTTAGTCGTAAAATCGCACATACCAGTTCGAGCCGAGAGTGCAGGAAATAACCGTCCACCAGCAACGCGACGCGAGCTGGGATCGTCCACGGGATAGGAGGAGGTGGAGGCATAGCCGGGGCATTAGGATCAATTCGGCCGGGTCGCGTTCAGTCACGGTAATTCCACTTGAAATATCGCCTTTCTGGGATCCGATAGCCCAACAGGCAGGCATACGTCACCGTACGGTTATTAACATTCCTCGTTAGGCAGACATCTAGAGATCGCCCCTCAGCGCGGTACCATCGAGATGAGGGCGCTCCGTCGAGAGCCAAGCCTAACGAACCGATCACTCTAATCGGCGGCTCTCTAGCGATTATTGGAACCAAATCGGAATCGTAGTTATTCCTCTTATTATCGGCGTTCACATTGTTGCTCGTGACGCAGCGGAACAGAAGTCCCGCAAATGTCTCATCCACATCGGGCATCACGTGGGTCTGTTCGGTGGATGTTCGCGTAACGAAGGGTCAACAACGGTAACAGGCTGCAATGGCAAACGGTCCACCGAACTCAGGTTAAAGGTTCAAAGATGCAGGTTCAAAAGTGCCCGGCAGAGAAACATCGGGAAACAGCAACAGGTTTTGTCGCAAGAGAAATCACTGGATCGAAAAGCGATGCTCCGAAGATGAAACGGAGGACGCGAGAGAGAATTCGGAACGGAACAATGAGGGACCAAGGAGGGCTGAACATAGTGACGTGTACACATATCTTGTTTTCTCGTTTTCCAACACTCTTGTCGTGTCCCTCTTTTTTTTTCCCCTATTTACTTGGCTTTCGTTTTGCCTCTCTTAGCTCGATTATCTACAATCCCTGTTTCTCTTTGTCCTCGGGGTTTCACTTTAGTTTCTTCGTCGGGCATTCGGCGTGTAGGTGCGCCGTCGCTGCCGGATACGCCGGGTTGGAAACCTCCTGGTCGTACTTGGTGCTACACACCGTCGGGCGACTGTCACGATAAGACGACGATTTACGGGCTCCGCTCTCCCCGTCTTGCCCCCTCTTTCACTTCACCCTGATGTTCAACCCTTGGGGATAGCCGAGAAACTCCTCCGCACTCTACTCCTTCCTTCCCGTCCGACTAATTCGCATTCGCAGTCACGCCACCCTTTACCTACTCTCTTCTTCTTCGTGTGATTAGCAGTCTCTCCTGTCGCCCTTTATTTCTGCGAAAGAACGACAATTCCTCGGCTACGTTTCCTTACGGACCTCCCCTAATACTGCAGGATTAAATTGTGTTTCGTTTTATCGTAGAAAGTCTTTTGTACCGATTTATAAAAGTTTACATTTATCTATGTCCAATTACTGCACCGTGAAAGATCTCGCGTACTTTCGTGGATCTTCCATCTTCATCGTGGTACCGTGTGGCGGGAAATTGATAGATTGGAACTGGTTCGTAGTGAAATCGATACTGCAGAGTATAGGCAGCGTGTACGTTGAGGGTTCATACCGATGCGGTAAATAGTACAACCGTCGGAGTCTTTGGAAACGACATTCTCGCGGTTTCGTCGGAACACCTTGACTTCTTTCTGGCCATACGATCGGATTTATAGTACCAAGTTTGAACTTACCTTCGAACTTCGATTACTCTCTTAGTGTAGAATGTATACTAAAGGTCCCAACGATTGGCAATGATGGAAAGTCTGGTCTTCGAGTCATTTATAACGATAGATGAGAATAATTATTTTTTAAAGTAACTAAAACAGTTAAAAAGGTATATTAACTTGAATTGGAACTTTATTTTCTGATTAGCGTTTGATCTTCAGTTCGGACTTGGGACGAACTACGTAAATTTGGTTCTCAATATTGTTGACGAAATATTAAAAATTCCTGCCAGATGTCTAGTTGAAATAACGGAAAATCTACAAAAAAAAAAAAAAAATCGCATTCACATCTTCACTCGTCAAAGTCAGCGAAGGGATTTGTGAAAAAAGCAGCTGGAGGAGATTACACTCGGTCGTATACAAATCCGACGAAAAGCGAGTGACGGTAGAGGGATGAAAAATGAATGGACGAGAGTCCGAGGATTTTGGTCCGACCGTTGATGGAGTGTCAAAGGTATTATTTTTTTCAGGATGAAGATTGATATCTGGACGTATAAATGGATATGTATTTTTGGAATGTATCTATGAAAACTTCGGTGGAGCCTATCCACCCCTCTCCGGCCGTGATACTCTGCACACCAGCGGTAACTGGGTTGTAGGGTAACGTTGATCTCCCGGCAGAGAGCACTTCATTTCCTGCGCTGTCGCTTCCCGCTCGAGAACATTGCCGGATGCAAATCAAGCGGTGCCAGTCCTTCACCTGGATTTTGCTCTTGCTACTTCTAATATAGTCTTATACGCCCCTCTAGCCATAATACGGAACGCCCTTTATGAGCTTCTTGCAATATCTCGATAGCTCTCTGTTCTTATTGTCGCGAGCGTTAACTTGTGGCGCCAGTCGTTCGTTATTCGTTTCAAGTCCTCACGGATATATTTTTCTCTTCTTTTTCTTTGAAGCTCTCTTCTTTCGATTTAAGCTCTCGGCCAAGTTCCAATTTGATTTTTCAGCCATTAAGACAAAATTGGTGGTCCGGTTGATTGAGCGGTGTAACATATTTACATCTCTATATTCTAATATAAATGTCCATTATACGAGTATTTTTCTGTGTCGATTGTTATACATACGAACCTCGCCGTCGACCACCGGAAGCTACTGCCAATGTAAACCGGGGGGGGGGAATGGTATGCCGTGTAAAACGGGAAAATTTACCACCAAATGCTTCGATGCTGTGGGCAACAACTCCTCCCGTTAGTAGGGAAGATTGGTATATAAGACAGAGCCATATTAATCAGGGTAGTTCAGTTAACATCGAACCGTTGTACGGACAACGTCGGGCTACACGCCCATCAACTCATCGAAGCCAGATATATTAAAAGTCAGAGTTCATAGCTCGTATGGCTTTTCAATGGAAACTGAGTTTTCATATAATTCAAATTTATAAGTGTGGTTATTTGTAAAATCAGTTGTAACAACATACCTAATTATCATGTATAAATAAATAATGTGAGTATATGAAACTTTTGTCTCCTCGTCATACAGGACATTAACCCCGACTACACAATCTTGAGTAACCGCGTCGAGTGTCATAGACAGCGATCGTCTAAAACCATAAAACTGTAGTGCAAATAGGCGAGCTTTCCGTCCCCGATGTAAAGGGCTGCCCTCTCTTGACCCGAAAGGCGAAACCGATAGTGTTGCTCTTTCCCTTGCACGCTCACGAGTTGAGCTGCACGTAACGGTGGTGTTCGATTACAATAAAAAAAAATTAAAAAATGAATCATGCGTTGGATGTTCGAAGGCGTTAGCGTCAACTTCGCGAATATTTCGACAAAAAATTACGTACCGTGTATATACGCTGCCGTAATGCGGTGTTTCTGCAAGACGGCACGTAACGCCGAGCTTCATGGGAACCAAGATAAGCTGCGCATAGTCGGCCCGACGTTCGCTGCAGCATTCATGCCACATCAGCATCGGAATCCACGGGCAAGTGGCGTCGACGTACTCAAAACTTATAATTACAAAATGGCGATCGTAAAAGTTAACTGGCAAATGAAAGAAAAAGTTGAAACGATCCGTCCCCTCGTCGATTAGTTAAAAGTTTCCAATTTATCGCATTGGCAAACCTCTTACCGGCTCGCGCATACGCGATGAAATACACGAGTCCGTCGTCGTTTCCCCTCGTTCATAACATTTTTTCCGGACGGCCCAAGTTCACATACAAAAAAAAAAGTGAAAAAATAATGCGATCAAGATAATAATAATATTAACTAAAGAAGAGCGGAATAGAATGGAATCCCGGTTATAAAACGAACGATTTTCACCAATTTTTCACGGTAAATAAATCCAAAGTGAAGGACATAGGTCTGCCCTGCTCTCCGATTGCATTTATTGTTTATCTTTTGCTACCGTCAATCGAAACATCGCATCCACAGCACCGAATTACATTGTTACAGATCGAATGCGATTCAATGGGGTTACACGCCTTCGGGCGTTGCACGCCCACCAAATTTCATCCGCCAGTGCGCGCACCAGCAAATACAACATAATTCATCGAACCAAAAACACCCTTCAGACAATCGTCATCCCGATACTTGTTACTTTGTTTTCCGGTTTTAATCCGACAGTTGCAGCTTTTATAAAGAAAATTCAACTATTCTCGCAAAAAGCAGGCTTCATCCGCTATCCAAAGCGATCCGGCATTGATAGGCCGATTTCCTCGAAGGGTAGCACATCGAAATACTGCCTCATACCGACGAAGTCGCTCACAGTTTGCACACCGGTCCGGTCTATCTATCAACTTCGTGCATCACTGTACGGGTTTGTTCACAATTCCATCGGATAACAATCCGCGCGAGTCCGTAGACTCGACTGTTCATCGTCCCCGCGAGTCAGACTCCTAACTCTGTAAATACAAAAAATCGTATTTACACAGAAGTCACGAAGAATGCTGAAACTTCGCGCCGCATCTCCGCCATTCTTGAGACCGCCATTCAGAGCCGTTTGTCAAGAAAATTATAGTTCAAAACTGCGTTACTGCAGTTTATTGACCGAAACGACAGTTCCTCGAATAACCCTCCGAGCGAGAGCTTTCTGCGAGTTGAAAATGAAATTAAAATTTACACGATAAGCATGAAATCGGTGCTGTGCCGGTAAAAACCTATTTAAAAAAGGGGGATGAATCTTCGAACTAGAACTGAAGGGTTGAAGGGACGAAAAACCTTAAATTTTTCAGATTTTTCGGCTTTACGACCCACCCCCCCCCCCCCCCCCCCCCTCCACAACATGAGCATTCAACACTGATTAACGAAATATTCGTTCGGAGGGAGGTTTGTTACGAAAGTCGAGTTTGTTGTGGCTGAACGAGCCGAGCCAGAGGGCTGGTGTTCGGGCCGCGTGCGGCTAACTGGGAATTAAGGTTGTTCCGGTAAAGCCGCAGACGCCGATACTGCGAGGTTGTGGTTGGGTTTTGTTGGCCGGTAGGTAGTATCGCAGTCTGGTAGTATCGCTGGTTGGGGTAGTTGAGCGGAGGAAGGGTGACGAGTTTAACCGTGTCGTTACAGAACAGCAGCAACAGCAGCAGCAGCAGCGAGAGGAGCATCAGCATCGGCAACGTAGGGTCGTTTAGTGGATGACCGGTAGTTGACTTTGGTATTAGCCCTGGGGGTTCGAGCCAGTGAGAAAAGGGGGCGCGACACCAGTGGAGGTACGGTAACAGGCCTGAACAGCCTCGAATCACTTGGCTCTGTCATTAAGCTTTAAAATCGCTTGAGCCTCTTCGTTGCGCTTTCGCTCACTCGTCCGCTCGGTTGGTTTAAAGTCCAAACTGTATACCATGCTTTCCCTTAACTGAGGGCCTCTTTGACGCTATTTTACAATCAGTCTAGCATATAATTATCGTGCCAGTTACAAAGATGGGAGCACTGGGGCGTGAGTAAGTCATTGAAAATGTAGAAGAAGAAGAAGAGAAGGACGAGCCAAGAGTTGGGAGCGCAATTAGAAAAGTACACTCCTCTGACCTGGACTCCGCCTTTTAGGTGTCTCTTTGAATATCCGGCACTACTCACGCTCATTAGATAGACTCGATTTACGAAATCTTTACTAAAAGTTTACTGCAGTGTAGTACTCATTTGAAAAGCGCGTTCCCTCTTTTACGCTAATGACATTGCCCACACGGCGATCGCGCCACAGATTTCCACCTTGGAGTTCGATCTCGATCCTTCACCGTTACGATATTGTCTACAATCGCAGATCCTCGCTCAACTGCGATTGCATAACCGTTATTGGAATTAATTTATCCCGCGTTTGTAGGGGCTAGACACGGATCCGTGTAATGGAGAGTTGACCTCAAAGGTTTGCGAGGCTTGCAGCGAGATATAAAATTGTCTAGAGGTATTTTTTTTTATTTGCTCTCGTGAGTACCGATAAGACGGTGAGTTCTTACGCGCGTACCAACGGGCTCACAGCAACTTGAACCTCGGCGGTCCGTTAACTTTTCAGATTTAATTGGTGTGTTAGCCCAGGGACCTCAAACTCGAGTCATGAAGTTATTAATTTTGCAAAGAATAAAACAAAAATGATCGAGTATAAGATAAACGTGATGCGAAGGACAGCGGTAGCGGATGAGCGAGGATATAGGATTGGGTTATAAAGTCTCCTCGAGAGAAGTAATGGCCGACGTTTAGTCAGCCGCGAGCAAGTAGTGGAAACTTTGTCCAGAGCGCCCTCTTACTCTTTCCCTCCGGCTCTCTCTCGCTCTCTCGGACTCGGACCGCGTAACTTAACCAGCGCGAAGGGAAACTTCTCTCCGTAAGCGGATTAGGGTTACTGAGGATTAGAGGGCAGCTGGATTGGCCCGTTCTCTGTTTCACCCTACCGGTCCGATAGCCCGTCTTCTCCCTTCATCTTCCGAGCTCTCGTAACGTAGTGGTCACACGGCTCTCCCTGCTTCAGGTAACTGTTAACACGGTAAACTGTCCCAATGCAGCAAACGGACAATACAACCGACCGGCCGCTATAGTCATCTCAGCGCCATAGCAATCCACGTTGCCTATCGCGGACTTGTAATTGTCAACCGATTTGCTCGACAATCAATCGAGCTCTTGAAACAACGAAACAAAATGGTTGTGAAACAGAAGAGAGTAGCTGCGACTCTCGAATAAAAAATGGTTCTTATTCGATAAAATTAAACTTATTTCGTCAACGGCAAATACATGAAGTTAGACATAATACGGCTTCTCTCGTAGCTTGCAGCCCGAGGACGTGAGCATTCGCAGGATCAAAAAAATAGAAAAAGGGCCCACAGCACTGGCGCAAAGTGCAAACTGAAAGGTTTGGAGCGCAGCACAATCTTTATATTCTTCTCCCGTCCGTGGATCGGGAGGGGGTAGAAAAAGGTTGAAAATCGTGACGCATTCCAGACGAGAGCGTGTGCTCGCGGAATCGCTGCCAGTCGCTGTCTCTCGTTCGCGGGCTCGCAGAGGAAGAGCCTCACGTTCGGAAACGTGTGTGGAAGTCGGTTACACACAACGTGTGTACACCACTCGCACGCTCCCCGGCTCATCGATAAAAGGAAGATGGGCCGCTGGTCGCCGATGCCGAGATTCTCCCGTACGGCGAAAGAAAGAGAAACAGAGAATTGGAATCTCGAGTGGGTGTTCGACGTCGGTGAGAACGAAACTACGAATTCCGAACTCGTTCGCGTCGATGCGGTTACCGTACATCCACTTCGGGATCCACACGGACCACTCGCCGTGGTAATTTCGGAGTGTACTGCTTCGCTATAAAAGCAAAAGTTACGATATAACTACCAACTCCAACTATGGATCGCCCCGAGGTCTCTCAATTACTCCACCACGTTCATTGCCGATACTCGTCGAGCATTATTTGTTTCTTCACTCCAAGCGGACGATAAAAATCCTGTCGACACGCAATTGCACGGTCTGTGCTCCGTAGAATTGGTATTTCAGACAAGTCGTTTGCAGATTTCGTAGAACGTAATAAAAAAAATTGTAACCCAGACGAAGGGCTATGGAATATTAATTTCTCGATCGGAAGTGATGAATTTCCGGTATGACGTCACTTACGGTGGAAAAGTTAGATTTTCAAACCAGAATTAACGTATTTCCGGGTGAACAATGAGATCTTGGAATAATCAAGGGCTGGGAGGCCTCTAGGGGGATCCCGTGCATTTATGAAAGTTCGGACAGTCATACTAAAATATATACAGTAGAACCTCGATTATCTGAACCAATTGGGGCTGAGACCAGTTCGGATTGACGATTATTCGGATAATCGAGGTATGAATAAAAAATATTATGATAACATACGTAATGAATATGAGTTTTTTAAAATATAAATTTGCATACAAACATTATATATGTACTTTAGATTATATTATTAAACGCTTATTTTAAGCATTCTTTTTGATAAAGTCGTCAATGTGTTTGGTCGTATAAGTGCATGATACAAACTTCCACATGCCTGCAAGAAAGTAACGCTTGACCATATGTAACAACGAAATTTGGCGGCATGGTTCGAATAATAAAGATTCGGATAAAATAAATTCCTGTTCGGCTAATAGAAATTTGGGTAAAATAAATTGCCGTTCGGATAATCAAGGCTCGAAAAATCGAGGTTCTACTGTATATAAGATCATTATTATTTCCTTATATTTTGCTAAATAATCGCTGTACGTACTTGTACTCTTCAACTTTTATTTATATCGGTCAATGTTAGTCCATCAGATTTGAGCGTCGCGTGATTTGTACTTTCGCGTAAGCACGTTTATTGTTGCGCTGAAACAAATTTTCTAAATCCAAGCATTTTTTTTCTTTGAGTGACAGTTCTGAAAAAAAAAAACCTACCAAAACATAAATTCGACAGAATTTTTCCGCGGACAATAGAAATCGATGAAGCCATTTTCTGTGCATGACATGTGAGTGGGGTAGGAGGTGCAGGGTTGGAAAAAAAAAACGTGCACCCCTCGGAGAGAACACGTACACGATCGCCACTTAATCGAAGTTCCACTGCCGGCTTTCCGCGCCAGTATTATCCTGGAACATAAATCGTATTTCTTGCCCGTTGGCGTTTCGGGGTCAACCTCGAACTCTGACTGCTTCCCCACCGGAGCGGCCCATGATTTATACGCACGACGTAGCGGCCCGACTTCGAATCAGTGCGACACGAAATTCGCGAGTGAACTCCGTCGTTTTCATCTGCCCGAAATTACGCTCCCGATATCGCGCGGCGCGAACCGACAATTGTTTTATTTTATTTTTAATTCCTCATAGATGAAGCTATATTTTCGTAAAAAAAAAAAAAAAATCGGGATTTCAATGTCAGAGTACTTGAAATAGTTTGAAACGTCAAGAAATGCGATTTTTTTTTTGCTGAGATCCGAATGTATGTATGTGATCGATTTGTATCGTTTAAAACGACTACAAGTCGGAAATGGCTTGAGATGGCGAGTTGAAATTTAGCACATCAGAAGAGTGGTCACGTTTTTTTTTCCCTCGGCGCAAGTTTCATGACGATTGAGGCCCGATTAGAGACTGTATGCGATTTTTAAAATTTTTTACAGAAAAGTGTGGTAGCTCGTAATTTTCGTAAATTTTGAGTTATCGTCCTAAAACTGCATACATATACACCTCTTTTATTGAGAGGCTGAGGTTTTATTGAAAGCACAGATGTTTCTGGGTTCCCGCGCGGCAATTCATTTTCGAAATTACATGGAGAGAGAAACCACGAAGAGAAGAAATTCTTTCGGCGAATGTTTAAACGGGTAATTGAGAACATGCGTGTTCAACCCCTTTTTTCCGGCCCGAGGCTTAGCGGACAAATATTTACTTCGTCAACCTGTACGACTTTCTGCGCGAGACGAGAGGGCAAATACTGGAGTGCCGGAGATACAATTGACGATTGCAAGTACGTTCGGAGATTTATTTTGCGACCGCGAGTTTCGTTTTCGCACGAAAATATTTTTTAACCAACGCCCAAAGTGGGCAATTCATTGATTACACGACGAAAATATGCAAAAAATTGACAATCATGATCCAAACATTATTATATATATTATCATTTCTGGAAATTATAATTGATTTAAAAAAAAAAGTATTGTCTTTAGTAAATAGCGCACCGATCGAGATATCAAGGGCGAAAATAAAATGTCCTTTCGTCCGAAATATCACCAATCTCAAAGAAAATAGAGAATAACAGTTTTTTTACCGAGCGCGGAATTTCGCGTAGCCGCCGATATGAATTGCATGAACTTCGGAGAGTAATATGTCGACGATATTTCGACGACAGGATAATAATTAGTGGGAACCACGACGTAACACTAACCGCAGGACTGTTATGCGCCGGGACCGTTCGCGTTCGTTTTATCGGAACTTATCGCACCGTGATTTATGCAGCGGGCGTAAAGTAAGTGCAGCAGGGTTATATAGCTCAGGAGTGTTACTTTGTTGTTAAACGGAAGTTGTCGTCGGTCGTTCCGGGCAACTTCCGCGTGGAAAAGCATCGGAGACTCCTGAAACGGTTGATACAGACGCGTCGGACGAAAGCCGCGAGACTTAAGCGCCGTGCGAAACGGTTTGGCGGTAACTTCATGCTGTTTACCTATGCATTACGCGCGGCGGTGGAGGAAGCACGGCGAACGAGCGACACGCAATCCCTTCGAGGTGTTCCGGAAGCCGCAATGGCAATTCCGCGAAACGCAGGAACCGCTGGTGTGTTGCTTAACAGCCCGAAATCACCGCCGACTCGCCAACGTTATTCCGGAAGTCGGGCATTCGAAAACTCGGAAGCGGAAATGGATGGATGGGGGAAATATGCTGGAACCAGAGATGGGGGCGTCGATCGGCGGAGAGGGGGGGGGGGGGGGGGGGGGGGGGGGGGGGTATTCGATATGTGTGGACGAAGTTGCTCCGAAATAATAAATTCGACGTGCATTAACATTATCCCAAATGTCACGATATCTTTTTTGACCCAAAAATCGTAAAGGAATATATTTTTTAACACCCGACTGCCCGCTAGGTAAAAAATACGGGAGTTATGCGCTTCACTGAGGCCCCCCGATTTTACTGTTTTCGTTGTCTCCAGTGTTTGTCGGAACGACTGTCTCTTGACAGAATTTGGCACACGAGTCTGTTTCTGCGACGCTAACAATTTGTTATTCACGAGAAAAGATTGTCGCCCTTAGGGTAGAAAAAATTGATTACGGTTCTTGTTACCGACCGAGCCCGGTTGGTACGAGATTCCGTAACTCCTTGAAAAGCAAAAAAAATAAAAAATTCACAAGCCTGGAACTGCCTCGACACGAGAGACTGGGGTCTGCCTGGGGTTAATATTCCATCCGAGAGTCGCTGGGGCTTTAAAAATGGAGTAAGAGGCGAAGGGTATTGGGAACGGATGGTGGGTTCGATGAGGCCGAGACTTTCGCAACTCACGCTCATTGAGAAGAGTCACGTAACCGGGCCCCATCATTAAGAATACTTGCCGACGTCTCGTTAGCCGTCGAGGGACGACAGTCACGAGGCATATATATACCTTTGCTCGTAACTTTTTCTCCTTCCATCATTTGTGTGCTTTAAAAAAAAAAAAAAAAAAATGATTTTTTCCTCCCAAAGCCTTCTTACAACTTTCTCATCCGGTTAGAGTAAACTTCCCCCGCCCCGTAGTTACGATGGAAGAATTTTTTATTTTTCTTCCGCGTGCCCATCGATTGCCTAAAACTCATTTTTAATCTCATAATTTGAAGCTTAAAAAAAAAACATTGTTTGAACGATCCGCAACCCGTTCAAGCTCTTCGGGGGGTGGGGGAAATAAAAATAACGGCACTTGCTCGGACAGTAATCCTGAGAAGAGGTTGAGTAGCATATTTCGCTTGTGCAAACACCCTCGGTAGAGCGAAAAGGCAATAAAAAAGAAAAAGAATGCAGAAAAAAAAAAGGAGAAGCCATTATGCCGGGCGGCATGCGAATCCGTGCAATAGGCGCTCTTTAATTTGCATAACTTATGCGAAACGGTTGGAAGATGCAGAAAACAGGACGAGAGGTCTAGCCCGAGCGCTCGGCAGTGGGTAACGTGAAAAATGGTAAATAAAATAGGAAGGAGGAGGCAAGGAAGCGGTCCTGTGAAAAATAACAGAACCGCCAGGTCACGGAGAGGGCGAAGGATGGGTACACGAGGAAGCGCAACAAAATAGGAATGAGAAGGGGAAAAATAAAAGAGAAAAAGAGAAAACGACAAGTGGCGCGTAAAAGTAGGGAAAACGGCCGAGACACAGACGTAGATCCGGAGAAAAATACGAGACCTTCTATATAAGAAAGGTTTCCACTTCATAAAACTATAGGGCGCAGCCGGAGAGCCTGGGCGGTTTAGCTGACAAATTTATGAACCACTTACGCTTACGTGTACGCGAGATTCATATTTGCCCGTTGCCGAAGACTTTACTATACGTTCGCAAGAACCGTGGAAGGGAGAGAGAAAATGCGGCCTGCTGCGGCCCTCAAAGCGAACCACGAATCGTGCTTCGTAACGGGAAATATACCCTCGTAAGTAAAGCGATCTGCCATTAAAATTGTTTCGACCTTGTCGAACGAGCGGACGAAACATGCACGAAGTGTAATAAATTTGTCCCGGTAATATTGTCAATTTTCAGTGTTATATTCGTTATACGCCAACATTATCCGCGATATTACCCGATTCTGCGTTACGGTCGATGAAAATTTGATTCTAGAGTTAAAGCCCAAGATTGCCTTAATATTTTGGCCGTGAAATCCTCAGAGGTTTCTCTTTCGTTCGATCTCTGCCTCTCTGTCCTTTCGTTCGATTTCTGCCTACAAACTTTATTGATCGATCGATGGAGAACCGAGAGGGAAATAAATAATAAGTAGGGTTGGGTCAAACCGCTCGACCCATCTTTGCGCGTTACCAGTTGCCATTCTTTTTTTTTTTTGAGCTCTGGATTAATCAAAATCGATTGCCAATTAATAAGCCCGCAATTTCCAAAGCAAGTCAAGTCTTCCATATCAGGTTCTCCGATTCGAGCCGAAAATGGCGCAAAGTCGATCCAGCACTTGCATTGCCCGATGATTGAAAATACTGTCGCAGTAGTCACCGGGCCGTTTTTGTCAACAATGGCAAAATTCCACCTGGGTTAGTTTGTCGCACACCCCGGCAAAAGTAATAATCCCCCCATTGTGCGTGGCGGATAGTTGGCAACGAATATAGTCTTGCCGCACCGAGGTAGAAATCCGTTCGCCGTGTTTACGCGGATGCACAGCTGTACGCTATTGCCAAATCTCGCCTAGCGGAATAGGTGTATACCGAAAGAGATTTGGAGGCTGCTGCGCTCGTTTACCTTTCGTTTCAGTCTGCCAACGATATTATCCGATAGCGTGCAGTTAGCACACGCCAGCGCAGCCGTTCCCTCCACCTCTGTATCTCTCCATCTCCTCGCCCACCAACAGATTACCAAACTATTATCCGGAATTAACTCGCAGCCACCAAACGTTACCCTGATTCAGTGTCTGCGCTATGCAAATAACCGTAACAACGCCCGTATTGAGCATGCATGCTCATTCTCTTCCGCCGGTCCGATAAGAAAATAAAAATTAATTCCATCCAACGGATTAACCAACGGCTGGTAATTTTTAGGGGGCAGCGGGCGAATATCCTACCATCATTAAAAGAAGTATATTTTAATGAAATTCTGATCGAAAAACTTTCATTGGGATGCATTAACGTTCGTCCCAGACTTCCAATCCTTATTGTTATTTTATTTATTGGATCCTGGGAGTTTCTATTCCCCTAAGGACGGAAAACTTACAGCAGTCGAAAAGTACAGAAAATTGAGTGAGTAGAGAGAATAGTGACATAAATATGGCAGTTGCATCGAAGGTGAACACACTGTTAAAAATTTCTGTTTGACAATTCGTAAAATTTATATGCAGTTTTATGCATATACAATATATGAAATTTCATTGACACGTATGTGAGAATATTGCGTTATCGGTATATTGAAAACAATATTATTTCTATAATTTTTGTAATAATAACATTGTTTTAATAATACAGGTCTTGCATTTAAGATTACTTTATTAAAATTCAAATACAATGTAGATAAATTTTAATTTCATATGCCGAGGTTGTCTATTTCATATAACGTATATTAAACGTGTTGTAAATTTCATAATATTGTTAGCAGTGCAGAAGGCGTGAAATACAGATAAGCCAAAGAAAATAATTGTAAATATAAGATTAACAGGATTATTATCGCTGTGAAGCACTAAGCAACGGAGAGCATTATTATTATTATTATTTTGAAGAACTGTATTGAACGAACGGTGATATCGGTGTTTAATTATGCAAAAATCAGACCGGACGGTGTTCGCCCGCTCTCCCCTGTGTGTCTCACCGTTGGCAAACACGTCGCTCCTCGGATGTACGAACGCGAGAAGCAGCGTGGAATTATCGTGGAAAGAGCAGAGTTTACCGAAGCAAAAGCGTCCGGGCGAGCGGAGACGCAGGTGTCCATGAGTACTGGCGAACGGCGACCGCGATATATCATCTTCGTGTCTGCGTAGTTCAGGAATGAAGCTCGGTCACCGAGGGCTGCTAAATAATTTGCATGAAATATTCCTGTACCTCCGGTTACCTCCTCGTTCGCTTGAGTCGTCCGTAGGGTCGTTCATTTTCCCAAAGATGGACGCTCGTGAAACACGTCGCTGGCCTCAACCAATCTCTTTGTCATCAGCCCGAATCTTCTTCATGACATACAACCACCCCTTCCGCACAAACCTCGCACCCTCCGCCATCTTCGTCCCGTCCGAGCTTCGCTGCCAGTAGCCGCCATCTTGTTTTTTAACCCTTTCTATATCGGAGGCGAAAGATCCATCGAGATTATTAAAGATCAAAATGGCGGAGCTTCGCCGTACGCCGAAGAGGATGTACGCGTATTCTCGTGATTCTTGCAAGCCGAAACGGCTGTCAGTTCGCGAGATTGAATAAAAAATAAAGAGAAAAACAATCAACGCAAGAAGCGGGGGTAAAAAGGGATGCTAGAACGTCGGGAGTTGGCGGCTAGCAGTATGTCAGCGTCTCGAGCAGGATTGAAAAAGAGCTGTCTCCTCTCGGGTGGAAATAATTAAAATTCGGCAGTTCCTTCCGAGCCATTAGATCCAGGTCGAAGCTTCGTCGTCTTATACAGCTTCCCGCCGGTCCCCCGGCGATAGCCTCGTCGATCTTCGGCTTCCCGCCCACCCGCCTCGCCACCCCGCCGACCCTTAAAAAAAAGCCCGGCTTCGGCTACACTACCCCGAGCACACCGATTTTTCTTGTTCTCCTTTCGACGTGAGCAACGCGCCTGCACCGAGAATCGATCCGCTTTGTATGCGAGACGGGTCGCCGTCTTTGATTACTCACGTGCGCCATTTAACACGGAATTGATTCTTATTAGGCTCAACCTGCCGATTCCCCGCTGAGAAAACTCGTCACGCCCTCAGGCCGGCAGCCTTCGGGGCTGCCTTATGGAGCCGGACTTTTTCTCATTATTCTCTAACCCTCGGAGGAAGAATACCCCAAAGTCCCCTCGTGAGAAGACGCTAGTCAACGAGGAGTTCGAGGCATCCAATCGGAACAGAAAAATCTATGTCACGAAATATATTGAAACTCCGATGAAAGGTATCGCTGTAATCTTTGTCTGTTCGGTTATTGGACGAAGCTGACTGAAGCAAGAGTGAAGTAGGACACACTTCCTGAGGAACCCCAATACCGCCGGAAATTTAATTAAGGAAGGTTTTCTTTCAGTTTGATGCTGCGTCAAAACTACCGTCGAAATATGTGGGAGACGATTTTTTTCTTTGAGCTCGTCAATTCTAAAAAAATAACAAAACTAAAAATAAAGATTTCGCAGTTCTTTCGCGTGTTGGTTTCTTATTCGTAATTCCCCTGGGGTGTAGTAGTAATAAGTGTGCGTTAACGATGCATTCGCGACCGTTACGGATTTTAAACATTTATCATTGCAGCCACATAATGTCAACGGGCCATCGACCGAACTCCTTCAGACCGGGTTTTCTTTTATTTGGACTTAGATGTGAGTGCAGTTTTTTTGCGTTGGAATGGTGTACACACTTTTGTTCTTCTTCGTTCAACATTCCGTTTGGATGTTGATATGTGGTGCGTGTTGGATGTTTGCGTCTTCGGGTGGTGTTTTGTGCAGGTTGCACGCATAGCTGTTGAATGTTTGCCAGCTGATTGAATGCGAATCGTTTATTGAGTTGTTGCGTTCTTCTTGTTATACACTGCAAAAAAATGTTGTTTGAAAATTAATGAACGGTATTGGAAGCTTTCTTACATAAACTGTTTCTGAAATTTCGAACACATGTGCGTTGCAATTTTACAGTAAAATTTGTATTTTTAATTGAAATCTTTGTAAATTTTAGGCAAAAGATTTGTTATTTTAATATCTGGTATTTTAATTTTACAAAACAAAAAAGTACATTAATGTTGAATTAATGTAAGTAATGTAAGGAAATTCCAATTTCCAGTATATTAAATTTACAATTTACTTCTACGGTGTACGAGTGATGCTAGTTGCTTCATATAGTAGTGATTTCCGTATGTTGTGTAGCGGGTTATTACGACCCTGGGATGTATTTAGTTCAAAGATCTTTCATAAAATCGCGAGCTGACAATTCCGCTTATTAAATTTGACTGCAATCACTTTCCCATTGAAAATTACTAATAGCGAGTAATCAGTGAGTTCGATGCCCATAATACGAGACACAGCCCAGCAGTCTCGAGAGATGCAGGGCAAAGGAGAAGCAAGGGGTGCGCGCGAGACAAACGAGAAGGTGCGCGATAAAGACGAGTGTAAATGGGGGTCACGGCGTGTAGCTCCGGGCCCCGGGGGGGTTTTCCGCTATTCGTGGCAAGCAAAGCGCCGTCAACGAACCTCCACTTTGGCTCGAACTCAAAAACTTTTGAGCAACACCATCGGTCTTCGTTATTGTTTCGGCGATGGCGAGAGGCTCTCCGGCTGCCGGTTATCGCTGGGGGCCAACTCCTCCTAACTGGTATTAACCCTCGGTAACGATCCGCATCCCGATAAACAAAGGACAAACGCCCCTCGCATGATAAGCACACAAGACTTAACATCAATGAGGATTCCTCGATTTGTCGTTTTAGCGTAAGAGCGTGATAAATGAACATTGAAATGTTACCAATCTATGGTAAAAATATTTTGTCGCAAGTCACTTGTACTTTGTTTATGGTAAAATTGATCGTAAATAAAACTATAGACAGTTTCTATAAGCTATGGAAAAATGTCTGTTTGTGCCAGTTCACAAAGGCAATTTGTTCGATGGGCGAGTTATTGATTCAAGAGAGAAGGCGTCGGATCGATAATTCCAATTACCATGACCGGCCCGCGTCAATTAATGAGGCGAAGAGACCTTCCAGATACCCTCGATTTTAATAAGTTTGTTATTAGATCTGCCCGGACGAAGGGCTCATCGCGATTCAATATCTCAATCCTATGTCCGTAGAGCCGGGAGAAAGTATAGTGCTGCGGATAAGTATTCCGGTAAATGAGAGAAGGGACTTTGGGATTGGGTTAAGCGAAGTTTAATCAAATTCGCAATCCAATCGAAGGACAGGAAATGCCTGGCCGAGACGAGCTCCGAAGTTGCAGGTCGGTTCGAGTTGTACAGGGATAAAAGCTCCGGGTCGATCCGCCGCCAGGCGGAATCGTGTTTCGGAATTGCTGCGGAGGGATAGAGTTCGTGAAACTTGGCGTTAACCCCCCCTCTCCGCGTATCCCGGGATGTTCACCTACTGGTGGTTTCAATGGATTTCGGTATTCGTCCGGGTTCTCGCCCAACGAACAACGTTGAGGTGCAGATTCACCCTCGGAATCCCCTCGGTATTTCTTGATTATACCAATCATATTCAATGGGACACTCATTCGTGTGGCGAAATCTTTATCCGCTTTCATTCGAGTCGAGTTACCAAGTTTCCAGCCAAATACGACCACTATCTCAGCGATATTGCTGCTCGAAAATGAAATTTGATTAAATCTTGAGAAAAAAAAAAAAAAAAAAGTAAACGGAAATAAGAAATACGTGTGCATAGAGAAGGAGGTGCATTTTACGAGGGTTGCGAAAAGAGGGCGACGGGCCGCGAGGATCAGAATAAGAAAGTAAGTGAAATCGTGGAAATCGCGGGGGCACGACTATCGAGAGGAAATGATGAAAGCTCGGGCGCTCCGGTTTAACGTACCGAGCACGTCATAAAGCAGATTCAATTTAAATTCTAATGCCGACCGCCGCCGCGGTGAGCCTCGGCGCTAGTGCGCCTGCGTCGTAGATCCGGGGGCGCTCCTGACAGCGGCTTTTACTTTTACGACTACGCTATTTTACGGTAAGCGCAATTTCCGAAAACCATTAATATCCATCGTTGCGGTGGATTTTCATTACGAGCGCACTCTCTCTTTGCTCTCCTCTCGCGATCGTCTCCTCTGCTATCATTTATCTCGGGCGCGATCGCGTGCATCGATACTTGCCAGACGAACTCTTTGAGCAGCATTTCTTTTTTTTTTTTTTTCGTGTCTATCGAACGCGGGACTTACACCGGAAGTCATGGATCCACCGATGAGAGCAATCGGTGAACCGTTGTTGCAACCCAACGGGTCGGTCCGAAAAGCCATCACTGCCTGACCACTGGACCACGCAACACTAAACGGTTTCTGGACAACCTACCATCGTCAACGTCCGTTTCTGTTACGGTCTTACCCAACCAAACTGTCGTTCCTCCTCCTCGTTCACACACACGACTCTACCGTTTTCTCTCGTTCGACCTTTCTCGAGCACATCGCCAAGTTTCGTGCGGAAACCCGGCCAACAAAGTTTATTCAACCCTCAGGGTTTCACGGTGGGATAACTCCCCTCGCCGAATTCGGAACACGTTCACGAACGATCGCCACCCGATCCATCTATGACTATCCCGAGGAATTCTAAATAGACGTACCGACCCTCCCCGACACTGCCGCCGTATATACTTCCGGTTTCGATCTACGTGCCGCAGTGCCAATTCGAATTTAATGACCCTAATGACGCCAACCCGAACGGTCTTCGAATCGGTCAGTCATCGTTATCGGTATTCGTAGTCACCATTTCGGTGGAGCCTCTTCAATCGAAAAAGGTTTACGCTTCCCGTGGAATCATTATTTATTTATATTTCTTAAATAAGAAATAAAAATAAAAAGGAATGCTTATTTTTTTTTTGCCTTTTTTCATTTCTTTTTTTTATCACTTGGGCGAAATAAAGACGAAGGGAATTAAAGGAATTGTGGAACACGCGCAATGTTGCGTATGAACTGAGCTGCGATTAAAGTCTGCGCCGTAGAGCCGCTCCGCTTTATATATATATATATATCTGTGCGTCAATTGAGTATAAACAGCTTAAAGCAACGACTTGTACAGTGACCACACGGCTATTGCGTAGTAACGACTCCGGGGTGGACGTAACAATACTCTAAAAGGTACGAAGATATGACGTGATGAGGAGGAGCCGAGGGAGCACGTACAGTTGCAATTGTCTGACCACTACGCGCCGTTACCCCTAGCTCCGCAGTCCTCGTTCGACCTGGCTATCCGCACTCGGTTCACTGGCTTTGTACTGTACCAGCGACTGTTGTACTAGCCAACGGGCTTAATGCAGTGTAATATTCTCGCATGCGTATTGCAAATTGCTTCCGCTTTCGAGATAATGTATAAACAGCTCCTAGAAACACATCTACACACAATTGTCCAGTCGAGAGAAGGCAGTGAAGCATGAACTCGTCTGTTGCGGTTATCATTTTATTTATTTAAATTTTATTATGTCGACCCTCTTTGCACCAATCGAGGATAGTGCAAAAAGTTATCATTTAGGAATGGTAACATTTTTATGTCTCTACACTAAACAAAAAAACAAAAAAGAAAAAAATGCTTCAGTGCAAAATGCTTCAATTCCAGTAACTTTTGCACGAAATTAAACAGATATGGAATAGAAAAGAAGAAAGTAAAATGTACAAAAATCGCCCGAGTTGTTACTTTTTGTAAACCCATGAGTAACATCCTTGTTTCGGGTAGCATTAAAATTTTCTAAAAGTTAAAGTGAAGGTTTTGTCGACAAACGATACAAAAATCTTGGATCAACGGCAAAAATATTGCGGACACTTGTGGCCCAAGAAATGTTTGTTGAGGGCAGAAAAAAAAAAAAATGAACGTGCGGATAAGCGAGGTTGAATGCCGAGAGTGCATTAAGGCAGCTTTGTTCCTTAATCCAGCAGTCAATTAGTTAACGACTGACGCCCCAAGTCTCGTGTCCCGAAGTCGAGACAAGTATGAATGAGAAGCGAGATAGCTTTTGGCTTTAGGCTCCGAAGTCCGTGACGTTTTGCCCCCGGGAAGCCGGAGGCCGAAGGCAGAGCTGTCGGTCCTCCCTGTCGTTGAATCTTCGTAATTGCTCGCGGAAGCGAATCGCATGGTTGAGCCTCTCGCAAAGACTGCACCAGACTGTGTCTTATCGACGTTCGCAATTGTCTCGGGAGAGAGAAAAGAAAGAAAAAGTTAAATAATTAATCAGCTTCGCGAATGCACATTTCACTCATTTTCCTCGTTAAATGAATGTCGAATTAAAGCCATTGGGATAAGCAAGAAAGAAAATGTAATTCGCGGAGTTTAAAAAAAAAAAATGTTTGATGTATTTCCAGTGTAGCGTCACTTCCGGTCGAAAATACTACTTTACGATACAATTGCGGAAAAAACTTTATTGACGCATGCGAGTTTTGGGCACGAGCCGCAGACGAGTGTTGCAAACGAGCGAGTTAAGAAACCATGTTTCGCACGGGTATCATACAAAATTTTATTTCACAAGGTGTGAAAGTGGAGTTTTTAGACACGCGATGCGTGCGCAAAAGTGTAATTTTCTAACCGAGTGACAAAAAAATTAAATTTTCAAAATGGAAGCGACGTATTTCGGATAGATCTAGCAATTATAAATGTCCGGTTTATAAATTCCATAGTTTACAGCGAGGGTGCGAAGCGCCCAATCTACGAGAACCTGCTAGTACATATCTATTTAACGACTTTACCCTCTATGAAAATGAAAGTAATTCAACCGAAATGCCAACGTCCGTGTTTTTCAAGGCACAACTGAACCGAGGAATTTTATATTCCATCTTAAAAATATCTTTAATACAAAAAAAAGGACTTTGAGCTTGACTTCTTGTATTTAAATGTAAATAGACAAAGCAATCTTTTTCACGGTTAATATAAATCTCGAATACGATGGAAGAAATTGGAGGTTCAGTTTAAATTTAAAAAATGTTTCATACTTAACTTACGATGATATGCGCCAGAGGGCATAGCTGGCATCTAGCGAACGACACACAGAGCGCCGGGCGAGATATCGGGAAAGATTTATCGAGGGTGGCAAGAACGCTTATCCGTGTATCATCCGCGTCCGGCTGATCCTCGTCGACTTTGATTCAGGCTGTTTAAAGTCCGTAATCTTATCTCACTGCTGACAAGCACGGAAAGCACGGAAGGCACGACCGGCTGGTGAAAGAGGGATGGAAAGGTGGGGGGATCAAAGTGAGCTCTCGCGATAAGCTCACGGACTACTTTTCTTTATCGTCATTGCAGCCCATCGTATATTCCTATGCCCAAGAGAGTTTCGCACCCGGGGCTCTCGGAGTTACTTTGCATGCATGTAAATGTTGAATTTTCTTCGATGTTCATCCACCGCCCGTATAGCCGTTAATAATATAGAGTATAAACTCGACGATTTTTAATATACGGTAGATAATGTTTCGCTGTTCGTAGGAGAAACGTCTCGAGTCCCGAGAGGCGATTGGTGTGATGAAACTACTAATGTAAAGAAAGTCTTTAAATTTCAGGCATATATACTTATCTATATAGATAAGTAGTGTAAAACGAAACCGCGGGACAAAATAGACCTTTGCAATCCATTTGAGATGAAACTTTCGTACTTCATGTTCAGCGAAATGTTCTTTCACACACTCGATCGATTCGAACCTTTTTACTTGCGGTAATGGAGATTCTTCTCGATGCTGCATTGCGGATATAGGTAACTCGGTGTAAGCGGCGTAGCTCAACTTTTATCAATAATGCATTTCTTCCTCACCCCCTTGAACCGCGAAGAATATTATCGAAACAATATTTACACTTTCTTTGCATGCTTCGAGTTTTAACCATCTCACCGTTTCGCGGCGTTTCCACGAATAAACCATTTGAATATTGATTGCACTAACGCTATAGTTTTCCATCATGAAGGCGAATACTTTTTATATCTCGACTTTCCATCGACGTCTCAATAACGTTGAGAAAAATTCCAACTACGCGAAGAATGTTTGATGCGAACAGTTCAGGTTCTTCGATTTTATCGATAAATTGCAATTATTAGGTCAAATTTTACGGCGAAATTTAATTTCTTTTTGTTTCCGTTAAGTAGAGCGAAGTGCATAAGAAGTAATGAAATTCGATAACGAGTTTCGATTTATTTTTATCGTCGAGAGAAGTTCACGGGAGCGTGGTAGGGTGGAGCGGGGTGGTGATTTGTCAGGTTGGTGAAGTGCAATAATCGTATCGAGTGGGGGGGGGGAGGGGGTAAAAGCGATACTGGATGACCGGTTTCAGCAGGAGGCAACGGCGTATCCAATTACCGCGGTAGCTTACCGATATCTCGCACGCTTTGAGTTTGCAACTAGTTGCCGTAGTCAGCCTGTGGCTTGGATCATTCCCCCGGAACGAGGGTAGACACAATGAGAATACGCGAACCGGTCGGATACCGGCATGGAGCCCGATCTACTCTGGTACTATATTCCGTAGGTCGCTTCGGTTTATCGGGACTAACCGGCGTACAGTTCAACGCAAAGACCACCGGGGAGTGACGATACGTGCATTCCTCTAACGACAGCTGGCTGAAGCCGATGTGAAATTACTCAGTCTTTTTTGAAACTGTGCAACAAAAAAACGGCGAGCGATATTTCCTCAAAGGTCTTCAACATTTTGGACATGTTGAGCAGACCACAGTGGAACCTCGATTATCCGAACTCGTCGGGACCGAACTTAGTACGGATAATCGAGATGAATTTTCTTTTTACGGGCTCATAACACGTGTATAAATAAAACATACATGAAGGAAATAACAGTACATACTCATCGAGTACTATTATTAATTTAATATTTCTAACATCGAAGCCTCATTTCAACAATTTTTGGAAATAAAGTTGTTCATTTTTAATCGTCGGATCTTCCGGGTTTCTCATTTAATTCGAAAGAAATTGGTTCTCCGAAGCTTCACTTTTGTACAAACCACGTTGAGATGGCGTCATCGAGATCTTGGTCTTTCGCATTCTTCATCACCTCCCTTTTTTTCGCACCGTCACCACTATCCATCTTAGATGCAAAGGACTCGAGGGACTTTTGATTCTTCTGTATATCGGTGATCGTTGAGTTTCCGACCTCATATAGGCGTGCTATAAATGCGCTCGTTTCGCCCTTGTTTAGCTTCGAAAGAATTTCGAGTTTTTTTTTTTCTAAGGTAAGAACATTACGCTTACGCTTACACGTCGAAGAACTCGGCGTCGAAGCCATGGCACACCTGAACTGTATGTCAGGCGATTAAAACGATTTAGCATAGAAACTAATGGGAGAACCCGGGGCAAAACGGGAATATGGGCCAAAATGGGGACATGAAATATCATATCGACGTGGAGCAAAATGGGGTACCTAAAATTATCGAATAAATCGATTCGTGATAGCGAAAAAACGACGGAAACCGGAGAAAAATGAGGACATGAAATGTCATATCGACGTGGGGCAAAATAGGGTAATAATGAAGCTAATAAAAGTTGCCGCAATTCAAATCGCAGGGTACCATGTTTTGCCGTAGATGATTTTTTTTTTTTATATCCTTTCAAAACCGGCGCCAATATAATTTGGGTGTGAAAAACAATGGATCTATGCTTTTTTTATTGCTTACCGTCCGCGTTTTGCTCAGATCTACCCTACTATCTGATGCGCACTGTCATATTTTGCTGAGGTTGGTGCAACTGCTCGGAAAAGCCAGTGTGCGTGCGGATTAACGCTGAAAGAAGAAAAACAATAATGTATAATGGTTCGCACTAACGTTCGGACAACCAAGCGTTCGGATCAACGGAGTCATGGTTCTGACAATTGACGCTTTGGATGATCGAGTTTCGGATAATCGAGGTTCTACTGTATAATAATTTGGTTTATTTCGGAAAAGTTTGCGGACCTTAAAAAAAAAAAATTATTTTAAAGGCATTAGATGCGTTGTTACCGAACGGGTCCGGCCTGGCGGAGCAGGGACGGTTTCCTTCGAGCGAAAGGTTGAATTTTCGATGTTTACGGCTCGAGCGTTTCGTTGCTCTCGCAAGAGCGCAAGTGACGATGCTGGGCGGAGGGGATGAGAGGAGTGAATGCCGCGCTATAGAATACGAGATAAGAATCCGGAAGAGGAGAACGCGCGATAAGTTATCGCTCGTGGGACTATCCGCCAAGGATTTTTCACTTAGCGAGTTGTTTATCGCCACGCCCAGACGCCCCGGTGCATCGGACTTTCCTCCGCTTCAATCCGCATGACCTCTCACACGGAGCAGACACCCGTTCGCAGCTTCGAATTGAACCGACCTCGCGGCGGAACTCGCCACGGAACTCGTACGTCACGAAATAAAAACCATAAAACTCGGACGATGATTTCCGAACGAGCCCGTAAGTCGTGCTGTTCTGTCGGAGCTGGTGATATATCGACATTGTAGCAATAACTATCGCACCGTCGCTTCGGTTATCACTGCGATACGACAAACACTAAGACTCTTAGGATAAGCCTTTCCTAGTGAAAATAATCAAACATATTGGGCTGAAGGACTCGGGTCGATGGCCCTTTGCCAATGTGTAAAATTATCATTAGGCATGAAATTATGATAAGAAGATAATTGTATAAATATTAACTTTGGCAATAAATCTCTTTTATTGCTACCAATCTAACATACACTCTTATTTATTCATTGGTACTGCAATTAATGCATTTATCATTAATTACTACGTATAAAGTTGTGACAGATTAAAAAAAAAACCTTAAAGGTAGAAAGCCATGAAAAGACAATATTTGATTAATATTATTTAATTGAATCTGTTATCTTTCGAATGTTAACTAAGATAGAATACTTTTTCAATTATCCGTAAAGCTATGTTGACTTTCCGACCGGTAATTTTGAGCATCCCCGTAAATTTCCACGGGACGTATCGAACGGTCCTAAATTGCCGGAAACGAGATATATTATTATCAGAGCCGTGAAAGGCACTTATCGTCGCGTGTGTACCATAGGTATCGTAAAACTATAATTTCCGCCCTGGCAAAGTTAGCGTGTAACGATTCCACTGGGGAGCAATGCCGCGAGATCGAGGAGCCCCCTCGCATCAGGTGGCTTGGGTAGATCCGGTACGAAACGACGAACGATCGAGCCATCGTCACACCGTGCCGGGCAGTGCTCCAGAGCCGGTGTACGACGATGTACCGGGCTAACACCTCGTGAAGAAATACCATTTTTATAACTTAACTAGCCCCATAAACCATCGTGACCTGTGTGCCCTGCACGGTGCTGGGCCGCAAAGATTACGCGATACTCGGAAAATTTATCGTTCCTCCTTAGCAGGCGCCTCTCGCCGTACGAGAGAAGAACCTGGAAGCGATAGAGCCAGGATACATCCTCTCTCTCGCCCTTGGTACTTTTGCGAGCTCCGAGCTGAACAGTCTCGGGGAACAGCTTCGAAAAGCTTGCCGAGAGGGAGACGAGCCGGAGAGTCACCCTTCAACCCTCCGAACCCCCCCCTTAACCGATGAAGCCCTTTCAAAGCCATGCGGTCGCTCCATAATTCTAAGTAAATTCTATCGCCTACCGTAACTCTGAATTACCAGCTCGGCTTACCTACAGCCGCGTTACGACGTCATTGTAATTAAATTCACCATCCCCTCACCAACGCGAAAGACACGCGGCGGATGGCTGTTTCCACATGGCGTTTTCTGCTCGGCGAACGAGCGCCCTTCCGATAGTCCCAGCAGCCCCGAGTCTTCGGTATGCCCAGGGGCGGGGGGGGGGGGGGGGGGAAGGGAAATTGGATTTCAATTATTGCTTCCGCTCTGAAGTGCTTCGCTAACGAGAACCTACCAACATCGATTCGGGCCAAAGATAACGGCGGAGTTCCCCGTTCGACTCCTCGTCGAGATTTTGCGTAACGAGACCGCAACGCGATCGTTTTGTCGGCCCAAATTTCTATGCCCCGTACCTCGAGCCCTCGGTGGATGTACTCCTCGATCGGCCTGTAAGCTGGTCAAGGATATTGGAAATCGCAACCTCGAATTGGATGTTATTATCGCGGATTTGCATCGTTATTGTCTTACCGAACCGAGGGCTCCGGCAATCGTCGATGCTAAAGACGTTAGAGCCCGCAATATCAACCGGGCCGAGCGGGGCAAAATGGGGTGCGGAAAAATGTTCGGGGAAACATTCGTTGGAGGACCGGAGATAATCGGGTTAAATTGGGAATTATTATTGAATTATTATTATTACGAATAAAACTAATGATAATAACAATAATAATAATTAGTATTGTTTCCAGATACTTGTTGCGGATTTCACTTTTTTAAATGAACGACCGTCAAATCGCAGTTACGTGCTCATTCGAATGAGTAGTAGAGTAGTACGTGAATTTATTGACATTTAGTTATAAGTATTGACGATACATAACCACTTTTCAATACATATTTTAGATCATACAAGCAGCAACATAACAAGAATGCCAATGAGCCATCGACCGGAGTCCTTCAACTCGAGTTCCTCTTTGGTTTAGCATAAAATCCAGTAATTGTGTGAAGAAATATTGGATATTGCAGATGAGAGACGGTTATGCCTTTGGCGTTTCGTTGTACATTCTTTCGATGGTTTCGTATACGGTGTGCGTGGAAAATTTGTGTCTGGGAACAGTATGTGGTGTTCGTTGAATGTAGAGCTGTGATGGTTCCGAGGTTATCTTTTGCGTATTGACGAGTGAGATAGTCCAATCTGCTTACAATCGGGGCGATGCCAGTTTTGTCGTTTAGAAGGGAGTTGCGTGGATTACATAGCGAATCTGCTGGATTGCGTATACGCGTGAGTCTTCCTAGAGTGCCTGTTTCTGCCGTTAAAATTTTTTTTCAGCGCCGATTGTTTGCAGTTGACAAAAATTGTGTGTCCGTATCCTATTATTGGCCGACATATCCATTTGCAGATTTTTGCAACATGTTGTAGACGGAGGCTTTGGTTTTTGTATGTGATGCTTCTAAAGTGTGACGCTCTAGAGGCTAACTTGGTTTTACACTGTTGGAGGTGAAAGTTGAAATTTAATTTTTGATCTACATATATATATATATATTTTTTTAATATCAGTTCCACCTGTACGGGTTCCTTCCCCTTTTACACACCTCACTTATCCCCCTGGGTTGCGTTCACAACCGACTTACTCCCTCACTGTGTCGCATTCGCACAAGAGCATAGGGAAACTGCGGAAAACCTGGCCATACGCAGACGGCTCTTTCCCCAGAGATTGGTGTTCCTGCAGGGTAATCACCAATCTCCGAGAAAATTACTTTATGCTCGACGATTCAATGCGCCAGCCAGCGCGCGGCTAGGCTGTCACCCATCCAAATACTGACCGTGAGCGGTACTGCTTGACTTTGGGGACCGCCAGAGCCCCCAACAACCGGAGAAACCAACCGCGCATCTATCGCTGTCGATTAATTTTTGAACGATTTTTTTCTCAGAATGATAAAGTAGTCCAATTTTGTTTGAAAAATAAATAAAACAGGCAACCAAATGCCGCTTCAGTCAACGGCATGGAAGTCGCGTTGGGACAATTGACGCATAGAGGACAATGTGTGGCCTTATCCGTGTTATCGTGTATCTCCGACGATGGAGCGGGAGACCAGTTAGCGAGAGGACCGCGAGGACATAAGTGGGCATAGACAAGGGTGAGACGCAGTGCGAGCCGAAGAGGGTTGAACTTATGGTAGCGATAAGAGGGGGAGAGAGTTCCTGCTGCTGTTGCCTCGTCGTTGGTTGGGATTTGCGCGTTGCCTTCCACCCACGACGTGTCGTCGGTTGTTAGGCATTGTTAGGGTCCGACGTAGCTCGTGGTATCATTGCCAGCCAAGCCCGTACCAACCCATTTTCCACTCGACGAGATTAGCTTACCCCGAGCCACTGCTGCCCCTGTCCTGCTGCCACCGCTATTGCCTGTCGTCGTTCATACTGCTTCCCCGTTGCTGCTTCCACTGTTCCGACGTTACTATCCCACAAATTAGGTGCGATTTTGTCGCAGAAAAAATTAAATAAAATCGAACCCCTTTGTGTTGCACCCCCTTCTTACTGTCACCGTAAAATGTTGTCTCTTTAAAAATGGTTTGCAAATAATTGCACAGCTGTTTATTCCATTTTTTTTCTCGCTATGTTTCAGATGCGACAGAAATCGGGCCTCTCCGCGGTCTACTTCATGCTGCTGTTGATCCTCTCGGCATCGGCCACTTCCGGCATCCATTACAAGGTAAGTCTCCATACCACGTAGCTCACGATAAAGTACCCGACGAAGAAGTAAAAGTTTAATCCTTTGAAGCACCTCTTCCAGGGTAAGAAAAAGAAAACACTACATGAAAAAAGGAAAAAAAAGATGAGCATTTTTTTCAATTCCGAAAGGGTGGTTTATTCTGAAACGTCGTTTTACTTGACGTGTTATTACGTCCAGACCGGTGAACAGTGAATACGCTCGGTGAGAACCATAAATAATGACTAGTCTTCCTTTCGAGTCAAGCCGTTGGCCCTTTACTCGGGGACGGAGACCTCGTCGTATTGCCGTGAACTTGATTAAGGAAACGCGTAGAGGTATTGAGCCTCCAGGAGAATATCAGAAGGCCAGAGTGCAATAAATGTTTGAAATAATTCTTTGGTATGAATACTCACAATAGATATGTTGAAAATGATTGTTGAAATTACAGGGTGTTCGACAAGAATTGAGCCGACTTGCTCGAGTATTATTATTATTATTATTGGAGAACTCTGTCTCGCAGAGCTAGAGATTATGATGAGTGCTTTGCGCATCAAAGACTTCGATAAGATTCATTGCGTAGATTCGGTGAAGATGCAGCAGGTTGATTGTTCGAAGAATAACTGCTTCGCAGGGGTAGAGATTTTGATAAGAGCTTTGCACATCAAAGACTTTGGTGAGAGCATTGCGCACATTCGGTGAAGATGTAGCAGGTTGGTTGGTCGAAAAATAGCTGCCTCGCAAGACTGAAGGTTTTGTAGCAGAGAGTCTTGCTCGTTCTATGAAAATTTCGGTAATGTTGCTGGTTCGGTCACCGTACAATAACTGGTTTGGTTACAAAATCCCGGACCTTATATGCTAATTCTAACCCTATCTTTCTAACGCTAAAGGAAGAGTTAAAGAAAGGGGTGTCAGTAAATCAAAGTTGTCACGAGGGTTCCGAGAAAAACGGAACAGGCGTGTGTACTAACATATCTAGAAGTGGAAAGAAGAGTAGATTTGAAAGTGTGTGTGAGAGAGAGAAGGAGGGAGCGTGCTTTAAAGGGCTAAACATAAGACGCGTGTATTGTTGCATGTTTTGTCTCTGGATGCGGTTCTCACCAGAAGGAGAAGGAGAACGGTTAACCGCGCACGCAGCGGTCGCGTTGCAGGCAAATAAATTAGGATAAGCTTGGGAATTCGGTGGGAAACCGGAGTAGAAATTTTCGAGCGTTACATCGGACCCTATCGGGGCCCAATGTAACGCTTGAAAATGTCTACTCGAGAGGTCTGATGGCCTCTCCAATTCAAACTCTTCCTCAACAACTTCAAACTTCAAAGTCTTCCTCTGATGATTTCAAAGTACTGTGCACTATACAGATATAAAAATCGGCATACACTTCGACTAATTATTCCGTAATTTTCTTTATCATGAAACCTTCGCTATATATGGGAAATAGCGGAGGAAGGTCTTAAATTTGACTAGAATTGAAGTCATGCCGCTTTTATATGATAGCACAATTTGGCAACGTCGTGATTTTGATAGCGGGAGGATCGCCCGCATTACTGACGATGCACAGGTCGTTTCTAAACGAAAAATTCTTTGGAAGAAAAAACGTCGTTGCAGGGGCCAAGAAACGATTTTTCATTTCCAAGAGAGAACATGACGAGTCACAAATCGATGATCAGCGAATAATTATTATCAGTAGAATCGCAAAGGATCGGTGATGTGAACCGTGTAACGCACCAGTTTCATTTAGAAATATTGAAAGTGAAACCATACACGACTTTACCGAATTATGAATGTTCTCATATGTTCGGATGTTTTCGTGTTCGGTGCACCGTTGAATTACCAGTGTTTTCAGAGTTCACATTTGAATTAACGGATAGGTTAGAGGAATAACGTAGGATGTAACAGTGTGAGTGTGGTAAAAAAATTCCCTGAACGAGAAAAAGTTGAAAGACGATCCGTGGACGGTGATTACGACCTCCATTTTCGGAACAATCCGTACGGATAACATTATCCGTATAAAATTAAAATTAAAATAAGGATGAAAATGACGAAATTGTGAGTGAATGAAGAAAGTTATGCCGCAGCGACGAATACGTGCCAACGCTTCCGATTCGAATCTCGCAAGGGTAGCTCGGCGGGTTCCCGGAAAGCCTGGAAGACCGAGTGACTCGGAGAGAGAGCGGCCAATGAGGGCGAGAACCGCGAAGCTGCGCAGGGTAGAAGTCGCACGGAGAAACAAGAGAAGCTTGGAGGCTCCGGAAGAAAGTAGCGAGACCGCATCGGGTCCTCGGTATAAAAGTTGCTCTCAGAACATCTCCGCGGGTCAATTAAAGTTAATCGTTCGCGACACTGAGCGCGGATGAACGAGCTTTGGTCCCTGTCTCGACTCTCACCATCTCCCTGTTCTAAGCAGTTCTTCGGATCTCGCCGTAATGCCAGCGGACGGGCTTTTAATTTGCTTCGGACGTGTCGACCAACTCCGAGCGTTTCACTTGCCTGGACACGAGTCCCGGCGAGGGTTCCTCCGCTCAAATCCGGATGGACTGATTGATTAAGAAAGTTGAAACTTCTCTGCGTCCGATAACCCTATTCGCAATTCCTCCATTCCTGAGAAAAAAAAAAAAGCTAAAAAAAAATGACGCAAATTTAATTTCGCAACGAGCAAAATGCTTCAACGAGCTACGGCCTGAAAAATTTGTGAGATAGATGTGGGCAAATTTAACGCCTCCCATATTCCCTAATAGTGCTGTAAATTATTTTACCCGAGATCTCCGTAGCTTAAATAATACGAGGGAAAATAAGATTGCAGCATGAAAAAAAAAATATATATATATATATATATATATATATATATATATATATATATATATATATATATAAATGAAACTAGCGCGGTGAAAAGAGATGGAGGGAAGCGAGAAGAGCACCCAGGGTGCGGAGTGCTCTCGACCGTGTTAAGTGGGTACATCGTGATAAAAAGTTTTTCCACCATTTTCGCTGAAAAAAAAATGGGGGAATGATAATTAGTCGTCCGGCCGTGAGGCGCTTGCTTCACTGCGGCGCGTTGCTGCTCAGCCTCGTGGAAAAGTGGGTAAACGAAACAAAGTTAAGTGTGCGGTACAGTTAGGCGCCAGTGTGTCCGAGCCGGGGGTTTCTTGCCCGAGGGTGCTCTCTTTCACCATTCGCTTCTTATTTTTTTTTTTTTTTTTTTTTTTTATCGAACGACGAGAGGGAACCGCAACCAAATGATTTTGGATACGACCGACGTATTGAAATATTACACCGAAAAAAAGGTTTGGTAATATCAACCTCACAGCTGCAGTCACAGAAAGTTGGTTTGAACCAATCCAGGCGCATTTAAATAGGCTGAACCGTTGTTGAAAAGTGATTTAGCGGGAGGAAAAGTAAACTTTTCCTCCCGCTAAATAAATTTCCTCCCGCTCAATTACTTTTCCTCCCGCTCGTCAAGACGCCAATTTTCATCCCCGTTGCGGGCATAGAAATATGGCCACTTTTTAGCACAGTCGGGAAAAAAAATAGCGTATGCCACTTGGGAGTAAGTGCCTTTTCACCTCGTGTGAATTTCTGCCCTCGCTTCGTTCGGGCATTAAACTTCACACTCGGTGAAAAGATGCACTTTCCTCCCTTGTAGCATAATGTACTATTATCAATTCGTCAAAAGCCGTCAATTTAGTAATTCATAAATATTATGTCCACAATAAACAACTTTCAAGTTGTTTCGATATTTCAATGTCCAATGATGGAAGTTAAGTCTCTAAGTTAATGACGGAGAATAACTTATATATCCAATTAAAGATGATACATATCAATAAGCGATTATAGCGTAGTGTTTGGGGGTTCGAGCCCCGCCACCGTATACAGAATTTTAATTTATAAAAATTGTGTTCTATTGACAAGTAGCGATGTACTGTTAACAATTAAACATATAAAACAAAAACATCGAATAATGAAAAAAATAAAATGTCACATGTGAACACAACTTTGCGAAATCGAATCGGGTGGAAAGATGTCCGAGTTACGTGTGGAAAGGGCGTGAAATGACTCCAAAGAGCGACGCAGGGGGGGGGGGGTGGGGAGAGGGAGCGAGGGAAAAATCGCGAAGCGAAAGAATGGCATTAAGCGCGTCGGAGCGTTCTCGGCAAAGTCATTAAAATTCGAGAGCCCGGGGCACGGGCGCAGAGATTTCGTCAGCGAGTTAACACAGGAGGAGCGGCGACGCAAATTTCGCGGTGGTTCATAAAATATTAAAGCTCGCACGGACTCGCCGGCACTGAGCGCGACTGGCAGGCGCATTAGCCCTCCGAATTTATGTTTCAATTTTATTTCGCCAAGCCCCGCGGGCTCGCGACCGGTCCTGGTCAATCTCCGCTCTTTCCCTCTCATCTCTTTTTTTTTTTATAATTCGCCGATTTTTCTCTCTTTTTATCGGGCTTATCAACTTTGCCTGCACCGCTGAATAATAACCAGGAAAAAAAAAAAAAAAAACTTACTAAACCCGAAACGCCCGAAAGAATTGGCCGGATTGCGAAGCCGATCAACGAGAACGGGAGGAGCAGAAAAAATCACAAATCTCTACGAAGGTATTTGCACCATTGCATATGCATAAACACAATAACCCGTTGTTCGGACAGCCGAAAAAAAACATACCGCGAGATCGAGCAAAAAAAATATCCCTGTTGAAAATATCGCGGCACTGCCCTGCCGTAGCAAGATAAACAACGGCGATTGTGTTGAAACAGCGTAAAAATTATTTTCAGTTTTTTCTCTGTTTTAATGAAAATAACGATTTTAGCTCCGGCAGAGAATCGAACGCAAGATTTCTTTCCAGTCCCTTGCAATACTATATTGCATCTATATGTATATATTTTTTTTTATAACGGAAAAGCTATTTTTATAGTCTCGAGAAACATGTTACCGATCGCACACAGTATTCGTACCTAGGAATACTGTAGTAATACATGTATATATATATATATATCCGACACACTAAAAGCGGAAGGGTAAAGAGATGAGGTCGGGAGCCCGAACGACTCGACAGATTGAAGCTGCGAATGAGAAGAAAAAAAAAGACGTACACAAAGAAGGAAAGACCCAGCGGAAGAGATCGTAAATCACACCGGGTATCGCGTAAAGGGGAGTAAAGTAAACTAGACGGCGTTCGAAGGTCCAAGTATTATTCGGAATTGTGTTCGGTATACTCTCCTCGAAGAATGAGAAACCCTTGGAGACTGACGATGATAGGGCAGCGCGAGATGTTGCCGGTGCAGGACTGGATCGCTAGGATCAAGATGAGATTGCTCCCTGCGCACCGCTGGCTCTGTACTTCTCGATGGCCGACACCGACCGTCCAATTTTTCGGTCATAATTTTGATAGGCGAGACAACGAATAAATTTTCCGACAAAAATCGCGGAAGCGATTTATTTGACAATGATTCATGTAAGCTCATTCAAGACCGATTTACAAATTTATAGTTGCAGATATATTTATACTTATAATAGTCAGATAAGCCGATTTACGGATTATTATGGAAAATAATTTTTATCGAGATAATTTTTCTTTTTTCTTATTCGTTAAAAATATGTTCTGCTGCATGAGAAAAAAAAATCCATTGACGAAAGATTAAAATTCGTTCAGTTGGGACAAATCATATCTGGAATAGAAAACCTTCTTCTTCGTTGATTTGAAAAGCGCGTAGAGCGGCAGGGACATTAAGGAGGGTCGAGCGTTACAATGTCATCAAGAAAAATATGCTGATTTTTTTTTTACTCATTGATATGAACGGTCTAAGTGTAACTACAAAGTTTGAATGCGTTCGTCTTCAGCGTTTTCGAGAATTTTTTTTTTTTAAATTTCCACCATTTAACATTGATTCTTATGGCAAATTGAAAATAAGCTATGAATTGTAATGTTTCTAAGGTTGTTCATGTCGAAAATGTTTCAAACAAATGATTGAAAACTGTAAAGAATATTTTGAGGAAGCTGTGTACAAAAATGCAGACACTTGTTCTTCACCGTTAGTTAACAATAAGCAATTACATGGAACTTTACAGTATTATCGCGGCACGCTTGGTACGTGCGAGTGAGAGGCCGCGTAGCGGACCTCTCACTCGCACACGACCCGCCCCGCACCTTGCGCGCTGCCGAGCCCATCCCCTCCGAGTCTCGCGCTCGACCCTCCTTAAAAAGACGTGAGTATGACGAAAGCGAGTCGCCTCGGTTATTAGATAATTACCCGGAAATGAAAAAGAAGGAAAAAAGAAACGAAAGGTTGTACGGACAGTGAGCCCACCCAGTTGGGCCATAAAGGAGCCTCGGAGAAAGGCTCAGACAGCGAGTGTAGCACCGCTGGGTGCACGGTAGAAAAACCTTAAGCCAAGGCGTAAGCGCTCGTACAGAGCAATCAGATGAGTACAACGCCCAGGGGATTTTTTTTTTTTCTCGTGAGATCTACTTGACTCGACGACATCAGCCTTGCAGTATAGAGATGTATAGAGACATGCATAAGAGGCTCCGTGACGGGAGAAGAGACAGTGGCGGCTGCGACGAGCGAACTTATTACTTTTCTTTACGACGACACGAGATAGCCCTGCACGATACAATATTTCCACGATGAAAATCCACGCAAAATGCAAAACCTTCCCGATGACGGAAAATTAAAATAACTGGTCACGAATGCGAAAGAAAACAGAACGATATTTGTGATCAGTGGACTATTACAAAAAAAAATTAATTTATTAATTTTTTTACACCTCTTTTTTCCGTCGAACTTGTTCTCAGAGGTACGCGAGTTTGAAAAGAAAAATAAGGCATCGCGCGAAATGAATTGTGGATAAATCGTTGAAAAATTATTAGACGGAACGAAAAGACGCGAAAATTCGATATTCGGTATAGCATATTAAAACGAATTAGATTGAATTTAATTATACCGTTCCGGTTGAAACTGCCCTTGTGACCTTCGAGTAATTTCCTCTCTTCCTCAATCGCGATGCTCGGGCCGGAAGTGCCTTAAATTTAATTACCGAATTAAAGACTATCGAGAAACGCTGGGGAGAGGAGAACTTCGAGCTTGCAGTTTCCGTGCAAGGCTTCGCAAGCGATGAAATTAGAGGAAGGAATCCGACGCTTCGAGAGTAACCGGGAGGAGTAACGAACCGTTCAGCTGCAAAAACGTTTAGTGTTAACGTAGTCGGAGCTCAGCGGTGGTGAGCCTAATAAGGAACGACGATTCAACTGCATGGAAAATTAGTAAAAGTCCATTCCGGCGTAACTGCGAGGGGGAGAGGAAGGAGCGGCGCCAATCCGGGATACTTTTGGATCTTTCGGGGGGGGCGGGGGGGGGGGGGAGAAAAATCCAGCTCGCACCGAGGCTGAAAATTTACATACGAATCCCTCCGAGCCGGGAAGCGAAGCTCAAAGAACGAGACCTCTCGCTCCTTTATCCTCTATACGTTCTTATTTCTTCGCTACTGCCGCTGACGCTGCCGACGCCGTTCCGAAGATTTCTCCGACCCCTTCATTCATCGCCAATTTTGGATTCAATGGCCTGAAATCGGCGAGGGCTGCTTTGAACGCTTATAGCTACTTATACGAAAATCTGGAAGCTCGAGAGAGAGAGAGAGAGAGAGCTAAAGCTTTATTACTATGAGATGGGGGTTGAAATGGCGGGATTAGAAGGTCGAGAGGTGAAAGGCTTTTTTTCGAACGTATGCATCCCGATCGTGTGTATGTAGAGTTCGTGGCGATTCTTCGAATTTTCAAAATTAAGAAAATCGAGATCGATTGTCAGAAACTGAAAAAAAAAGAAAAGATCGTCGAAATGATTTTTTTTGCAAAATTTTTACAGCGGAAGACCGTACTTTGTCCAATTACTGTTACAACCCCTCGGTCTTGATTGCGTAGCTGAGCGGATTTCTCAAGCGGCTCATTTATAATGAATGGAACGGCGGGAGTCACGGGGGTTGAAATAGTTGGAAAAGACGTTCGGGCACGAGAAAACGCAGGTAATATCATCCGCGTGGAATCAGTTTTTCCTTCCTTTGGTCGTCGTTCCTTCCGTCGCTTATAAGTGCACGAGGAGGGGATGGAAAAATTCTAGTAGGTGCGGGCAGCACCGGAGCGTAGAAGTAGTGAAGAGGAGGAGAAAAAAACTGAAACAAGAACGACGACGACGACGACGACGACGACGGCGTTGGTGGTACTGACTGTGCTCGGTGGATAGTACGTATACGTAGTTTGAACGACAGGAAGAGAGTAAAAGAGAAAGAGTCGACGGAACGGCCCGAGCCAATTCTCGATTGCTCCCCCGATCGCTGTTCGACGATAGGTCTGCGCGCCTCCTGGCTTTCTTGCACGTTGCAAAAAGTAAACAAGCGAAAACGAGCGACGAGGGACGAAAACGACCTGGTACGAAATCGAAGCAAGCTTCTCGACGGCACCATCCAGTAAACCCCAGCAACCCCCCCCCCCCCCCCCCCCCCCCCCCATGCAACCACCCCGGATAGAAAAATATCAACGACCCCGCCAAAAAACGACAAAGTTCGAAACATTTCGTCCATGTATCGAAGACGAATAAAATCTTTCACCTCGGACGATATACTGTAAAGTATATTTCCGAAATATCGTATAGAAGGTATCGTGTTACGCACGATTTGAGCGTCACGAAAATTCATGTATTTCATTTCACGTGCGCGATATCCCAGGTGTGATTTAGCAATAGTCGGAAAACGGCACATCGCCGACTCCACACTGGCTGCATTTTGCCAAAACGCCATATCGGTCCCTCTCCGGTCGGCGTAGCCAGCCGAAGCCGGCGGTCTTCCGAGCACTTATAAGCACTGGGTGGTAACTCCACTACTTCGCGGCTTCTGCCGCTAGCTACATTCGAGATGAATTTCAAAGACATTTGAAACGTATCACACACACACCTTCTTTTATCTACTTTCCTGGCTTCCTTAATTCACACGTTTCTATCCCTAGCTGCAATCGAGATACTTTCCAGATAAAAATATAAAACAATTTCTCTGACGTCACCTCCGGTCGAAAAATGAGATTTCCAAACTAAAAGTGGAGTCTCAATTTTTAAAAATATTTCTCTGGAATGTATTTCTTCAAATACAGGGAAGTGGATAACAGAACATGCGTGATACATCTCAAAGGTATTTGGAGTGGAGCCAGAGTGCACTGCAGTACTCCCAAGGCAAGTTCATGGTCTTCGAATCATATTCGCAGCCCCAATTTGAGATAAGATTTTCGATTCAAATGGCCCGCGCAAAAATCGGCGAAAAATGGTCCGTCTTGCTCCGCCCTCCCTCTATGTCTCTTCGGTATGCTCTTCATGATTCCAGCTCCGGCTATTTCCAGTACCGAGTTAATGTCAGGTGACAGCGTGAGTTGAATTGTGGAAAAAAAAAAGAGGAAAAATGGGTATAGCTAGCGAGCTAATCTCGTTTACACGCATACTCGCCCCGGTGTCCGATAGCTGCGTGGTGGCGTTTGATAGATGACCCGAGGATGCGCGCCGAGATTCACGCCAAGCACGAACGATTCTCTACCTCGTCCGTCTTTCGATTCCCGAGAACTTGATCGATCGCTTCTCCACGCTTCTAACGTGGAAAACCGTCCAAGGAAAACTTCCAACTATTACGAATCGTGCCTTCATACTCCTGTCGCGGTTTACTGCCGCATTATCATTATTATTATTGTTATTACTACAATTATTGCTTCGTCATTCGCAATAGCTCACGAATTCAATCTGTCATAATCGCGTATCGAATATGCCGTCGCCTGTGATATAACACCTCATGACTTGCACATTTATCATACAACTCTGCGTTCGCTTCTGCGCTCGTCTGATATCTCGAACATCCCGTTAATATACTGTGACGAGGCGCTACGACGCGCTCTCGCGGCAACGTGCCCGTTGAGAACACACGAGCGACGTGGCTCGAGCGAAAATCGCGGAGAAATAAAAGCATGCGTGCGAGGGATGATTGTGACGGGAATTTCTGGGAATGTCGCGAGGGTAAGGCTCGACGCTAGCGAGACACGGGATGGACGGAGAAAGAGGACCAGCGATGATAATCGACGATCGACGAGGGGCGGCTCGTAAAGGAGCGGGTCACGCGACGCCCCGAGAGAAATTAGTCTGATTTGGATAACGAAATAGCAAAGACCGTTGCGTAACCGTGCCGTGACGAGTACGTGAGCGAGTACCGAACCGAGCAAGTACGTGCGGGGCGGCCCGTTCGCGTTGAGATTTCGCGAAGGTAGTTCCGGAAATCGCGTTCGGGAGTCTGCCCGGAAAACCCGCAGTGCAGGAAAAGGACGTTGAGGAAAGCGGGGCAAAATGCCACAGCGGGGCAATACGGGACAATGAGACAAAACGTAATTTTCCTATAACTTTTGGATGGTGGCGATGGTGGTACGTGGGGCGAAACGGATCTAAAAAACCGGATGTATCGTTGGGACAAAATGGAGCATCGAAAAATTATTGTAAGACTGAGTTTTGCCCTCACAGCCGCGCTTTGCCACGCTGTGCCATTTTGTCTCGGTCTCCTCTACGGCGTAGTCCGCTTCAAGACGAACAGAATAGATCGGCGAGATCGAAGCCGGTAATAATACTACGTCTTAATCCGAGTTTGAGAACCGTGCTCGAGCATCCGCTGCTGCGGACATAAGTCCGAGGAACTGTCGCGAAACGGTCAAACACGAGCGAACGAGTGGTATTGTATGGACGAGTTGTGTGTGTGTTGTATCGAACGGTTGTTATCAAATGAAATAAATTGATGGACAGTATCGTTTGCATATCGGAACCCACGTGTTCTCGATTACTGTTTTCCGCGTGCACTCGGCAAGCTACAAAAAGGGGTGCAGTCTTTTTTGTAGCTAGCCGGTGAGAAAACGTACAAAGAGTCGATCCCTGGCAATCGGGAATACGAATAGATTGCCTGGCGCCCATCGAGCAAAGGAACGACAGCGAGATAAGAAGAAATCGGAATTATCGGGCGTCATCATATTTGGAACGAGTGGCTCGAGCCATTTTCCGAAATTCTCGGAGCCCGTCACAATATCTACTTATACGTCAATAACATAAAACTTACACGTCAATAACATAAAACTTCAAGAACAATTGAATTTCTATCTCGTATCTCCATTTTATTTTTATCTTTTACTAAAATGGACAAGTAAATTTGATGGTACAAATAGAGTGTTGAACAATTTTTTCGATTTTAATTTGAAGGTTTAGGCAATGTTCGGGGTTATTATTCGTTCCGCAAGTAAGATCTCCTAATTCCGGGAGACTGTTGCGTGTACATATTGTACTGCATAATAGGCCCGTGCACATAGCATGCAGGCAAGCATTATACATAGACACAGGAAACTATGCGAGTACTCCCTACCTCTTGTATGCCCAATCCGCATACCATCGAGATTAACTGTGGCCCGTCCACATTAGCCGGTCTAATTGTCCCCTGCTGCTATGCCCGAGAGTCGCTTCATAGTAGGACATTCTCTCGTCGAGGTACGCACTGCCGCCTCTGTATTGTCGACCTCGTCGCGATCACAATAAGCTTCAATAAAACAACGGAATCGATCATGAAGTCTCACAATGCTATCCTTCTGTCGAATCTCCAACAAATGTCATTAAAACCCTTCAGGGTCGCAATGACCCTGAAGATATCTGCATGACTCCGAAAGCTCTGTCAATGCAGTGCTTTGGAAAGAAAAAAAAGATTGTTCATATAGAGAATGAAATTCTCCAAGTGAACTTACATGAGCGAAGTTTGTGCGATGCAAAACACAATCGTTAGATTTCGATGAAATTTAGTCTCATGCAGATATCTTCGGGGTAATTTCAAAATGCATCCACGATTATTTATCAAAATACGACGGCTCACCCAAAAATTGAACCTATATTGTGTTGAGAATTTGTTCAAAACTTTGTTCCAACATTCTTACCATCGTTTTTTTTTCTTTTCGTTAATGAAACGACGTTGTCTTGTTATGTGAATCTTGTCAATGAAGATTCATCGGTAGTAAAATGGCGATAAGATATTTTTTTTTACGTTTAATCAAAAGTTAGAAACCTCCCAGGAAGAGACCGAGGCAAAATGGCACAGCGGGGCAAAACGGGACAGTGAGGGCAAAACTCAATCTTACAATAATTTTTGTATGCCCCATCTTGTCCCAACGATACATCCGGATTTTCAAACCCGTTTTGCCGCACGTACCACAATCGCCATCGTCCAAAAGTTATTGGAAAATTGCGTTTTATCTTATTATCCCGTTTTGTCCCGCCGTGCCATTTCGTCCCGTTCTCCCCCAATTCAGATGCGAATCACGGAGACAATCGTTCATTCTAGGTTTATCTTGAAAAATATGAGAGAGTGGAAGGATACCAAAGTTTAAGTTATTTTATGGTTCATTCGCATGATTTTTAAAAAAAATTTTCTCTTTATTTTTTCATCAATCTTTCTGGTCCCTCTCCGAACGCGGAGTACGAAAATGTACACCACCCCTCGTACGCCGGCAGCGCAATAATTTACTATGTAAATTCAGTGTACGCGGGTAGGGAAAACCACTGGCAATGAGAGAAAGTGAGGGTGAGCCCACGGGACCTGTCGTTGCGTTCCACAGCAGGCGGGCTAGCTCGAAGGTTTCCCCTCGGCGGTACATGCCACGGTTGTTTCTCGTCTGGTGCATGACGGCAATACAGAAGCATCCGAATCCTTGTATACATGACTGCCGGTCCGTGGAACAACTGCGCGACTAAGCGCGATTAAACCCCATCGTGCGACCCCTAAAAATTATTACTCCTGCGGCCCACCCGAGCACCCTCTCCCTCCACGCCTTTCGTTGCTATACGCTTCTGGAAGGAAACCCCTACCGCGCTATTAATCGTTTTCGCTTGTCCAGACTTTGCATGCCGAATGAGCGAAAAACCGAACGGGGCTCGTTGCCCGACAAAAAAAAATCGGACAAACTTCGCGAGATAAAATAAACAAATCGACTATCACTGCTCGCCACCAAATTTACACCAAATTTTCATTGTCATTAGTCAAAATATAATTTTTCTTTAAAAGGACGTTAAAGATTCGATTTATTTACTGTACGTTAATTGTAAACTGTCGGGATAACGGGTATAAATGTTGAGCTTTGTGCAAGATATAATTTCGTTTACCGGATAAAAAAAGACCGGTGCAGTAAAATTTCATATAGAAACAAATATAAATAAATAATAAAATCGTTTACCGAGGGTGAACACGATCGGACGGTTGCATTGAAAAATTCAATTTTTACCGTGGACAATCCGTTACAGTGGTGTTTTTATGACACCGAATGAATCTTTATGAAGTTAACAGATTGATTTATTAATTTGACGTAAAAAAATTACAAACCATGGATATAAATCGTAAAATTTCGAGCTTTGTGAAAGATTTTCATTATCGGTTCAAAAGGGCTGTAGAATGAAATTCCATATAGAAAAGAAAAAAGACAAATCTCGTTTGCTGCGGGCATGATCGGACAGTTACATTGAAAAGTTCGAATTTTACGGTGGATAATCTGTTACCGCGATATTTCATTCTCAAATCCTGTTTTTACGACGAGAACCACTTTGGACGAACCCGAGATAAAAATCTCGCAAGAAATTCCCGATATTATTGGCGAAAGCTCTCCGGCCGAGTGGACACTTGTGGCGCCGATAGTTTACAACGATCGCCTCGCTCTTTTATATATATACATACACACACACACACACACACACACACACACATATATATATATATATACAGTATCCTGCCCTCTGGCCTCCTCGAGCTCGCGGTGTCGCTTCCGCTTACCAAGAGACATCTTTCGATTCTAAACGTCTTTGAAAATTTCGTCGATCGAGCGTTCGACCGTTAGTCGTATTGGATTTTTTCAATAAAGAAATAAAAATGACGAAGTACCACACACTTCACTTTTTATATCTCTCGCTACCGCCACGTGAATCATTCACGTTTTATAATTAATTTGTTTCTGCTTTATTATTTTTGTTTTTTCCAATGAAATTCGCGAGACGGCGAAATAAACGCCCATTATGATTATTTTATCAGATTCTTGTTATTTTGCAACTATTTTTCATTACACTTGTCTTATAAATTTACAATTGTCTTAAGAGCTCTTCGAGTCAGAAACCGCAGACCGAAAAAATTAAATAATGTTAAAAGAAAACTCTTCGAGATGGATTCCTATCCGTTAAATTTTGTTTCAAGAATTTTAAGATTCAAATTTCATAATGTATTTTACAATGTATTTCTAATAAGATAGTTGTTCCACCGACGTGGCAAATATTGGGTGCAGGCATTATTGAGGGGCAAATGAAATATTAAAAAAGCATCGTTATGTCATTTCTCTGCCTTATGATTTATTAATATTCCTATGTGAAGCAGAAAATACCGTCTCGATTTATCTCTCATTGCGTAATAAAAATTCAAGCAATTATTTTTACATGTCCCGTGATGGAAGAGCACTGGAACAGCCATGCGAGCTTTCCCGAGTCCTCTGTAAAGGGCGTTCCGTGTATGTTAATTTTTGGTCATTAACGTCGCTCGACGCCTGACGGCGAGTTGTAGCGCGTTCCTCGTAAATTTTGGTGGGTTCAACAATTCCTGCTTGTGCGCTACATAGGCTCGGACTACTGCGGGCCTTGACGCTTTCCAGAAAGGAGCTAAATAGTTTACCTCCGAGAAAAACAAAAAATTATTACCCCTCCTGCCCAAGTGCGACAAAAAAAAAATTAATGGAATACACTGATAAAAAATACGGTTGAATCAATTAAGATTCGGGCAGGAACTACATATTCAACTAAATATTTTATTGGTACAGCTAAAAAATTACTTATTTCCAACAATTTGTTTGGTGATTTCACCAAAATATTTTTGAGTCGTTGAAATATCTTGTTCGACCAACTAAATATTTATTTGAATGTCTCTTTTCGAATCTTACACTGTTAAAAAATTCACTTTGAAAATTCATAAAATGTATATGAAGTTTAATTCATTTTCAATGCCATCGCCGGTAACCTTAATATACAGATATTGCATTTAACATTACTTCATTAAAATTCATATATAATGTACATGAATTCCAATTTCATATACCAAGGTTCTATATTTCATATAACTTTGTACAATAAACGTGTTGTAAATTTCATAGCATTTTTAACGACGTACTTGATTCAACTATACCTTTTTATCGGTGTACTGAACTTGGATTCTCAATTCAATATTTTATCTACATTTAATAGTGTATATTTATTAAATACTATTCAATAATCTGTCTATATGAAATACGATCTGCCCTTCGTGGTCGAGTAAAAAGTAATAATTTCTGGTCGCTCTTTCGGTTGATGAATTTTTAGCTTTTACTTTGAACATTGACCTCTCCGTCCATGTTACATAGAGACATGATCTATAGGTAGCAGAGATCCGGGTGGTAGGGAGAAAGTCGCATAAATCGACGATACATTACACCAGAGCCGGATACTGTTGCGGCCTGTCCGGAAGCCCCATCTCGCCCACTACCATTGCACCAGGTAGCTTCCCTCGTGAACCCATTCCACCACGTGGTGGCGGTCGAGTCGTACAGTAAAGGTACATTATATCGCACACAATGTACTGCGCGCCTATGCAGAGTACCCAAGGCCACTGGTCCGACCACGAGCATGCGGTACCCCTCTATGTACACTTTATATTCCTCAAACTTTTATCTCACCAGCACGGATTTACGTACAACTTCATCAGAGCAATTAATTATAACGTGCCAGCCGTCGCAATAGCCGTGTCCTTGTGATAAATTAAATTCCTCTGTTCGCTTCGTATTAAAAAAAAAAAGGAACAAAAAAAAATGCCATATTAAAATAGTTCGCGATAAACTTATTCATGAACAATTTTCTAGCGGGAGTTTCGTATAGATGAATAATTCATCAATTCATACATATCACGTCACGATTATCAACTTTGGTAATGAAAAGTTGCTTCGACCAGTTTTCATTACACTTCGTTAGATCGAAAGGACGGAATAGTTGTTCGAATTTATTAACGTAAAACAAAAAAAAAAAAAAAAAATTTTATGTGTCTGGCCTCGATTGACAATGGCGAATTAATCACGCTGACGATGCGTGAAACACCACCTTTCGAGTATCAAAAAAAAAAAAATCGTGGAAGGAGTTTATTTTAAATCGAAAATATAAGAAGAAAAAAAACATGTTGAAAATAAAAAAAAAACGGAGTGATCAGCCGAAAGTTTTGGGATCGATTTCTGACGATTTTCAAATGCGAGCTTATTAGACAAATATCGGAGAAATTCGATCCGCGTGTGTGAAATATCTCGAGGATGAAGGTGCGAGGTACGGCAGGCGCATCGCTGTCGATGCCAGAGGGGGAAGAAAGGATTGATCCTTGGTTAAGCCATCCACGATCGTAAAAGTTTATGGAATTTCGGGGAATCCGACTGGTACGTGGGCGAAACTCGGCAAATATTACTTTTGGTATTGACAGTAAACTTCACAGGGATACCCCAGATGAATACTGATGTATTTAAATCACTCGACCCGGTTATCACAATTTGCATGGAGCCCACCGTTTCCCCTTACCCACCGAATTTCCCCGTAGTCAGAGTTACGTTCTATTTATCTTCAGATATATATATATATATATATATATATATATATATATATATATATATATATACATATATTATTATAGTAATAATAATACACAGACGAATGCACGTCGAATAAGTAGATCGTACGTGGCTCTCCAAACGAGAATTCTCCAGACAATTTAACTGTAGCGTCGACGATAATCAACGGGATGGACCACTGGAGACGAATGATACTCGAAAAATGAAATAAAGTAAAGAATGTCAATATCATTTATTTTAATTAATATTACAAATCCAATGAAAAGGCGTCTTGATATCTGATCGCTAATAATGAAGATATTCATTCCACGAACGAATATCAATTGTCCATTTCTTATCGCACAGTAAAAAAGATTTGTACATTTAACAAACCTTTTATTTTTTTTTCCCCCACAAACGTCCACAATTATTTCGTTCTTGATTTCACAAAAAAATATTTGTAAAATTGACAGACATTTTTGTAAAATTAAACATCAAAAGAATTGTGGACGTTTGTGGACAAGAAACGTTGATACGTATTTTAATGTGTGCCAAGAATGTTTTCTACACTGTTTACTCGACGTCGTAATCATCTTTCGCCTTATCTTATGTCTTATCGTGGGTCAAGAAACTGAAAATCCAGTGGGTCAAATTAATTGCGATACATTAAATTCAAGTAAAACAAAATATTAATTTAATGGGCATGCGAATAAAGAAATTGAAAAAAAAAAAAAGGAATTCTTTTCCTGAGTGCCAATCGCTCGATCGTCACTTTCAATAAGCCGCTCTTATCGCGGCTGTTTCGCAAAAGAACGCGTAACGAATGTCGCAGCTTACGTCGTCCATTCCGCCCTCCTTAAGCAGCGCGCCGCAATGTTGTACGCCACCGCCGTTGTCCGGTTGTCCGCCCCATTGTTCGCTCCACTTTGCGTAGCCGCTCTTGTGAAGCGAATCACCGAGGATCGTCACCCATTCACCCTCGTTGTACAGATCGTGAGTGCCGATGAAGGCCTCGTCGGTGTTCGACGCGCCTCTTATCGCACCGGCCGATTTGAACAGATCCAACAATATCTGCAAAATCACATCTCAATTGACAATTGTCAACGCATAACAGTAAAATCAAAAATATTGTTAATAAATACAGATAACAAAAAACACAAACTTAAGTTTCGAATCGTGCACTGAAAGTAAAAAATTTCTTTTCGGCTGTCGAAGAAAAAAAATTCTTGTTTCAATTCTTACAATTCCATATGATATTGAAACACCGACGGCAAGACTGTCAAGGTGGCGTGTTATCGTTTTAATCCGGTACGGAACTGTACGAATTGAAACATTTTTTTTTTTTTATTTGGCAGCCCGCAAGCAAATTTTACTTGAATCATTGATGTTTTTTTAGTGCGCTCTTCGTCGATTGAGTACCAAAACCTAGATCGGACTAATTTTTTAATAAATTAGTAGAGAAATAATAATAATAATAATAATAATAATAATAATAATAATAATAATAATAATAATAATAATAATAATAATAATAATAATAATAATAATAATAATAATAATAATAATAATTAGTAGAGAAATAAATGAAATAAAATCTAACCTGTTCCCCGCATCTCTAAGGATCCATCCCTACCTTATGGACCTCTGTCAGAGACGTTCTTTTTTTTAATGTTATTCGTGAGGGGAAAAAAATGTTAATCTCACTTGTTCCTCGGCGAGAGAGTCGATGATCGCGAGGTGTCCACCTTCCTCGTTGCATATCTTCCTGGCCTCATTGAAAGTCGCTGCCCGGGTGTGAAACTTGTGTCCCCCCAGTCCAGGGGTGTAACGATAGTCGTCCCTCTTGGGCACTCCGGCGGTGCTGACGTCGCAGGCACAGGCCATTCCGTGAAGTACCACGTTTCGCAAACTCTCCGGGCTCAAAGTTGCCGTGCACTTTGGAAATATTATGTTAGGAAGAACACCACCGGCGTCGGTCTCGGTTTTCGAGCACGGCTGAGTCGTCGACGAACGCTCCGTCGTCGTTAAATCTACGCCCGCTGGCTCCAATGGGTTCGATGAGCCGAGGTTCACCAAAAAAACCGACGCGAGCATCAACGTCGAGAGAAACATCTCGATCGGAGACTCGGAAGCAATTCGTTTTTATATATATATATATATTTTTTTTTTAAACTCTTTCACAGATTGTTTTTTTTTAACGAAAAGCCGACCCAATTTCTTGATTTCGAACTGTGACGTCGAGTACGAAAATGTTTTGCCAGGCGCAACGTTATGCGGGACGGAGCGTTAGCTTAGGGCAAAAGCGTCTGTAAGACTAGTTCGTAGAGCTGTTTGCGAGTCCGAATGGTTTTTGTCGAAAGATGATACCTTCTATCCCCCCCACTGCTCTGGCCTCGTCCCATCCGGCAAAAGCGTTTCTGTTCCACGAATCTGTTGGAGATACGGGATGAAGAAGAGAACACACCACGCGGGTGAGCTCGTCTCGCTCACAAAGTCCGACTCGCAAGAGCCTTGCTTTGTTACCCGGGCTACCTGACTTTTTGTTCGGATTCTTATTTCCTTGCATTACGTCTCCTTCGGTACCGTCTGTGTCCTGCATTGTTCCCGCAGTCCGGACAAGATATCGCTAGACTCAATGCAATTAGGCGAGTATCTTTGTATACCTACACTTCTGCACACTGTACAACACAACACTATACGCTCCTCCGATTCTATTCGGATGGTACTGCCAATTGTAGCCTGGATTTTTAACCTTTCAATGCCCAATGCACCATATTTACCTGCTTGGCGATTGAAATAAACAAATCTATTAATTTTACTCTTTGCGACAAGATTACAAATTTTCAATATTCTATAAAATTCAAACGGCCGGATCAACTTTTGCCAAATTTAATACGAAACCTCGTATAGCGTTAATCCATTTCCATGCCAAATTTAAGCTCGATACCTCAATGTTACTCAAATTAGACTGTTTTTAATCATTTTACCAAAAAAAATTCCATAAAATCTGATCCCTTCGGTAGATTTCAGCCAAATTCAATACCAAAGGTCTAATGATCAAAATATTATATTCGTGTGCATTTCCTAGGACGATAGCTCAACATTTACGAGCGGGTGCTTGTAATTCGGCTTACATTTCAATCGATCCCGTTTATCGAACGTGCACCAGTCGCATCACACCGATGGGTAAAACGTGGTAAACGTATCAAAAAGTTAGAGCTGCCAAAGACATTTTTGAAAAATTTTGAATGCCCGTAAAATCTTTTTTTTTTTCACGTAAACGTAACTTCCTCCATGAGAAAGCAAAAGTACAATTGAAAAGAAGAAAGGAAAAACAAATTGGATCTGTACAATTCAAGGCACGAAATACGATTCGTTCCTTAGCTCCTGATTATGTCTTGTTATCAATCTCTACAGACGGTGCTATGCTGTGCGAAATATGATCTCCGTAGAAAAAAAAAAAAGGAATCTGGTAATGTCTCAAATTATGATGCCTCGACCAAATAACGATAGAGGAAGGTATGATGTGATATAGTTGGTGATTGAAAGAGATCGCTGAATCACAGAAGTAAAGCAGTTATCACCAGTAAAGCGTGATCACAGAGGTCACTGATAAGATTGATTTGTAAGAATTCGTGGGATGAATTTTATGCCTGTTTGGATCAACTGTGTGACAGGAACTGCAGAACCTCGTCACTTTTTTCGCCTCGGATTTGCTTTTCTTTTCTTGATGTAACGAAAAATGTAATATTTTAATTTCTCAAATCATTAATATCATTTCGTATCTTGACGTGGTTGTAAAATAAATATGCATATATTGTACGATGACAAGCTGATTTTTAAAAGAGTGCCCGTGACAAACACTTTTTTATTAATGAGATGAGAAGCGCGGAGCTGCGATACTTTGGGGTTAAAATCTCGTGATTGCATTAATTTAATGGAGGACTTTAGCGTTCACCCTTCGTGGTACAGTCTCCTCGTTCCCCGTGAGGAGCTGAAAGAAACCCCTTCGAGGACTCTCCCTCGCCACCGTCTAATGAAAAAATTATAAATTTAGCACAACGTTGTATTACTAAAGAGGAAGCCCATACCTGTATTTCAACACTGACGAATATTACTCGGCTAACAATTTCTTCCCTTAAGCTCATCAAAATTTTCTTTAATATACTATTCAGTTTATTTAACTTCATCCGCTGCTGCATGAAGCGTACATAATGCAACATGCTATTAATTCATCAAATGGATAGTTCCGAAGGGCTTGGCAAACACTCGTTTGTCCATCCATTATGAAAATACGTTTTTCCCATAATCGCTGCGGTACATTGCAAACCGTGACTGGTGACGACTTTAATTATTTCTCCGCATTCGCCTTACATACATCGACCAGACCGTCCTTCCGTGACAGTGGAACTCTTAGTGATAGAATACTAAAGAAAAAAAAATAAAAGAAAAAAGAGAAAACAAAATTACTCACGTTCACCGTACTAACGACTCGGGGTCGAAATTCCAGATCCGCGAGTCATGATAGTCCACGTGTACGGAAGTAACGAATTGGAAGAGTCGCCGAAGCATTTGGAGTTTATGCTGCTCCATAAAAAAGAACGAATGCGCGAAGGTTTTTGCCCTTCGTCACCTTTTCTTTCGCGAAATGTCTACCATAGTAGCGTCACTTTATGATCCTTTAATTAAAGACTATCGTCGAGCTTTTACGCGTGTATGCCGCCCATTGGTCGGGGTACAGAGCGGAGCTCCAACCATCCATACCATGAAGGAAAGAGAAACTAAAAATAAACCCATTCGGACCAAACGGTTTTTCTCGTGGATGCCTGCACACAGGAAGTTCTCAGTCAACGGAAAGCATCAAATGACCGATATCTCGTTTAAAAAAAAAAAAAAAAAATTCTTATAGAACAATTCTTATCACCCAATGCGTCAAAATGTCAATCTCCCAAGAAGAATCGAACAAACCCGCAAATTGCCGAGGTGTTTACTTGTTACAACAGCAGCGGTTCACAAGGATAACAACGCTAAACCGCAGACTCTCGTCAGGATGCTGCCCAAGTAGATTTGCAATGGTTCATAGCCGCGATAACCAACAAGCTCACGGGCAGTATTTTGCACGAAGAGGTAACGAGCTACTCGATCTCCAATGCACTACATCCGCTCGGTCGGCGGACCAGACACTGATGTGCGGATCGACCAGTCGTTGATACGGTTTGGCGTGTAAACCGCGTTACGGTTTCGAAATACGCCGCATAATGGAAATCCCGAGCATTCCATCTTTCCACCCTGTTACACTGTCGGCAATCCGAACCCACCCCCCCCCCCTCCCCTCCCCATTGCGCAACCATCTCGTCCCTCCGTTGTTCGTGGGTCAATCCACTAATACCGTAGGGTCCTCAAATCATAATTGCCATTTGGGGTACATTATACTCTCCGGGCTTGGGTGTGTTACAGGAACACACCCAAGCCCAAGGGTCGCCAAACACGACCCTTATCGACGCCAACAGCACGACCGCGTTCAACCGCCATACCGCTTTCCCGCGCGTAACGCGATAAACTGCACCTGTGCGTTGTCCTTCTCGCGTTTTCGCCGATGCCGCATTATCGCCGATGTCTGCATAGCTTCGCGGACCATCGTGCGTACACACATCCGTAGATTTTGCGGATGCTTGTAATTTGGCTTATATTTCAATCGATCCCGTTTATCGAACGTGCACCAATCGCATCACACCGATGGGTAAAACGTGGTAAACGAATCACAGCTACGCCAACTTCGACATTTACAAATGTCACCACGGTGGGAGTGTGTTTAATTGCGCTGATAAATTGCCACAGGTGTAAGTCGTAATGAGATCCGACCGCTGATTAGCAGCCAATGCGTGGTCCGTCGTTGATTCGCGATCCAATAGAGATTCAATGGTGCTCGATTATTATTTTTGTAAAGTCGCGGGATTACGTGTAAATCGTTGAGAGGGCCTCTTTAAATTCGACGATCGAATAAATACAGGATCGAACATTTTGGGGATCAATTAAAGGAGAAAATTCATTGTGCACATTCACGTGTATACAGAACGATAGAGTTGTTGGTTTTTTTTATTTGCAAGCAGTTCAGCAGAAATCTTTCTTATGGAAATCGTTAAATATATGATCTTCTCCGTGTAACAAGTTTTCGCCAAACGATTATCGTTCTTTCGAACTTCGCACTATCAGCTCCATAGCGCCGTTAACGAGATTTTTTAATTATCTCGAAGATTCTGGGTCGCGGTAGATTTTTTTCTTCGCCACTTTATTCTTTCAGCGTCGTAAAAGTCCTCATTCGTCACGATTATCCGTATAAATTCATACTCGCTTTAGCCGCGAAACATTTATCTCGCTGCCGCAATGTTTTTCCTTAGGAAAAAAAAAAAAAAAAAAAAAAAAAAAAAAAAAAAAAAAAAAAAAAATTGTAAAAAAAGATTTAACAAATAAAGAGTCTTTCCCACAACCCATTCACGCATAACTTCAATTGGAGCTCGATAGAAACGACCGCGTCCCAGCGACGCGGAAATTCTCACTTCGTCGGGATTCACAATTTATCAGCAATAATAGAAATTCGAGCCAGTGCGGGGGGGGATTAACGTCGACACACGCGAAAGCGGAAGTTCTTTTGGAAGCCGGAATAATGAATGAACGCGCCGCCGCAGATGCACGTCCGACCTCATTTGCCCGAGAGCGTGTGGATGTGAAATTCTTTTGTTTGCCGCAGCCGGGAATGAGTTTGCGCAAGAGTGTTGAAACGCGGTAAGTCCCTCTGACATTTATGAGCCTACCCACGGCGACCTTTAGCACCAAACCCGATAGTCGGAATAGCTACAGGGGTAGTGGGACAAGTAGGCACTCAGAGAGCCCGGGTGCTGGCACTGCGGAGATGCATTTGGTCGGATAGTTTCACCGGTACCTCAACTCGACGACGAGGGTTCCAGATCGTACAATGTTCGCCGCTGTTGGCATGCGGGACATAATATAAGCGCAAAAGGACGCGCACCCCCTTTTAGCCCGATGAACTCAATGCGGGCTCACCGACTGCGTCACCTGCTCACACTCTGTTTAATCTCGTCTTTTTTTTTTTTTTTCATTTTTGCCACCGCACATCCGCTCGTCTTACGCGCGACGTAGATGGCAACGCTTAATATAGCTGTCGTGCCGAACGAGATGAAAAATATGTCGTGCGTTAGGAGGAAAATTCTGAAAAAAAGCATCACACGAACACCTTGGATCGTTATTTATTTGACGAACGATAAAATGAAATTGATCGACGGACTCGGTCGGTAACGAAAATTGTAATCTATTTTTTATTTATTTTTTTTTAATTCGTGTCAAGGTTTTGGGCAAAGCTAAAATTATTAGTGTCTCCGGCTGACTATTAAAGAGGCGCTGATTATTTTGCTTTCTTTGCAGTTCCCACCCTCGAGAAATTTGGTTTACAGGTTTTCTTTACCGACTCGCGTTTGCGAGCGCTGAGACGGAATTTGATAAATGATTGAGGCCAGGTTCGGATTTTGGAAGATCGGTTCGTTAACCAACTCGAACATCGGTAAACTTCGTTTTTTCCTTGGTTCTTTTATTTATTTTTTTTTCTTCCCAAACTTCTCACGTCCATAGATTCCGAAAGTATCGTAACTTTTATGGCAGTTCGGTGCGCACATTGGCCGGACTATGTCCTCTCCATACTTCCATGCCGTGACAGGCTTCCGCTATGGTTCTTCGCACCGTCTCTGGCTTCGACTGCACACCTTACTCGGCTAGCCACCGCCATTCCTCGACTACGTTTTCGCTTTTCCCCGGTGAACCGAGTGTTTCCGACCGCACGTTTGAAAATTTACTGACTTACTTTTGCCATCGCCGGCAATTCATCTTCACCGCTTGCGGAGCTCACCAACTTTACTCTCCGTGGCCCATGCTTTTTTTTTTTGCCGTCTTTCCCTGAAGCTCGAACTATACAAATAACACGTTCTCCTGTTTCTAAACCACCATTTTTGTTTTCATTCATCATTCCCCGATGATTCACTCACGACCTTTGATAGCTGTTGTGCGGTTTGGTCAACCAGCAGGGTCGAACAATCGCTGGGCTATTGGATATCCGGTCGAGATGAGAATCGAGCTGTCCGATGTACATCGATCATCGCGAATTGTTCTCGCCGATTCGGGTGGAAAGTGGGCTTGAGAAGGCCCGTTATATCGAGCCAAACCGCGATAATACGCATTGAGGGCGAAGTTTCCGCAGCTTTGGCAAGAACAACGTGTGTTCCAACTCGAATCCGGGCGAACGAGCTTTGGATCATTAATCCAACCCTCCATTATGATCTCCTCATTACCAACCGGTACATCTCGCCGCTCTTCAACATCCCACCGCATTAGCACTTCGTTAATTGGATTCTTATGGCAATTTTGCCGAATCTTGAGCCTATGCAAATGAGCATGGGAAAACGAGGGAAACGAATCATCTGTCAATATTTGACGGGGTAGTAAAAAAAAGTCACATCCATTTCGTCCCAGAATTTGTTTCATTCCGTCCTCCGCGAAAAGGTCACTTCAATTAAAGTCAATGTGATGAATATGACCCACCTGAATTAGCGCACAAATCCATCATGTATAGACTGAGTTATATTCTCCACTTTTGCTTTATGAGAGACTTCAACTATATCGGGCGTCCACGGAAGCGGAATGCGAAAAATGGGACTGGAGTTCGCTGTTGTGTTTGTTCATCGAAAATTCTATAGCGGTTAGATATGTATATATATATATATATGTGTGTGTGTGTGCATGGCGAAAGTATATTGGTATAGAGAGGGTCGTGCATGACTAATCGATCTCCGTGACGCTTCCGACTTGTCAGGACAAAGGCAACCGCGTACGAAAACCCATAAATCATAGAGAAATTCATTGTTGGGACCAATCGGTGCGGAAAGTTGACTGTGGGAGCGTCATGGACTACGAGACCAAACACGAGACACTATAGAGAGCATCTACTATGCGTGGTTTCCTTCGACATTGCTCTGGGAGGTCGAGAGGTGATCGGGAAAGCTCGTTTAGAAACTTAAGGGGGTTACTACCAACTATTGCCATTCAAATTATTGCATCGTGTGCGGCACTGCGCACGAGGTCACTGGCTGCATTCTAGATACATTTGCAGAGGAAAATTTTTTAAAATCTATGTGACGTCATTGCCGGTGTAGAAATCTCATGTTTCAACTGTAAATCACATCATAACGGAGATCCGTCACTTCAGGTGGAAAAAGTAGATTTTCAACTTTCAATTTTTTTTTTTTTTTTTTGTCAGGGAAAATTCGCTGTATCAAGATGGATGGAAATTTCATATCGTCGAAACAACAAATTGCTTTCCATTAAAATGTACAGCGAACATAATGGACAAGCTATTGTTTTTTTCATAATGGTGCCAGAGTAGTAATAATCGACAAAACTTGTAGGAAACTTCTTTCGTATTAGTGCCGCGGGTGAAATGTGAAATACGAGGAATAAAAAGGCTTTCGTGGGTGGAGAAAATTACCTCATTACAATTTCCATGGTTATATTTTTCGCAGTGGGATACGCTGAAGTTTTGCGAACGATTGCGTTGAATAAGTAGGTAGTACAGGCGTAGTATATAAATAAAGAGTTGAAGAGTTTTTTTTATACGGATATATATATATATATATATATATATATATATATATATATATATATATATATATATATATATATATATATATATATACACTCGCGAACGTAAATTTCAAACTTTCAGCACGTATCTCTCGTCTAGCGTGGGTTATAACTCAACACCCGAAGTTCGAAACGATAGCCATACACGTTAATTTCGTTGGCAGAAACATTCCCGACGCTACGATATAAAAGTCGTATAGACGAGATCGTTTCAAACTAGAACGTTCGCATTTCATCCCGTTATTATTCATTTAACAAATTACTGTAGTTTAACGAATTTTAATGCGATACCATTTGTACGAACTACAAGACAAGTATTCAGGGGCGAGCGGGGCAAAACGAATCGTCCATTTGAGATGAGCCATTTTACTTTTTTTTGTGTGAAAATTGACAATCATCTTCACCAATTTTTGCCTTTGTCGAATAATTTTTAAATACACCTTTATTTTCGGTCTGTCGGATTATCAACACGTATCAATCGATCCTGCATCCCTCGAGACGTTGCGTACATCTTGATCGTCCCACCTTCCCCGGAAGTACAATTACCTGCGTAACCGCACGCACCGTCATCACCGTTGCGGTATATCGACAGTGTCTGCACTGACACGGAATGGTGCCAGTTGCCACCGTGAAACCGCAGTTTGAAGATGTTCCGGCCGGAGATCCGAAGCGGGCGAGACCACGCCGTCTTGATTTTTTAAATTGATTTTGTTCTCATATGGTACGATGAATCAGTATGCCCTTTGGCATGGATAGAAAGATGGTCTTCATCTGCATATAAAAAATACTCATACCAGCGGCCAATTCCATCTGCTCAAAGGGCAAGTTTCCACGTATAACCCGTTTTCCTGATACTAATTGCCGATTCCATCTTATACACCAGGCGACTCTTCATTGCGTTTCCAAATAGAAGTCCCACCGATACTCCAAAAGGTCGCTACAACAGACCACGTCATCGAATCCCAATCCCAATGGCGAAGGAGCGAAGTTATCGGTACTAGTCCCAAAGAACGGTTGACGGCGAGATGGCCTCGATTTATAGATATCGTGTGCAAGTAGAATGCAAAATGGTCCACAAGTGAGGAAGAAACGTGAATCGATGAAGGCGATTTGAGGTGTTTTTTCTCCGTCGTTGCGACAGGAAGAGTAGGGTCCGGGGAAGCTCTTGCGGAGAGTTGATCACCGCACGTACCTACAACATCCCTTTCCTTCTGCCGGAGTCTCAAAACCCCCGTTGGCTACCTCTCTACTCTCGGTAACGCCACCGCTGGCTACATGCTATATACCGGCTCTACGTACGAGTGGGGCTCTCTCTCTCTCTCTCTCTCCTTCCTTTATTGGAAATCGATAGCTTACTTCGGGAATTACCCGAGTTCCCGACACCCTCACGGAACCTTGCCTCGACGAAACGCCACGAAAATTATGTCGGCTGAGCACTGGCCTTTCCTCTTGGGCCCCCCACCTCCCCCCACTCTCAGCGGGCTCTTATCCCGTACCACGAATCCGACCTTCCGGACTTTGCCTTCACTCTATTTCCTCGCTTCCTCTTCCGGCTTCTCACCCCCACTCCATGCCAAAACGACTCTGTACCATCCACTGGATTCCATGGTACAGAGAGATTCCTTGGCCGGGTAGTTGTGCTCTCAGGAACAACCAGAAGAAGCTATTTCAACACCACCCCTCCAATCCTCACGGGGACTTCGAAGCCTGATTCGTGACTTAATCAAACTCTGGACAATTCCACACGAACGTTTCGATTACTTCGGTCATCAGCGACGAGGAGCTGCACAACTTCTTCGCAGAGTTTGAAATTGTCAAGAACCAGCGAGAACATGCCTCCATTGTGTCGGATTATCCGTATAACGTTCAGGAAATCATTTCATTTTGATGCCGGACGCACAGCTTTTACGAAGTTCTCCGGCTATCGGAATGAGGAGCTCCGCTTTGCGTCCATGGCCTTCCGTAATTATTTTCCTCTTAACGCCGTTGAGATATAAAGAGACCCTAACAAATTTTGGAGATTTTCCGTTTGGACCGTTGAACCTGCTCGCGATGGACCGTGTAATCGAATCTTGGAATACTTTGATCCAAACCGGATGAATCTTGTGGCCAGGCCAAAGAAGGCGGCGGTTCCTTGGCAAATCGGCCGAGGTGTTCGGATGGCAGAGGGCCCGATCAAAGGATTTTTCTCGGGTGACATAACGCGAACCAATTAGCCGATGTGAAATCCGGTGCGACGATAACAGACTTGGCGAAGCGAGGGTAAGGACGGATGGAGGGGAATCACCACCGCACCGACGAAATTCATCCCACTGGCGGCTTCTATGTAACCGTTCCTCCTACCCCTTTCCAAGCGCATTGAACCGAGCGACTAACTTCCTCGGAGTCTCTAACGACGGCATCCTTCCCGGGCTCTGCCATTCCGCTTATTAGCTTGCTCGATATAATCCGGTGAACCGTTCCCCGCGCGCTCCTGCCCAAAGATTCCTTCAGCAAACTCAGCAGTTCAACGGTTTAACCGATCGAGTTTCGCCACATTCGGAGTCCCAGCTTGTACGATTGTACTACGGAAATGCAAACATGGCTTATCCGTCGTTGAACGTTTGATTTTTCAATTTTTTTTTTTCGAAGCTGCGCGCAAACTGGCCCTCGACAGTGATAATAACTCATGGATTCCTTATTTCTCGAAGATACAGTAAATCAGGTAGAATTCAATTTATCCCAATGATCATCTTATCATCTCATCGACGCATCATGTTTGACCATTTTTTTTTTTTTTATTTACTTATTTTCTTCCATCATCTTGATCGAAGTAACGTCAACATTTTGTCGCTTACGATCGTCTTTCACTAAACAGACCAAGTGTTCTATCCAACGCGCTTAGTTCTCAGTTGACCCCGAAGGGCAAAATCATACTTACGAAGCCTCTTTCCGTCACGAATTAAATATGTCATGATTAACCGTACATTAAGTCCTCCTACGTTTTCATGAGCCTTGTTTATCAAAAATTCACCGGATCGAGTGTACACCCAAGACCCTCGACACGCCACTCCATTTATCTATAACTAATTTGTACCTATTAACCTCTTGTCCATCGGACCATTAATGTTCGCCAGTCAGTACTGAACGCCCTGTCCCGAAGAGACGTCGATTTTGGGACCTCCGCGTATCTCCTCTTTTGGTACCGTCAAATCCGCTTTTCTTTGACTTTTCATTAAGATTCACGGAAATTGAAAAGTCTCTCAGTTTCTAGTCGAGAACGTTCCGTTTTTTTCTTCTGAAACGAGTCGATTGTCATAATCAAAGATCAACCCCAGTGTTGAGTCGGCCGTCTCTCAGCTTCAACGATGGTGCATAGTTGGTCGCAATTCGCCGCACAGTTCTTCTCTCACCCACGAAAATCCGAGATCCAGGACGACAGTAAATCGGCGAAAGGCTTCGACTGGGAAGTCAAGTATAATCGTTTGATTCTCAGATTTCTCGGACTCTGGCCGATCGACGATAGGTTCAGGAATCTTAAATTTATTTCGTGTGTAACCCTCCTGATCGTATACTCGTTGCCTCCGATCGCCAGAACCATGCACGTCGGCCCGGAGGGCGTTATTAAATCTATGATTGAGGCTATACCGATTGTCAACATAATCGTACAAGTGGTTATATTCAAATGCAAGAGCGACAAAGCTGAAAAAATACTCATTGGAATCCACGAGAATTGGCAGTATTCCGTTGATGTGAAAGCGGACCACATGAAACCCATGATCGTTTACGGTGGTTCGAACAGACTGATTACCGCGACGTCTACAGGACTCATTTTCCTCGTGTGGGTCGGTAAGAATACACTGTTAAAAATTTCTATTTGAAAATTCATAAAATGTATATGAAGTTTTATGCATATAGAGTATATGAAATTTAATTGACATGTATGTAAGAATATTGCGTTACCGATATATTAAAAACATTACTATTTGTCTAATATTCGTAATATAATAACACAATTTTCATATACGAATGTCTTAATTTTCAATGCCATCGCCGGTAATTTTATTATACAGGTATTGCATTTAAGATTAAATTATTAACATTCAAATACAATGTATATGAATTCCAATTTCATATATCGCGGGTGTATATTTCATATAACTTTGCATAATAAATGTGTTGTAAATTTCCTAACATTTTTAACTGTGTACCTGCAATATGCTCCTAGATCATCAATATGATGATCATTTGTTGTGCAAAAATCAAATTTGCTCTTCTGTATATTTTTTTTATTGAATGATCTTGAACGATCTTGTTTTTTTTTGTTATTAAAAAAAGCATATCCAATTATTTCGGCACAGGATACTTGGGTGAACCGGTGATCAGGATCCTGAAAACGGGAAGTCCAACGATAAAACAATTGCCTATTCAAGGATTCTATCCCTTCGCTACGGATATTTCACCGAATTACGAAATTGTTTACACGATGCAATGCTTAATGGCATTTGTATGCTGCGTCGCGCTCATCGGTCCCGACGTATTTTTCATGCTGGCCGTCTTTCACACTTGTGCCCAATTGGCGGTCCTGAGCAAGAACATCGCTAATTACGAGGGTAGAACGAAGCACGTTTCGCTAGCGAGCGACAATTCGAACGAGAAATTTAAGATCGACTGTCCCTGTCTTAGGTGCATCGTCGACAATCACGTTTCTCTGAGCAAGTAAGGGGTAGATCAAATTCGTTCATGCCACGTGAATCATTAGAGATACCACAATAAAACAATAAACAAAAATTAAACTTCAAAGAATTCTCATTTCGAACTTTTTCTCGCAGATTCGTGGAAACGGTCGACGAGGTATTTAGTAGCATATTAATGACCCGATTCATAATGAACACCAGCCTGTGCTGTGGCCTGGGATATTCCGTCATCGAGGTAAAAAAAAAAAAAAAAATCTTTCTGTTCACCCGGTACGATGTTTAACACGCAATGACGAAGAATTTCACTCCACAGTCAACCGAGAACGGTAATTTGTCCGATTTGCTTCTCAACATCTTTTTATTTGCGACATTTACCTCGGGACTGTTCGTTTACTGTTGGATAAGTGAGCAGTTGATACAAGAGGTGAAAACCTACTTATCCATTTAATTCCGGAGTCTTAAGTGCTGTATCCTAAAATTGTATGTATTGGAATGATTCTAATTTTTATTGACCAAGGGGGCGAACGTCGGCAAAGCATTGTACGAACTGGATTGGTACAAGAAGAGCTTCAAGATCGCGCAAACACTTTTGCTGCCGATGCTGCGTTCGAGAAAACCTTTCGAAATAACGGCCGGAAAATTGTTCGTCATGTCGCTCGAATGCTACAAAGAGGTATCCTCCAAAAAATCGCTCTTGAGGACTCCAACCTTGCACTGTGAACGATTATTCAAGTTCTGTTTCCTTCTCGTTGTTGCAGTGGTTCATCAAAGCTTTGGGCTACATCTCGGTCCTCGCGGCTGTTAAATCCGGCGCATGATTATAGCGTCGGCAACTTTCGAACGAAGCAGTAAATTGACAAATCGTGAAACGTAATCTCCCGAACAGACGTTGATAAGTTTCGATATGTTTTCGTTTTCACGATTTTCCACTGTTTCTCGATAAAAAAAAAATAAAATGAATAAAGAAATTAAACTGTTGAGTCCCGCGTGCGTTTTCTTTATTTATGCTAAATAATACACCTGTACAGGTTTTCTTTTTTTTTTTTTTTTCAAAATTCCTATGTAAGAGAAAGGGCTGAAAGGGCATGAAAGGGTTGTGCCATACGAAAAATCACGTAATTGCAATCGCTGCGGTACGGTGTACTTTGAAATAAATTTAATTCTCTTGGGTAGTTGGGTTTAGTTGGGTATTTACAAACACCGGAGGATAAATGGTGTACGTGCGTATGTGTCCGTGCGTCTGCGTGTATGAGTCGTAAGTGGGTTCATGGAGCGGGTACACCGCTGAGCCGGCTAATCCTCGTCGCCGTTGAAGCAGCAGGTGCACCGACGGAAGGCATCCAATCAGGAGAAAATTAAACCGGGAAAAAACACTCTTAGGTGTGCCTGCTCCCATTTTGTTGTTGTTTTTTTTTTTTTTTTCATATGTTAAATTTTTTTTCTTCCACAATGGCCGCGTGGCTTGTCCACCCGAAAATAAAGATTAATTCGACGTCTACGGGCTAAAAACGTCGACCAACCTCCGCAAGATAAATATACACTTTGTAACTTTCAATTTCAAGATAAATATATACTTTGTAACATTCAACTTACTTGTACATGAATTGACGAACTTTAAATCAACGATGAAAAAGAAACAAAACGAGTATGATATCGTATTTTTCGTATTCAAGTCGTGAGACAGCATTACTTCTCAAGTCTATACTTCGTATACATGCGAAATCTATATTTCGCATGTATAACACGATACGATCCTTGAATAAGAATAAAGTATCCCCGTAGGACGTCGGTTCGCTTTTTACGAGTTTTTTTCGAGCCTCGGTCGGAAAGAATTTCTTCGATAAATTATCAATAATTGTTGTCTATAAAAAAGACAAATAAAAAATGTAAAAAAAACAGAAAAGCATCAAAGATTTCCAGTCAACAAGTAGAGCTTGCGAGCTCGAGGGCCCGACGGCAGTTCTCTCTTTTATTCATAAAACCCGTACGCCCGTTCGGAAGCTTCGTGCCGTTAACGCGGGAGATTTCTCGTCGAAGCCGAGCCATCGGGATATACGCGGGAGATTTCAGCTCTCGGGGAAGCTCCTGAATTTCTAAACAGGGCCAATAACCCCTTCTCACGTAGAATAATGGCCCGATCTCATCCGGCTAAACGAGAAAGGCAGATTTATATTATTTTCTTTTTATAAGCTAAGCGAAGCACGTATTCTCCATCTCACCAACGTTTCCGCTGAATACCCTCGTTAATTATCGTCCAACGGCAGTGGATTTGCAGGAACCAATTTTTTTTTTTTTCGGCACTGCTATTTTTTTCCTAATTGAAATTTTACAATCGTCGGCGTTAATTTCCGTTTCAAAGATCACGATGAAAGTAGAACAACGCAGTGCAGTCGGTGAGACAATTATTTTTGGACAGATCTTCTTAACAATTTAATTGAAAAAAAATTCTGTAATAATTTGAAAGCCGACGAAAATTTAACAAACTGTCCTCATGCGGGTTGGTAAAAATACCTGCAGTATGCTCCCACATCAGCAATATGAGAATCATTTCTTGTGCAAAAAAGAAATTTGCTTTTATTGTATTATATATCTTTTTCATTTAATGGTTCTTGGTTGAACTTGTTTCTTTTTTGTTTTTAATCTAAAAAAGCGTATCCAATAATTTAGACACAGGATTCTTGGGTGAAACCGGTGATCAGAATCCTTAAAACGGGAAATCCAACCATAAAACAATTGCCGGATCAGGGATTCCATCCCTTCACTAGCGATATTTCGCCAAACTGCTAAATTTATACGATGCAATGCTTAATGGCATTTGTATGCTGTGTAGCATGCAAGCAATATTTTTTTTTTTCCTAATAAAAATTTAAAAATCATCGCTGTCAATTTCCGTTTCAAAGATTACGATGAAAGTAGAACAACGTAGCGCAGTCGGTAAGACAATTCTTTTTGAAAAAAAATCTTCTTAAGAATTTCAATGGAAACAAAAAAAAATATGTATATCAATGTGAAAGCCGACGAAAATTTAACAAACTTTCATTCGCAGATTGAAAGCCGACTCGAACCGGAGATTCGCACAATTTTAGTCTGAATCTCCGAGCTTCGAGCTCTCGACAGAATTTCGCTCGGCAGCGTCAATGAATATGTATAAGCGTGTTTGTTTTGTTACGTTCCATTTATATGTCCTATCGGCAAATATGGGCATTAACGATGAAAGATCGGTATTAACATCGAAATACGCGATCCGCTCCTCGATTCCTCCCTGCAAACTCGTCACGCCGAATTAATATACGATAATAACACGGAAAACTGTGTGCAAATTCGACTGGCTATTGCAGCGTGTTTGCTGCCGGATTCTCGTCCATTAATTTTACCCACCCTCCGAGTACTCGCGTACCCCGGTTTCTGTGGTTACTTTTCGGCGAATGCACCGTGATCGTTCACTCGCTTCCACCCCCCCCCCCCCCCCCAATGCGCGATCATGCATTCACCTATGGTGTTTACACTACACATATTTTGTCCCCATACAACCTGTGCAAAATTTCTGATTATCGTTGCCCGCACGCAGGCATCGATACAACTGAATATTTTTCGTTACGATTATCGAAGTTTGCACACGCGAGAAGATTATGCGACATGAAACAACATGACGATAGGCCGATTACCGATTACCGGTACCGATCAATGGACAAAAATTCGATTGGGACTTCAACATTAAAACAAAAACAAAAAAAAAAACCTTGCAATGCAATTATATTCTGCTTATTATCTCATGTTTGCGCCACATGCGAGGATGCATTCAAAAGAATTGCATTCACGAACACGCCGACGTTGTCAAAGTTTTAGACGTTTTGTAATTTGCAGTGACGCTTTTTAAGCCGTTCGCTCGTTAGGCCGACGACGTTGAGTTTGAAAATGAGTTCGCAAGGCTTTCTCGTCCATCCAGCCGCATCGTGACCTCTTATTGTATATGATATTTTTCCCCACAAGCACATCTTTCGTCTATAGAAAAAAAAAAAAAAAAAATCCTCACGGTTTCTTTTTCAAAGCCATTTTACTGTTTGTAGAGACGGTCGCAGTACAATTATTTTGTTTCATAACTTTCACGTACTTCCAGGTGTAAAAAAATTAAAACATTTTTACAAAAAAAAAAAAAAAAAAAAAGAAAATCATAAAATTAATTTGACCCTAGAGATACAGTTGTACCAAGTATGTATTTCTCGCGGCAATGAATTCTCAAAGCTAATGGTATTGCTCATGCACTCTTTATTATCTTGTGTGTTAAAGCACTCGAGACGCCATCGTGATTTCGCGACGACACCCTCCGGCGCTCTTGGAGCAACTACGACCGAAGGTCTTCTCGACGATACAGCCACCCAAAATGCTCTTCTGGACCAAAAAGAAGAAAAGACGTCCGATCACAGTGAGCGTAATTTTTATTTTTTTTATTAATTTTTATAATTAATTTTTAGCGTTATAGTTCATTATTTTTATTAAATGTATTTTTAAAAAATGTGTGTGTTTTTTTTTTCTTCAATTTCCAATATCCCCGCTTGAGTTTCGACCAGACAAGCAATTGCGTTAATTTTTTCATTGTAACTCCTGTTAAATTAAAAAATGAACAGCGGTTAAATTGTATGTACAAACACGAACGAAATAACAGATTTTAAGGAAGATCGACTATGCGACGAAATCCAACTTGAGGCCTCAATTTTTTTAATATCTTCTATATGAACACTCTACGCATCTACTCCCGAAGTCTGAGCAATTTTGACCGTATAGTTTATTTGTCATATAATTTAGATATTGACTACTTTGACCGTATCATTTTATATTCTATCATTGTAGTGGGTCACTTCCGGGACAAAAAATTACTAATTTACTACCGACCAAGCCAACTTAGAGCTTTGAAAAAAATAGCTTCGAGTAGACGAAGCATGAAGGATTATGTAAAAAAAAAAAAAAAAACTGTGAAATCCGCACTTTACCGTTCAAACTCAATGATTCATCGATGCAAAGTTTATTTTCTCATTGCACTCTATCGATTTAGCGAATTATCGGTGGCAGGCTCGACAATTTTTCTGATCGAAATCTGATGCGTTCCGGAAACCAAAGATAATCTCACTTCAGGTTCATTTTAATACGCGTCCAATTTTAAGTGTGTTATCACACATCCCAAATCCACTACACAAAATTGTCGATCTATCAACCATTTTATGTCTCAGGTATTCCTTAAAAATTGTTCATATAAATTTTGGGAAATGATTTGTCATTTCGTTTTTTCGTTTTGTAATGTTGGCCAGTGTTACGTAAAGACGATTCCGAAGTCGTTGCGACTCTTAAAGTGGACAACATATTTTTCTTAATCTTCGATAAACTGATCATTTATGCTAAATATCGCCCGTGGCTGACATGCATAATTCAGTTTACCAATATCGCGTGCGATTCGAAACGGCTGTGATGAATATTTTTTTCATCGCATTTTTTTTACTGCAAAGAGACAGTCGATCCTCCTTAAGAGTCCACTTCTATCGGTGAATCGACAAAAAGAAAGGAGCGGCTGATAAAATTGTCAATCATCGGTGCATCGAATAAATCGACCGTCCGGTTGAATGATCAAACGGTTGAAGAAAAAAAAAAAAAAAAAAAAAATCTCAGCCAAAGGAAAGGAAGTACTCGAAGCTCGTCTACCTTTTATGAACAGCCCCTTGAAAGTCTGAAATCCCATTGACGCATTCGATTCCCTCGATATCTCCTCAAGTGTACAGATCAAGCTCTCCGCGATACGAGTGTCCTCGTACTCAATCACATGAGATCGTACGTCGCGAATATCACGTAGAGTATCAAAACGACGACAAGCAATATTGCTACTACGTGAACGACTATGCACATCTCGAACGACACTGCGTGACAGACGTTACGACCACGATCGTCCATTCCTTTGACTGCAAGCGTCATTTCTTTACTTGCGTTTTTTTTTTTTTTTTCTTTCTTCAATCGACATATCGACTTTATCCGGCATTCTAGAGATAGGATAGAGATACAATATCCGTTCCCCCGGATAACGTCACTTCCGATCGAAAAATAAGATTTCCAAATCGAAAGTGACGATTGCCCAAATAACATCACTTCCGGCCGAAAAAATGAGATTTCCAAACCAAAAATTAATTTTAACCGATCTCTTAGTCCCGCAAAAGCTTAATTCGGTCCAAAGCAACTTCGCAGCTTTATCTAAAAAATTTGGCCCCTTCATAAATTTCCTTTGTAGATCAAAATCGCGGTGCAAGATGATTTTCCATCACGGTTCATCGAAGATCTTTTTGTTCACACCCAACATGAAAAGCGGCCTCGCTTTGTGGCTAATCGGGAGTTCTCTCGGCACCGTTGACGCTGACGGCATGCAAGTAAATCTCTCGAAATCGGTAGTGCCCATATCTCTTTGAGAGACCGATAAGAACTTCACCGCTGATGCCGACAGTGCCCTTGATTCAGAGCTGAACGGGTGGGAGTACGGGGCCAAGGAGACATCTGGTAGTCACGTTGGAGGATCACGAATTCAATATCAGGCCTCGCGGTATTAGCATAGAGATCGACTTTGCGGAGTCGACATGCAGCAGCTATGCTGCTGGCACAACCGGCGAAGCTCCCAGGAATCGTCCAGTCTCGCCGGTTCACTTCCCATCTTCAGCGTCCCATTCTCGACCTACCGCTCAAGACCACTTTGCCTCTTCGGTCAACTCTCGCCCAGCCCCTCTCTATCCCGACCATATTCGAATAGCTGCTATATCATGAACCGAAAAATCTATCGCTGTACTAAATCGAAATGCCCTTTCTTGAAAACCTATATCGCCAACCTTCATCCGAACTACATTCACGTAACGGTATATATCATGGTCGATGATGTCTTGAGCGAACGATTGTCGGTTTTCGCTACTCCGTCTCGTGACTCGAGGCTCCACGGATTTTCCTCGCTTTCGCATACTTTACAAATTTCAGATAGAAAAGTTTTCATAGCGAACAAAAATAATAATTTTACAATAAAGATAATCAAAATTAGAAATGAAATCAATTAATGCAATTGATGTTATTGCTTGATGTTATTTTATCATTTGATCTTATTATTTTGACTTTCACTATGCTGTAATTTCTACTCTGCCGTTTGTCCATTGTATTGTTTGATTCCTGTGTTTTGTCCGACAATTTGCAGATCCCTGCTTGGACAAGTATTGCGGAGCAGGACGAGAATGTCGTGTATCGCCGGACGGCGGGGTGGCTCTGTGTATTTGCGCGAGACGATGCGCCAGGAGACATCGACCGGTGTGCGGAAGCGACGGCAAGGTATACGCAAATCACTGCGAGCTACACAGGGCAGCCTGCAACTCGGGCTCGCCGCTCACCGCCAGTAGACTTATGAGATGTCTACATCGAGGTAATTGACAGCATCGAAACTGATATTTACTGTCGCGTATGCAAGTTCGATTGAAAAAAATTGAAAAAAACATGCCTCCACAATTAATATCTCTCCAATCAATATCACTTCGTTTGTTACGCATTAATATCACATAGTTTATTTTTTCAATTTTTAACCTCCTTGTGAATAACAAAAAAATATCGAACGATAACTAATTATTATCAATAATTATACAACAATTATTGATAATAACAATAATAACAATAATAACAATAATAACAATAATAACAATAATAACAATAATAACAATAATAACAATAATAACAATAATAACAATAATAACAATAATAACAATAATTATACGACAATTATTGATAATAATTATTATCAATAATTATACAACAGTTATTAACAATAACAACAAAGCGATCATTTTTTTTTTTTTCATGAATAAAAATATATATAGATTTGAATTAGCATTGGAAAGGAGCGCGCATCGCCGTGAGACGGAAAGCGATAACGCACGTATACCTATAGCGTTGCTCCAATTAGCGATGAAAGGATCCCAACAGCCTTCGATAGCTCAGTTGGTAGAGCGGTGGACTGTAGTTGGTTTAGTGCGAGAGACATCCATAGGTCGCTGGTTCAAATCCGGCTCGAAGGATACATTAGTTTTTTTATTTTTTTTGTTCAATACTAACTGCCTATAAAAACATTTTATCGCGTCGGGCGTCTCGTTCTTTTTTTTTTTTGTTTTTTCCAAAGAAACAAATGTGACCGTTAGCTCCAGCTTGCATGACGAAGGCTCTTTGGTATGCGTCCGGTGTATTAAAAGTTTTCTTATATGCAGTCTAATTGAATTGGAAATGCGTTCGTATGGAAAATAACGGTGAGCTCGGTCAAGAGGCAGATTATTTTCATATCTCGAGATAAACTGGCCGGAAAAAAAGGTCGATGACGTTGTCGTTTCGATTAAATAAATACCGCGTACGTAATCCAGTCGTCGAGGCTGACGAAATTTGTCCAAGTTCGTTTGATTGATCGTTTACTTAAGAAAGAAAAAAAAAAAAAAAAAAAAAAAAAACTATAAAAAATATTTATAATATTCATAACGCTAAATAATACAGTGATCTTCCGATTTCGAAAGATCGAGAGATTCGCATCAGCCCAATCGAATTCCCATCTCCGAGAGACAAACTCGGCATAAACAGAAATTCTTATCGGCGAAATATCCCGAAACTGCGAAAGAATGCGCGCTCGTTGAAGTCGAACGTGTCCGCGAGGGACCGGATGGACGGCATGAATAATATCTGAGTTATTCGGTACCAGTCTCCGCATTCCACACGACATAATAGAGTTATATTCCATTGAGATGTAAGCTCGATTCGTATGTCCCTTCAAAATCGCATGTAGCGCGACAAAAATCAGTAAAGCCCATTTCATACGCTTGTACACCGATGTTTTTTTTTTTTTTTTTATGAGAATACATGCACGGCTAAAGTATATTGACAAATAAAAAAATTTTAATGTCGTTTACCTCGTCGCTCACGATCGTGGATAGGCCAAACGTTCTTCGTATTTTCATTTGATATTCTCTAAGAGCACCAAAAAAAAAAAAAAATTCACCAAAAGTTTTAACTCCAAACTAAATTTTAATCTGCACAACGTGCATTCAGATAAGATCGCGACTTTTTACACATAGCGCTATATACGTTTGCAATATATCGAGCTCGAGTGCTCACTACTTTTACGAGAGTTTCTGTAAACTTTAACAAAATTACGAGGGTCGATAGTTCGGAAATTGAATAGAAAATCCACCCGCTCGTCGGCCCCTATCTTCGGTATACGTATATATATATATATATATATATGTGTGTGTACATATATATAATATATTATACGTTTTATATATATATACATATGTATAGAGATTCTATTCACTGTGGGAAACCGCACATTGCGAAAGTACGCGAGTCAGCTTCTTACAGGAGGGGCGAAAATGGCGGGAGGGGGGGGGGGGGGGCGATAGTGGATAAGGCCGCTGATGCTTTTTCCATCGTATATTTCGCAGAATTTCGAATATAAAACACCATAACTATGAGAAAAACGTGCTGATACATTGCGTTCGTTGTTTCATATAAGAAAATGTTCTCGATTCCATCATCACATGTGCACACATGCGGCTACGAATGCAGACTGTCTGTTCCCGTACTGTTTTTACATAAAATTTATCGACGACATCCTCTCACGTAGGCAAAGCCCAGAATTACATTCCCATCGGATATTCCGGTAGAAGAAACGATCCGTTCAATTCGACGACATTTTTTTTTTTTTTTTTTTTTTTTTTTTTTTTTTTTTTTTTTTTTTTTTTTTTTTTTCAACACCACCTCACCGTTCGTTTAGGCGGTTTTAATAAATTCATTCGAGTTGCAATGGATAGCTCATGATCATTTTTTTTTTTTTTTGCGAATCAAAGCTCCGTTAATGCAAGTCTGAGGTGAAATTAAGCTTAGAGACTCGTGAACCTCTTAACGAAGGGTCTAATGCAATTTAAACGAAAATGTAATAATCACTTATTAAACTAGAAAGCCAATGGCGGCTCGGCGGCTCGGCAAAGGGTTGTGAAAGGTGCTTGATTTAGAGCGAGGGAGATAGAGAGTACACTATATGCTCCTGAAGTACCGCTCGTTTCGCTTTACCCTCGGCATCGTCGCGCGCGAAACGATGGCCAAGTTTAAATTACATTTCTGCTGCATTAACCGTCAGTCTGAGGCTATAGTTGACTCTGAAAGCTATGAAAAAAAAATGTAATCTTTTTTTTTATCTTTTTCAATTCCCACCATATTTCACATTATTTCCAATAGCATCGAGATTTTTTTATGCACTTTTCAGCACAAAATCGATGCGTCAAATCTTGACAACGAAACGCCCATTTTACGTCACTTTCGATCGAATATCGAGATTTTTGAAATCGGATGTGACGTATTCCCTGTAAATATTCGAAAATTCTCCAGAGCCACAAGTACCTCCTAATTATTCCCAGATAATTATTTAAGGGCATACGCCACAGTAAAAATTTCGCAAAAAAAATATTTTTTTAAATTTCATTTTCTCATAGAGTATAGTGTCAAGAATATTCGTCTACATTTTTATGTCGAAATTCAATGAATTACGAAAGTCAGAGACCGTTACGTGAAAAGTGGCAAAGTGCTCGAGCGGATGCGCGAAGTGCTCGGAGTAGCGGCGTGGCCGAACTTTGAACACGTTTCTGTCAAAACGTGATTTTCAAAATCGGTGACTTCGATCTCTCAAGAATGGCTTGATGGATTTTTATGAAAATTTTTGTGGATTCTTTAGTCCTTGACGTTTTCATTTTTTTTAAATAATTTTTGAAAATGATTCTAGGTGTAAAAAAAAATGGGTAAAAATCGATATTTTTTTTCAAACGGTCGCCATTTTGCCAATTTTTATTTAATTTTTTTTCCCCCTCGTCAAAGACCGCGTTATATATCATTGGTTAAGAAACGATTAAAAAAAACAAAAATTTCGCATAAAATGACATCGAAATCAGGGCCACCGCAAGCGAACTTTCGAAAAAAAAAATGTTTACGCCAAACGATGAAAAACAAATAATAACAATAAAATTGAATGAATAAATTCTTAAATGTTCTTTAATATATCCCCTTTCCACCCTGAAAAAAATCGAATCGACAAAACACATATATTTACCGAGAAAAAAAAATCACGAAATATGCTTACGTTTTTACCCATTCACTGTGGCGTATGCCCTTAAATGAAAAACTAAAAATGCTTCACGAGGCAAGGAAATGATTTTTTAAATATATTTATTTTTCGGACTCCGGTTCGGGTGCTCCGGTCCATATATTACACTTCCTGGCAGGGTTCATAGCTGCTCCTTCGGGGCAATTGAAGGCCTCGGCGAATCCCTCGGTGTTCGACATCGTAGCGAGGACTCTGACACGCAACGAGCTGTGGGGATCCGCGGAAATGAGCTTCTTTCTCGTATACTTTGGAGTGGACATCTCACACCAAATCTGAAAAAAAAACGAACATTTCCTCTATACAATCATTACAACAAAAAAAAAAGAAAAAAATTAAACAGGCCGAAAAAAGGATGTACCGTCGCATAGGACAGGAAGAGCAATTGTTCGTTAGTGAACTCCTCGAGGCCCGGCAACTTCCGGTCACCCTTTATATTTTTTCCGACAAGAGATTTGTAAGCGCCCAGGACAGATTGGAAGCCCGTAGTGTCGGCGATGTTCTCGCTAAACGTTCGAGGACCGAGAAGTATCTTCTCGATGACACTTGCGTTTGTCAGACTGTCGTATTGGTCGATGAAGCAACGTGTTCTCTGTAAATAAGCCGTCATCATTTCTTCCGGAAAATTAGTTATAATTCCATCCTTGTCGAAGTGAGATCCTAGAACAAGGAGCAGAACGTTTTATACTGATTGACTTCGAGAGCTACATTGCGGAGCAGATCGATAATCGGACATTAAAGATTATCAGATACTGACCGGTATCGTCGAATCCGTGGGACAATTCGTGACCGAGCATCGATCCGATAATTCCATACTTAACGGCACTGGAAAAAACATAAATTGATGAAATTAAAAAGGGAACAATTTTTTTAATGCAACGACCAATGACGAGTAAAAGAGATTAAAAGAGATTCTTACTCAGGCATCATTGGAGTAAAGAGCGGAGGCTGAAAGTCCGCAGCTGGGATATCTTGAATGACAAAACGACGAACATCATATTATTAAAATTTTTTGTAGTAGATTTTTATTTTTTATTTTTTTTTTTTTATAAAAAATTAACAAAATTAAAATACGTACTCAAGCTATTGGAATTTATGATGTAGATAGCATTGACAGTTATGGGATCGCTCAACCATCTGCGGAATGAAAGTTTAAATTAAAAAAAAAAAAAAATGTTAATCCAAGCATATAATTATTTTCTACAATTATTTATAAACTAAAAAAAAAAAACACAAATCAGATGAAAGCTTACTCCGATTGATCGTCCGCGCTGCGAAATTCCCGAATCGACTTCTTCGTCTTGAATTTCATGTAATTTATGAGATTGTTGAAATAATCGTTGCCGATCGTCAACTGTTGGAAACAAATAACAAAGAAAATTCCGGAATTTTATTTTGTAGAATCAACGAGTTTCGTAGACACAGTTAAATTGTCTCGTTTGCCTTGCCTCGTCGTAATATTCCACCAAATTTGTGACATTGCTGTACCAATCTGGATACCCGACGAGAGCCTTGATATTCCACAATTTTTCTCTCCACGCCTCCTTCGTCTCTGCGTTCATCCAAGTAGAACCGTTCATCTGGCGGTCCATTTCGCTCTGGATTATCGATATCATCTCCAACCCCTTTCAGTCACAAATACATACGCACACTTTTATTTCCAGTTAAGAGAGCCATACGATCGAAAATTTTTTGCAAAAAAATAAAAATTCCTCACCGAATTGTATGTCTCTTCGGTGAAATGGTCTTTGACGAACTGATAAGATAGCGCATGATTTAATTTCATCTCGTCGACGCACTGCACCCATCTGCGTCGTAATCGATTAACTCTTTATAATTAAAGTATCAAGGTAGCTATGTCGCCTTGGGCTCGTTTCGCGTAAGTTCGTGAAAAAAAAAAAAAAAGAGAAAATTGCAAATATTTCTCGATGTTATAAAAATCTGAAAAAAATGCATGCTCTCTAAAGGTAATGAAAAGATTAATTTTGCATAATAATTATTGCCAATTGTTATCAACAAATTAATCAAAAAATATATTGTGTAACAAACTATCCGGCAACGAAAGTTTTTTCGTTTATGAAAATGATTCGTTCATTTTTCTGAATACGTATGCATTTTTTCAGATTTTTAATTAGCTTTGATTTTTTTTTTATATGGAAAAAATGTGGTGAAAACACACAAAAATCAAAGCTAATTGAGAAATCTAAAAAAAATTCATACGTATTAAGAAAAATGAACGAATTATTTTTATTTAAAAAAAGTTTGTTTGTCGGGTAATTTGTTAAGCAATTGATTAGTTTGATTAATTAATAACATTTTGGAATTATTATTGTGCAAAATTGATTTCAAGTATTAATTAATTCAAGTATTTCAAGTATTAATTTCAAGTATTGTGCAAAATTAATCTTTTCAGTACCCTTAACATGCATGCATTTTTTCATATTTTTATACCATCGACAAGTACTTGCAATTTTTTCTGAGTTCTCTCGAACTGATGCGAAATGAGCGCGAAGCGACATAGTTACCTTAACTTTTTTTTTTAATCTACCTAGGGCTTTCGCCACAGTAGACCCCGCGAGGGATTTGCGCGGCCAACCAAGTTTCAATATTCATTCGATTCAACGAAATTGAGTTGATGTTTGACTTCATTACCTCGCAGGATCAATCGGAAGTTACATACCGCGGCAATGATTCCCGAATTCCGGAAGTTTCCCTCTCAAATTCCACGAGCAATTGCAACATTTCGGAATTAGTGGCGTGCAGCATACGGCTCAGATAATGCCAATGAATATAATTAACTGCAAAAGCATAGTTTACGACAAAATTATTAAACGTTGTCTATACTCAAAATATCTGGTTATTCGAATGATTAAATGAACATAAAAAATATTACATTAAAAAAAAAAAAAAAATGACTTTATATTCGTAGACGAGATTTACCGATCGTTCGAAACGAGGTTTCGTTCAGGAGAACACTGAGTGTGACGAGATAGACGGAACTGACGATAACTCCCTCATCTTCGGTAACCTCGACACCGCCGATAGACTGAACCATATTTCGTATCAGCTTCAATAGATTTATCTGTGATTGACAAACGGTTATTAAAAACATGCAATTTTTAACGTAATTATTATGATAAATAAATAGATATATTTTTAAATCTCTAAAGCAACACTAACTTTCGATACTTCCGTACGCGGCATATACTGATCGAGTGCCTGCTGAGTCGCAGCTATGCTGTCGTAGGAGGAACCTTGATTGTCTCTGAACTACGAAAGATAGAATTGACAAATTATCGGGCAAAACGCAATAAATTATCCACTGGCTTTCGGACGAATTACAGTAAAAATTTCTCGAAAAAAAATTACCGTATCCAGTTTCATCTCAAATTCGATCATATCGTTGACCTCTCTAGCGATTTTCTCATCCGACACTCGGGCCCCTTGATCGTTAGCGAAAGCTCTGGCGACACCGCTGATCAGCTTAGCGTAGGGCTCTCTGTCCTCCGGATCGAAAAATTGTCGCCCGACTTGTATGAACTCCGACAGAGGAAGCCTCGGAGTTATTAACTGCAAAAATTCATCTATGTCCAATCTCACGGCTTTGCTCGAATTTGTTATTTTTTTTTTTTTTTTTGCCAAAAAACCAAACTTTGTAAAAAGCTTTTTTACCCAAAATAAACACTCACAGATATCAAAGTATTATTTTCAATTTTGCTAGTCAGCAGGAGATCGTACATAGCGTAAGAGCCCATTATTCGTGAATAGTACAGTTCGATCTCCTGCCACGTGTAATCCGACGGATTCCACTGGCCAAGGGCCATAGACACTGGCCAACCGCCTACCGCGTTGGCTAACGAGGTCAGCGGTTCGATTCCACGGCTCTCAAGATCCTCTGCAATTTTTTTTTTTTTTTTTTTTTTTTTTTTTTTAATTATGTTCCCATTCGCATTGACGATAAAAACAAAGTTAATATTTAAAAAAACGACCTTCCTGCATGCAGGAACGATACCATTGCTTCGCCATCTCTACCGGTTCTTCGTTGTGATTTTTCGATTCCAAGATCTCTGAAAAATACCCAATACCGTAGTGTTCGTCGTAAGTAGCTTTAAACTGAGAAAAATAAATGGTTTGATTAAGGCAAATGCGCGAAAAATGTTTCTTTCAATCGACAAATTTTGAATAAATTTAAGCAAAAATATTCGTTTAACATAAGATTGCTTTATTTGTACCAAACAAATAACAGTTTTGAACGTATGTTCAACGCGATTTTTGGTCAATCCAACCAATTTTTTCTTCTCACTGTACTTAATTCATATCTTTTAAATACCTCGAAGTGTTTTGGCGAGTTTTTCTTTGACCATCTCCATTCGATTCCATGTTGCTCGATTAGGCGGAAGAGTATCATTCGAGTGTATCCAAGCCCCGCACGAGTATTCGTAAAAATCCTCGCACGGATCGGCCGTTTTGTTCATAGTGGCGAGGATAACGTTAGCTGGGCAATTAAACGATCGCTGTTTTAATTAATTTTACATACGATCCTTTCGGTTTTTTATTTTGTTTTATTATTGTTTTTTTTTTTTTTTTAATTTTTATTTCATTGCAAAGTGTATCGTTCGAGCTTTTCATACCCACTGTTCGGCAATCATTGTTCATGCAGACAATCGGCTGATACCGGTAGCGGTTTTTTTCGAGCACTTTGTTGTACGCCTCGACAACGGTGAGCGAAGCTAATGAGACACTTAAAAATACGAGCGATAATTTTTCATGGATCATATTGTGATATTACGTATTCAACGAACGGGACTTTACGGCGATACTGACGCGAGCACTTTTCCCAAGTTTCGCAGAATGCGTTCCCGGCCGATATTTTATTGCGGAAATTCCTTGAACGATTTCCGATGACGCTCGTCGTATCGCTCGATGAGCAATTATTGTGTCGAGTTTAACGACAACACTGCACAGCGGCAGGAAGAGCCGAGCAGGATGATTGCGATAACAGCTTTCTGTTTTCATATCTGCACTGCGATTGATAATTAACGATTGCTGGCTTTCTTGCCTTGGATATGATAATTAGGTATGTGTATCATTGTTATACAGCGCGGAATCTAGCGCGAATCCGTTCACGCGAGTAAGTTTTTACACATGGGAACCCTTTCAAAGTATAGAACAACATATTGTCCTGCAACAACGCAGGTAACATTTTGCCAACAACCCGCCAGCAAATGGGCAGCATACACAGTAAAAACGAATTGTATATTTACGATTTGTAATTAAATCTTTTTTGTTTACAAAAGTCCACAGTTATTTTGTTGTTAATGTTACAGAAAGTATTCGTAAAATTGACAGACATTTTTGTAAATGGACAAGATTTTTTTTTTTTTTTTGTAAAATCAACAAGAAAAGAATTGTGGACGTTTGTGGACAAGATACGTTGATATCATTTTTACTGGGTATGTCCGCACGGGATGACGGCAAAATTACCGGCATCCCGTTCGGATAAAACATTTGCCGATGTATTTGCCAGCATTCGATGCCGAAAATTCTTAGGAGAATATTGTCAGCAAGTTGTCGGCAAGGCTAGCCGGTGCTTTGCGACTCAGTACGACGATTAATTTGCTTGAGTCACGGTTATTTTGCGTGAAATCTTAGGAACTCTTAGGCAAACAAACTGTTAAATAATTCATTATCGTGTAACGTAATTCATTATCATGTAACGTAATTCATTATCAACCAATTATCGAACTCATTCATCGCTTTGACAAAATAGCTTTGGTTATCGTTAGCAACAACGCTGAGGAAATGTGTAATCAGAGGTCGGTCTCTGATTAGTAGGAATTTTGATCTCTTCCACGGCTGTTAAGAATGAATCAGCTTATAGCAACCGTTGTTGGATTTTTGCTACAAATATGCAATCTCGTGCTAGACACTACTGTTGCAATATTGCTGGCACGCAAACAGCAAAGCTTGGTGGCACAATTTTAGTTTGTACTTTTTTTTGTAAAACTGAAAATCGGATGGTGGGGTCGGAAAATTGAAAAAAAAAAAAAATTGTGGACGTTTGTGGACAATAAGTTGTTGTAAAAAGTACAACCTTTTTTTTTTACCGTGTACGACATTAATTACGGGTAATTTCGGCTGAATATGAATTCGGCGACAAATTTTGGCCGAACTAAAAATGTTATGAACGATCATCGAAATTGTTTGCTTTTAATTGTCGTTTCGAATTTTTGAGCATGCGCCACGGAGCTTCGATTGACGTACGAAATAGATAAATGAATGAAAATGCCGAAGCCGAAAGACAAAGTTTCGCGAAACGCTTTAACTGCGCCGGGTGGGGACATTCGCTTCATGACTTTTGCGCATTGACGGAATAGCACGGGGCGGGCAATCGACGAAGCTCAATCGGCATACGAATCGCAGAAAACTAGACGGCACGAATTCAAATTACCGTCGAGCCATCCGAGCTTTCGGACGAGGCTCGGGCGACGTGTGTGTGCGTGTGTGTATTGGATATATACGTGGCGCGGAGCGGTCGGTTTCCGCAGTTTCGTACTTTTCGCATGGAAATGTCAACACGAATAGCTGGGACGCTGTCGCGTTTCGTATCCGTGCGCGCATACAAATGAGGCGGTCGCTGATGCACCGCACACCATCCAGACCACCCGCCATACTCAATTTTGAATAGCCAACAGCGCGTCGTAAATCATCAATTGGCCGCCGGATTGAAATATTCACGTTCCGAATTAACTATCCATCCGGGCTATCATTATCTCCTGCAAACAGAAGTAAAATTCAATAAAACCCCCGAATACGTACTATTCCAAGCGTCTCGCTCATTCGTTTTACACTCCTAAATTCGCTCGACGAATTATCATATTTTTAAGAACTTTGAGACTGGAGCCAGATAAATAATTTATTTTAAGGTATCCCACAAATAAATATTTTCAATTCATTTTTTTTCTTTCTATTTTATTTTAATTTATTTTATTTAAGCGATTTCTCCTCGTTTTACCGATTTGCATTAAACCCAGTACAGAGCACTGAATAGAAAATTATAATATAAAGTAACATTATATTCTAGACTTACATACCAATCTAACATACATTAAGCAATCTATTATTTTAACGAGAAGAGTCCTCTCTTCACTTCTCTTCTCTTCTCTCTTTACCATAATCTGATTTACTCATACTCTGGTACTACGCAATTTGCCGCCCATTTAAAGGCCTCGAAGGTTATTTGTGAAATTAGTGTTCATTAATTTCAAATGACAATTTATTTGCAGGGTACCGAAGAAAAAATAATAATAATTATAACAATAAATGAAATAAGTTGAAATTAATCTAGGTGTAAGATCTCGATTTTTTTTGTTCTTTTTCTTTTGCCAAGCGTAGCTTCGCCAATGAGGAAGCAAAGAAGAAAGCAGTTAACTTTGGCGAGTCGTCGTTACCGTAAAATCGTTGCGTTCCGCGCGCCGGCTCGAAAATTGGTCGCGACGAGATCGCCGTAACGGATTAGTCTATCGCGCGAGAGGGAACCGAACCATGTTCGCGAATAATCAGGATTCGTCGGACAGTGTTACGTCGGTGGATGAGGGAAGGGAGAATAGAATGCGACACGGTACGATTGAGAATAATTAGGGGTGGGCTTGTTTATTCCGAGTTTCGAGGATCAATGTTGCGTATAGGGAGAGCATTCGCAAACACACGTGAGGATTTTCCACCCCTACCCGCGCCTATATTCAACGGCGTAAAACAAATATGTACAGAAACGATGTACCTACGGTCCTGTTCCGTTACCTATCCATCTCTTACGGCACCGATTACCCTGTAGTTCAATGCAAATTCGAGCGGGTTTCCGGCTTCCCCTGCTTTCTGCGCGATACGCTTCGTAAACTATACATTACGCGCGCGTAAACATGCTCGGTTGCGCCGACGCTCGACATACTGACTCTTGTCATTTTTATATTTAATTAATTTACTTTGGATATACTTATATAATTTATTTTACTTTTTGATATTAAATAAATTGAATGTTGTTTATGTTTTTGTTTATTTACGGAACGTGAACTTTTACATTCGCAATGTTTTACAGTCAAATAAGAATAAATGCATGAATCGAGTTGTAGCATGTGTAGACACAGTAACATCGTTATATTTTATTTATTCTCTAATTGTTTTTCTTATTATACAATTTTTCATGCGAGAACGAATGACGACCTATCGAAGATCACGACCGACATTCGAAATCAAACACAAGTCATTCTACGACTCGCAGCTCCGAAACCGTACTCCGTTGTGATGAACTTTGTCGATGCACGTTGTCGACCGCTGCTGAAAGCGGCAAATCGATGCGACATATCGAGCCTATTTGCAATACTTGAAAAACTATAGTGGGCCTTTCTGTTTTTTTTTTTTTTTTTTTTTTTTTTTTTTTTTTAATAATGTTTATTTAAGGACATTATGGAAGTACAAAGTGGAAATGAAACATAAAAAAACGTACCTATGCTTACAAAGAAATATTTAACTTTTGCACTTTGAGGAAGGGACTCGCAGCTATGCGATTGTAGGGGCACGGAAGACCCCAGTGTTGGTACGTGGTACACAGTATTTTTGATTATGTTGAAACGGGAATTAGCCCTACACATTGTTTCCACATCTATGGATCGTGTTACGGGGAAAACAGAGAAATGACAAAAAAAAAAAAAAAACCTCACTAAGTTTCATAATAAAATACTTAAAAACTAGGCTTATGAGTAAGGTGCTATGTACATATATACAGACGAGTGGAACTCTGTCGATATCTTGTTGCGAACATTTCCATCATGGGAGCATGCGACGTTTCCGACGAATACCGTCTAAATATATCGCTGCCGAACTTTCTGTCAGCGTACTGCGTATGGTCGGAGTTCGAAATGTTTCTTGGAGTTTGCAGTCTTCTTGAGCGCATTGGCAAAACCTCACGGAATTTAGTTAACATAGATGGACAATCAACTTTTTCCCCATAAACTTTCGTACAGAAATCTCTAGCCATTATATATTCTCAGTGTTTGCACTTAGCTCTGAATTAATTCAAAATTAGGGTCGGTTGAAAGAGAAAAAAAAAAAAAAAAATTAGAAAACATGTTCAATTAACGTCCTCAAAGAATTAATGTCACGGAAACTGTCGGGAAAAGCATTTAATCGATCTTAGGTGTTTTTTTTTTTCGCAATATCTCCGCTTAAAAAAAAAAAGTGTCTTGGGAATTAAATTCGCGCCATCCCGCGTGGACTGCGAGATCGGGCGACGATGCAAAAGAGCGCCCCGGGCAAACGACGCACAACAGTGTCGGGCAAAGTGGAGAAGTGGGAAAACCGATAGGTCCGGGCGATAATGACGAGTGATCAATTTGCCCGAAGTGCCGCTGCCCAAAACCGCCCATGGACATAAAGCGATTGGCGAACGGGACGACACACACGCACACCCCCCCCCCCCCCACACACACACACACACACACACACGCGCGCGCACACACACACACACACACACACACACACACACACACACACACAAGCGCGCGCACGCACACACACACACAGTTCCGGGGGTCGCGTGTCATCGAATTCATCGGCGGATTGTGAAATATTCCGCGGTCGGTCCTCGCGGTGGAATGCACGCGTGTCTGCGAATATAACCCAGGGGAACGTGGGAAAACGTTCCTTGCGGCGTTGTACGGACTAACTGCGATGAAACTGGCACCGGCCATTACGGAGTACTACAGCGAGAGTAATCCCGGTCCATTAACCCGAGGCTCTAACAAACTCTCGAGAATCGGTTGTGTGCGAAGTGATGAAGCGTTTATAGTTTGATCGCAATCTCATACAGCGGCGATGGCTCGCCGATCCTCCACGTGACCTCTTCGTTTCATCGTTAATTGTCCGCAATATATCGATCTCGAGTCGTAGTATAAAGTTATGCACTGTAGACCATTGTTCGCAAAAATTATACTGTTAAACTGTTAAAAATATTATCGCAATTTGCAACACGTTTTATATACAAAGTTGTATGAAATATCGAACATTTTTATATGAAACTAAAATTCATATACATTGTATTTGAATTTTAATAATTTAATCTTAAATGCAAAAATCTGTATGTCAAAATTACCGGTGATGACACTGGAAAGTTAAGACACACGTATATGAAAATTATGTTATTATTACAAATATTATACGAATAATATTGTTTTTAATATACCGCAATACATTGAGGTAATGCAATATTCTTTCATACATGTCAACGAAATTTCATACACTGTATATGCATGAAGCTTCGTATGCATTATGTGAATTTTCAAAAAGACATATTTTTTAACAGTGTATTGAGCCTCCGGGAGTATATCAGAAAGTCTGTTGTCTATGCAAATAAATGTTCGAAATAATTAGTTGCTTGAAATACTCACAATATATTGTGAATATTTCAATAGGGTATATCTATAGATATATTGAAAAGTGTTTGTAAGAAAAAACAATATGTTTGATAAGAAAAGACCCACACCTTGCTCGAGGAGCCACGTCATTTTGCCGAAACAACAATCGGACGAATCGTCGTAATGCCGAAAATCATGCGTTCGAGCGCACTTAATTCGAATAGTCAAACTTCTGAAACTTTATTTATTTATTTTTTTTTTTTTTTTTTAATCATTAACTGCCGAACCTTTATTTTTCCGAATCATAAACTGCCGAATCTTTGTTTGGCAATTTTGGCAAAATTATGCGGTTCCCTTGATCGACTATTATTTCAATCGGAGAACTCTGCCTCGCAGGACCACAGATTTTTGTCAGTGAGATTTTGGTAGATTCGTTGAATATGCAGCAGGTTGGTCGGTCGAAGATTAACTGGTTTGGTTACAGAATTTTGGTCCTTATATACTAGTTCCAACCCTATCCACCTAATGCTAAAGGAAGGATTGGTGGAAGTGCTATCGGTAAATCAGCGTTGTCACGAGGATTCCGGGAAACACGAAAATAGACGTGTGATGTATTAGATCTGTGAGTAGAAAAAGGGGAAGACCAGAAAGTACATGCGAGAAAGTAGAACGGAAGAAGTTTAAAAAGCTCGACACAGTAACTGAGCAGTGTTGCATCTTGTATCTCAAGATGCTGGCGGAAGAAAATAAAAGGAAGATACTTAACGGCGCATGCAGCAATAGCGCCGAGTGGAAATGAATTAGGATACACTTAGAAGTTCAGTGGGACGATCGTAAATTAGAAATAGTGATGCGCGCCTGGGAAAATAAAAGTTTCGTTTAGGGAAGGGAGTTTGGTGAGTGAGAAGGGTTCTCTGGTGCATCGCTGCATTGCGAGTGTTGACAGTTTTTTAGGGAATTCATTGTTTAAGAAAAATTTTCTTGAAACGCAACGTAACCGTGTGAAAGTGCATCCGGGATGTCTGTACGCACAGGCGATAATCGAGCGGCGATTTTGGATTTAGCAATCGGGCAATCCGCGGGCGGTGGGTGGGTGAGGGGGCGGTGAATCGATGGAATCGCAACGATTTCAATCGTCGAGTGTGCACAGTAAATCCAGAAGCGATATGCCGACGGGTAAATTGTGTGCTTAGAAACGGACATTTCGGTTTGCCAGAAACTGGTGGCGGTATTAACTGTACGATACGCAGGGTCGCGTTTGGCAGGGTCTACGGTGTGCCACTGGCACCGACCTCGGAATCCGGCCAAACTACATCCATTTTCGTACCAATTTCATCTGCCCAGCTCGGTTGCACATGACTGCTGGGTCCGAGTCGGACAGTGAGTTTTTGCCCATCTCGGCCATAATCATCGATTTGAGAATTTCGACGAGCCGCGACCACTGAGCGTTTGCGAAATACGCGGAATGACGTCGGTGGGGATTAGCGGTCGAGCCCCCCGCCCCCCCCCCCCCCTCCCCCCGTCTCCAGTACGAATTATTCAGCTCTCCATCGCCGATTCCGTTCATACCGGCAATACGAACCTTTGATTACTGATCCGAATGCGCGAGCAACCGAGTAACGTGAGCATATTCGATTAAAGCTAATCGACATTGCGTTGCTCAATTAAAAGATTCCAATTTAGGTCAATAAAGGCGGGTCAAAAAAATTTTTCTCTCTGGCGTAGATTGAACTCGATCGCGTGAAAAATGACTATACGTTAGTCTGCACCATTCAATTGATTTTTGTTATTATTATTTTTTTTTGCCCAGTCGTATCATGAATTCCCGCGCTGGAGGCATTCCGTATTTCATTTCACTTTCGCGAGAATCCGCGACCTTGACCTACGAATAAAAAAAATTTCATCTCACGATTTTTGTTCGAGAGAGAAAAAATAAAGATAAAATAAAAATTCGTAAACCGAGCGGAACACGATAACGTAACCGCCCGGCGGCGATTCGAGTTGCTAAACTTCCGTTGGACCCAACGAGAGCTTCGCCCCCCGTGGAGTGGGAGTTTCAAAGAGCGTGTTGCACCGGAGAGAACGAAGAGCGGAGGACGACATTGCGGTCCTTTGGCGCATCAACAGGTGCTTCGCCGAATGAACAAATGGTATAAACGCTGCAGCGACTTTAAGGCCTCTTCTAGCTCCGGCAACCCTTTAGATTCGACCGCGTTGCTTCGGTCTTCGCTCCGAGAGTACTTCCGGTATTTTTGTTTCCTCATAGAGGAAGCTTTGATTTGGTGAAAAAAAAAATAAGATTATAATAAAAACGTTCTCAGAATGTTCCAAAACATCGAAAAAATCACATTTAGAAAAAATGTGCTGGATTAATGTATGTGTGTGTGTGTTTTAATACTGCAAAATTCAGCCGTCTATAAATCAAGAACAGTATTATCAATCGGGTTGAAATTTGGAACACATGTAGAGCAGTTGGGTGCGTCTGTTACAATTTACGCAATAATTGAAAAATTCGTTGAGATTTTATTAGATTTTGAAATTTTTTGAAATGTGTGTTCGCCATCTAGTTTTCGCAAATTTTGAGTTATTGCGCTGAAACTTTCCACAGAAGTGGAGCAGCATCAAACAATTTTCGCTATTGAATTTGGTAACAATCGGACGAGTTTTATGACATTTTCAATTTTTCGAAAAATATCATTTGTACTCCAGTTTTTATAATTTTTGTTTTTTAGCTATTTGTCTAAAAAATTCGACACAAATAAGTTATTATGGACCCATGTTCCCTATTAGGTTTGAAAAGAATCGATCCTACCGTTAAATTTTTTTTTATTTTGAAAAAAAAAGATGCATACCTCACAACATATGCCCGTTTCCGCTTTAAATATTGAGGAAGAAGCTAAGTAAGTGGTAGATTCGTGATCAGGGTGAAAAACAGATAAAATATAATTCCCGAGCGACGACCAAAGAAAAACTTTTTCGGGAATTTTTATAACCAATATTGCAAAAATTAGTGATATTGCATATTAAAAAAAAAAACGATTTTTTTTTTTGCTTCTCCATAGAATAGCGGGAAAACTCAGGTGCTTATCATCTGCTACGGCAAGAAATACATAAGATGAAGTATATGACGTGATTAAAAAAGCTATATAAAGAGATATCATGTGGATTTCTAGAGTAAAAATCTAGTGCCAAAAAAAAAAAAAATTCAAGCGCTCATAATTCCATGTATTTTTTCGTGACGAGCACTGATCCGCCATAGTGAAACGCAACATTCTTTTAACAAAATAATCTTTTTTAAAGTGGAAAATTAAAATTTATATAGATATGGCTTTTTCGTCAAGTTAAAAATCGAAATTGTCATATCGCTTTCTCATAATGTTTTCACACTTTCTGAAATATTTAGTTCTTTAAAATATTATTTCCATATATATCAAAAATAATAATTTTGTAAGATTTGAAAGATTGAAAATATTTCGGAAATATTTTCAAAATATTTCGCGTTACATGGATTGGGTGCCGAACGTAGATTGATTGATTATAAAAATGCTGGATTCGCACGCCACGTGCGAGTATAGAAAAACCTTGAAAGTTGGAATACCGACAATGAAAATAAAAGAGAGTGCTCGCGCGTGACCGCGCGCAGATATGGATTTGCAGAAATTCGATATGGACGTCCCCGGTGGTGTGATGTTGATTCGAGCGAAATTACAATAGTAAAATAACTCGGTCGTGAGAACGATCGAGCGTGAAATCATAATTTCGTTAGAAATAATAGTTAGCGAAAGAAATTAATTACGCAAATATAACAGCAGTGAGGGGCAGAACGTGACAAACATTTTTTTTTTTTTAACGAATCAAACGGCGAACCTTCCGATTGTAATTGCGGCATTGAATTTATGTATTCCAGACGACCACCGAGAAACTCCTAAAGCTCTGCCGGTCGGCGATTCCACGCAACCAACCGTGAATCAGGATCGCAAGGACGACGTTAGAGAAAATCTCGTCGACACCGATACCTACGGACTCGAGGATTGCTCTGCACAAGAATATGAGATCATGAAGGTCTGCAAGGGATCAGAGATAGAATACTATTTTTTCGCGGAGTTTCCTTTTAATTTCGTCGACGTTACAAATAATTTCAGGATAACTTGCTGCTGTACAATCACGCGAGACTAATGACGCAGGACAACCACAGCAAGGAATATCTCGTCAGTATAATGTTCTCGCATTACGACCAGAACAACAATGGAAACTTGGAACGGGAGGAACTCGAGCAGGTGATTATTAGTATTATTATTTCTCCATATTTTATTAATTCGCGCCGGATGGAACATCAAGGTTGGAAAACTTTTATGATAGGTGATGACTGAGTGAACATTGAATGTGTAAAAAAAAATTGAAAATTCGTTGCAGATCGCGGAGCGCGAAGACCTCGAACAATTGAGCAGGGGATGTTCTTTGGGGCACATGATAAGCTACGACGACGCCGACAAAGACGGCCGTCTCAACATCAACGAGTTTTACATGGCATTCAGCAAACTCTACAGTAAATATCCAGCAGAATGTTCTTTCACATTTTAAGCAAAAAATGTTACCACATGATCGTAAAAAAATATACGTGATATATAAACACCAAAATCAGTTTGATGTATGGGATATATTTATTCGTATAGTCATTATTATTTGTGGGTTACAAAAATTTCAGGATCGAGTCTTATTTTTTCTTATTCACCGATGATTAAAATTTTCAGGCGTCTCCGTCGTCTCGTTGGACAAGTCACTGGAGATAAATCACATATCCGTGAGAGTCGGCGACAACGTTGAGATCAAGTGCGACGTTACCGGAAGTCCTCCGCCGCCGCTAGTCTGGAGTCGCAACGACGCCGATCTCGAGACTCTTGGCGAGCAAGAGGTGAGAGAGCACTTTGATCCTTTCGCCTCGCTTTTCATTTTTTTCTTCATAAAATAAAGAAATAAATAAAAAAAAAGATCCCACAAGATCTACAAACTTACATTGATTGATACATATTTTATTTCTTCCGACTATCCTGCAGATTCGCGTCTTCAACGACGGGAGTCTCTACCTGACGAGAGTGCAGCTGGTCCACGCTGGGAATTACACGTGTCACGCTCTCAGAAACAAAGATGTCGTGCAGACTCACATACTCACCGTCCACAGTGAGTGCCGGACGACCAAATCGCCCTTCGACACCGTTTCCCTCGTTCGAAATAAAGAATTTAACAAATAATTCTTCACGTCGACGGAACCGTCTCCCCGACGTAAATAAAAATCTTCGACTCCTCGGAATTTACGAGAAGCCCGTGTAATCTCCAGGGGATTCGTTGCCCGATTGCCACGATTATTTAATTATTCTTTCCGCGCTCGTTGCTGTATCCACATAGACATATCGAAGTATCCAATCTTCGGAAAAACTCAGTCGCTCAAGGGGAAAACTATTGAATAGCAATTTACCCAAGAAACTCCGAGTCCGGAAGTGTTCCGATGAAGTTTGCAGGATAGGGGACGAGATGGAGTGGAAAGGATAATAGCGCTCGTGGTAAACAAGACGATTCAATATGGATCGTATGCTCGGATAAGGGTGTTATCCTGCGGGATCGTCTTCGCGACTGGAACGTCGACGATCCGTCGCGGAGTTTTGGGCTTCTATCTCGATCATCCCCCTCCCCCCCTCCCTCCACGAGTTTCCTATTAAACTTCGGACTTGACTATTTAACGGTGTGTGTTTCACGTGCCAGCGATACCCGAGGTGAGAGTTACTCCTCGTCTGCAATCCAAGCGTCCGGGTGAGGAAGCCACAATGTCCTGCCACGTCGTCGGCGAGCCGCTACCGAGGGTAGAGTGGCTCAAGAACGACGAGCCCCTTCACGAGGAGGACAAGTACGAGGTCGTCGGTAACGGCACCAAACTCATTATCAGGAACATCGGTTACGCCGACACCGGCGCTTACATGTGTCAGGCAACGAGCATCGGGGGTCTCACCAGAGACATAAGCAGTCTCGTTATACAGGAACAACCGACACCCAGTAAGTTCGTTCGACTGCAGTAAATTTGAAATAATAATTATTTTAGAGAAATCCTTTAACTGTAATTTTTTTTTTAAATATGTTCTTCTGTTTTTGTTATAAAAATCGGGAGAAATTTGTCGAATAGCAGAGTCGAGAGAAAAGTTTTTCAACCAAAATTCTCGTAAATGGTTTTTTTTTGTGTGAACGTTCAAAAATTCAATTTTTTAAAAGCGAGATTTTTTTACCACTTTAATGGCAATTAACGAAGTGCAGTTGAGAGCTTTTTTTCGATGGTAAAAAAACGGGAAAATGTCGTTCGTTTTCATTTGAACGGCCACAAGTGATGCTTTTCGCTCCACTGCCGTAAAAAAATGCAATATTCGTTATCGAACTTTACGGATTTCTGCGTGCTTTGAAAATAATAATAATAATAATAATAATAATAATTGTATACCGCAGGTAACTAAAAGACTACCGCAGGGTTGACCGCGGATGGGAATAGCTTTGGAGTTTGAAAATACTGGTGGTCGGGATGAAAAAGAAAAAAAAACCTATCGCTCTCAATCCCACATTGAAATGAAACGATATACAAAAAAACAGTTTCGATCGATAAACAAATCCGCACAGGGTCGAAACGCGAATGCGATGAAAACATTTTTCGACGGCGCCACGAGAGCATCCGTGCAATCGCCCGAATGTGAATAAAATCACACAAAGGCAGCACACGCAAATCTTTCGATAAAAATTCAATCCGCAAATGAATTTGAAAATGAAAATGAAAAAAAAAAAATCCGGCCCGGAAGTCGCGTTAAAACTGCCTATCGGTATAAGAAACATTTTTTTTTTCGCTCTTACATAAGTCATAAGACAATTGGATAAAATTCGATGCGTAGCGGCGTAGATCTGCATCCGAGAGCTCATATTCCGTGCACTATGTTTCCATGAATAAATATTGGCTTTTTTCTCCCCCGACAGCGGCGGCTAGCGAGGAGAGAAGATTTTTCTCATTTCACGAATGGGGCATCTCCGTCTACGAGCCGTCCGCCTGCCGTCTCTACCATCGTATCCAATCGACGGATATTATACCCGGGACGCAGGTGAGCATCGATGTTACGCAATTTCCGATGGTTTACGTAAAAAGCAAAATCCTGTGCCGACCGTCGTCCAGCTTTTCCGCACTGTCGAGCGTTTTCAACTGTAAACAAAAATATTTCATCGTCTTTTGCGTCGCGCAATATCTATGACAGTGCATCGTTCTCCCGATGCACATATATTGATTAAAACGAAAAATCTTCCACACTTTTAAATATAAGTACGCTGTAAAAAAATTTTGTTTGAAAATTAATGAACGGTATTGGAAGCTTTTTTTTTACATAAACTGTTTTTGAAATTGCAAATATGTGCGTTGCAATTTTACAGTAAAATTTTTATTTCGAATGAAAATTTTTATAAATTTCATGCAAATTGTAATGTTTCTAATTGTAATGTATTTCGATCTCGTATTTCAATTTTACAAAAAAAAGAGTACGTTAACGTTCAATTCATGTAAGTAATGTGAGCAAATTTAAAGTTCCAGTACAATTAATTTACAACTAATTTTTACAGTGCAAAATAAAATAATTATCTACTTTTAGATAAAATATATGTATGTGCATATACATCGAGATAATACCATTTATTTTTCTAGGAATATGTATGCGGTGAGAAAAGTACATCGTGCAGCTGGGGACGGGCGATCAATGTAGCGAACCGTTACGTTTACGTGACCCAACCGGACAAGGATCGAATCTTGGTGATCAGCAAAATTCAGATGGTCGTCGTCGACGTGAGTGATCCACTTATCAAGATAATTGTTTCGTAGTTAAATAATCGTTTCGTATAAGATTTAAGCGAAATGAAAAAAGAAGGGCCCGTTATTCAGTTTGTTTCGAACGGAAAAATCTAGACATTATTTTGTTATCTCATCTATGAAGACGATAAATGTGAATCTTTTCACATACAGATTATATTTTAGCTAGCCGTGACAAATAGACTGATAACAAATTAACTCTAACAATACCGTAAGTCAATGATAAGATTTAAGCGAAATGAAAAAAGAAGGGCCCGTTATTCAGTTTGTTTCGAACGGGAAAAAAATTTAGATATTATTTTGTTATCTCGCTTATGAAGATGATAAGTTGTGAATCGATGGATGCATCGTAGTGAGGGTGTCGAGTGAGGTAAATCACGACTGACGCTGTACCGCGTTCAGAAATCATACTCGCGTAACTAGCTTCTCTATCTGACATTCGTGCCAGCGCAGCACTATCTCTCGTTCTATATTATCCGAAGTAAGTTTCTTAACGGGTCGCTGATATCGAACCACGTACGCACGAACGGCACGATTCGAGGAGAGCCGATTACCGAAGCAGCAATGTTTCCCAACTTTCTCGTAAGCGACCTGTAAAAAGTTGGTGTACCACGATATTACTCTAAAATAGGTCGAAATTCGATATTTCCATCGCTGCCCTTTTATTAGTTCATTGAAAAATTTCGTTGTAACGTCACTTTCGGTTGGAAAATCTCGGTTTTCAACCGGAAGTGCCGTCGTACGGGAGAACTTCGAGAATACCCTAGCGGATTCCTTTTTGTCACTGTGGATCCCACAAGGAACCTAAAGGGACATAAATAACTAATAAAATAAAAATTGATCGGTTGCATTTTGGTACTGTATCTAAAAAGCAACCATCGTCGAAAAATTGAGTTCCTTTTATTATTGATTTTAAGTAAAATATGTTAAAAAATTTAACGAAAAAGTAATTACGGCCACGGCCAAGCGATTATGACGACAGATAGTGAGCAAAGATTTTTTTTTTTAGAAATCAAAACGTTAACGGATTTACACCAAATTTGATTTCATATAATGTCCAATAGACTACATGTGGACATAATTTGAGCCCGATGTCTTAAAAAAAACTTCGTCTCTGAGGAAATAAAATTGTGGGAGTTAGTGCAAACCTGACATTTTTGAAAAAAAACTAAAATACTATAAATTTTAAACCGTTTAACGGTGTCACTTAAAATTTAACCTCAAGACTTATTTAACCACTGTCTACCTGTGGGTCAAATTTTAAGCCGAATATATACAAAATTTCGACTGTGGACTGTCAAGAAGATACGATTACTGACATTTCGAAAAAATTACTTGTCTCAACGTTCTAGACTGGTTTGAGCATTCCGAGATGAAAGCCTAAAAAAAATCTCGACGAAAACAAAGCTACCCTTGCTGTGGAAGCAAGAGGACAAAAATTAAAAGCAAACGAAATGCAGAAAATAAATTGCATTTTCTCTGAATAAGTCCGCTGTTCGTGCGAGTAAAAGAATATGAGTAAAATTAGTGATACCTCGTATTTTCTCTTAACGCACTTTATGAAAAATCAAAAATCAGAAGTATCCAATATTTTTCGGAAAATACTCTGAATTTCTCTGATATATTGTGACTGCTGGAGATTGTGCGCAGGAAATAGCCGAGAATTTTAACATATAGCAAGAAAATTCAAAGAAAAATCGGTCCGTTTAGAGTTTTACAGGCAAATTGTCAGAGAAATTTTTTCACCAGAGAAGCAACGGAAACAACCGGATCGTTCGGTTGTCCGGATCCGTGCGGGTGCCGGGCAATGTAGTCTGGTATCGTCTATAAACACCACCGATGCACCGAACCACGATCCTTCAACAAACCATGATAAATCAGCGGAGTGGCCTGAGACGAAGCGAAGCAAACTCGGTCGCTCACAACCGTACAAGAACTGTGCTGCATGTCTTTATTCAGGGATCGCTGAAAATTTGTTAAAAACAAATGTAAAACAATCTTGCCGCGAAGCCAATGCAAAATCCATCGGAGCACTTTGAGATCGGCGGCAAAGATTTAACGACGATCCACGACAATAAACGTTCGCAGACGAAGTTTGATCTCATTACCGCAATTACGTCGGACCTAAGTGGGCAGCTGAGAGACCCGAGTCGGGAATTTGTACGGGGCAGGTAACCGGCAACATCAGAAGCCGAGACTGTCTCGTCCAAGTTTCGTGCTTCCTTCCCTCGAATATCCTAAATCCCCGTGGAGCTCTCGGCAGCGAAGAACAATTTCGCTTTGACGCGGTGCAAGACCCGAAACTTGCTACCAAACACTGTGTATAAACTCGCGTATAAACGCGTTTAACTCGAGTCACCGGTACAAACGACCCGAAACTCGCCCAAGTCCACCGCTAATGCGCCGAGTTCGGTGGAAGATTCCGATTATCCGAACGGCGGAAACTTTGACGAAATACACCGTCGAGAAAAATATCGCAACCACGCAAAAATGCAAGCCAACTCTCGCCCCCCCCCCCCCTTCAGTTGAGACGATGTGAACGACAGGTTTTTGTATTACCGGCTCAGTATTCAAAATCGCTTAAAAACTTTGATATAAATCTGCAGGGCCTATTATAATTTATCTTCAGTAATCAATTAAATCCTCGGGAGTTAATAAATCGATAATCCTAGAACCGATCAATGAGGTCATTTCCCTCACCGAGAGGAACTACTGAAACCTACTGAAACAATACTACTGGCTGTATGTGGTCATTAACTACTAATAAACTACTGAAGTCCTGCCCAGTGCTAAATTGGCGGACTACTGAAAACTACTGTAAACCTGGAGTAGTTACTTACTGAACATCACTGAGTATTTTGTGCAGTTAACTACCCGAAACTACAATAAATCTCCAATAGGTTAATACTCGAAACTACTATGAATGTCCCAGTGGTTAACTACTGGGAATTCCCTGCTGTTTCCAGTAGTTCACTACTGATTATTGCTTGTAGTTTTCGGTAGTTCTACTTATAAGTAGTAATCGCTGCTTACAAGTAGTAGAACAACTATGTTCTCAGTAATAACTACCGACTGTTGAGGAGTAACTAAATGTTTAGTAACTACTGCAATGCCAGTAGTAACTGCTGAACCTCCGCACTCAATAGCGGGCTCCTAGTAATTACTTTCCGAGAGGGTTTAATAATAAAATCTCACAGAAAATCGTTATTTAACGAGCATTTTTTTTTTTTTTTTTTTTAAACCCTATAATTTTTTGTGCCTCGCAGTAGAGTGGAGTAACTAAATATGTAGTAACTACTGCAATGCCACTTGTAACTGCTGAACCTCCGTAGTCACTAGCGGGCTCCTAGTCGTTATTTTCGGAGAGGGTTTAATAATAAAATCTCACAGAAAATCGTTATTTAACGAGCATTGATTTTTTTTCTAACGCTTATAATTTTTGTTTGCCTCGAATTGGAGCGGAGTAACTAAATGTGTAGTAACTACTGTAATGCGAGTAGTAACTGCTGAACCTCCGCAGTCACTAGCGGGCTCCTAGTAGTTATTTTCGGACAGGGTTTAATAAGAAAATCTCACAGAAAATCGTTATTTAACGAGCATTATTATGATTTTTTTTTTTAATTTGAAACCCTATAATTTTTTTCCTTTGCCTCGCAGGTCGTAGCTACGGACAAATATCCCGTGGAGTTGCAGTACGTTCCGGCTCTCGACCAAGTTTGGGTGTTGAATTGGCGAAGCGAGAGGGACATCGGTATAAAGACCGTCCAGGTGATCCGAGACGCGGCTCAGAAGAGAAAACATCACACGGTCCATCCGGAACCGATAGACGGACAATTCGATCTCGTGCGCGGTCTCTACATTCCTCGATCACAAGTAAGCGTGTGAAGAATTTTGTCCGATATTGTTTTAAAACGACAAGCAGTACCAGCTAGACCAGCGATCGAGTGGTTATGCAGCTATGCCTCTCAATATGATTAAATGTTTTGTTATCTCTGTGTGTTCTCAGGACATTGGCCACATGTTCAAATACGGATACGTGACTCACACGAATCAGCGTGGCATGTACAAGCTCGACCTGGCAAACATGAGGTACACCAGAAGCGCGGATCTCGCACCGTACAACTGCGTTCCGGCAAACATCCAATTTCCCGCTCTCTGTAAGTGCCAACGAGATCGTTTCCTCTGTTGTACTGCGTCGGTCTCGGGCTGTTCCTCGCACGCTGCACGACGATCCACTAATAGTCGAAAGAATCGAGCAGGAAAATATTACATGTTCATGATTTTTTTTAAAACCTCGCACGCTGCACGACGATCCACGAGTAGTCGAAAGAATCGAGCAGGAAAATATTACATGTTCATGATATTTTAAGAAATCAGAACGATTTTTTTGTTTTTTTCTTGTTTTTTTTAATCGGTGATCCAAACGTCGAATGACGTTCGTTATTATAAAAAAAAAAAAATGTGCGTCTTGTTTGAGTAACATCAATTTGAATCTGTTACAGATGGCTTCGTGATACTGCAATGCGAGGAACCGGTGACGGGACGAGCGACCGGTCAACTGTTGCTCGATTACCTCACGGACACGGTTTTATCTCACAAGCCCGGCCTCGTGGGAAAGCCGATGGTCTCGCCGGACTCTCGTCACGTCGTTACACTCGACAAACAAGAAAGCGGCGTCACACTTGTCGTTCAGGAAATATTGCGTGAGTGTTACTATCGAAAAGCCGGATTTGAAAGATCGACGTAACGTATCCTATATTAAAAATAAAACAAAAGTATTAGAACAAAAATTCAATTTAATTGTTTTGTAATTTTCAGCAAACGGCCTCAAGTTCGCCTTCGACGTTAAAACAACTTTGAACATAAGCGACATAACGTTCTACCCTTCGCAAACGACTCACGGCTACGATCTTTACGCCTCTTCCACCGACAAGGAGGACATCCTCTTCTTGAATCTCGCGACAGGTAATTAATTCGACATCATCGTTTATAGGAGCCAAATATTACTTATTGATATACAAAGAAATATTACATATTAATAGGCAAAGAAATACTCCATATTAATATGCAAAGAAATATTACATATTAATAGGCAAAGAAATACTCCATATTAATATGCAAAGAAAGATTACATATTAATATACAAAAAAAGATACCATATTAACCCTGGTAGACAAGCGGCACGAAAAGTAGCAGTTGGCGCAATAATTGCGACACGTGCCGCACTTGTCCCAAAAATCGCGCCAATATTGCTACTTTTCGTGCCGCTTGTCTATCAGGGAATATACAAAGACACATATTAATATATATCGATCGGTGTTGCAGGCAAAGTGGAGATGATAACAGGCGTGGGCAAGGCGATGTCTATGAGCCTGACGAAATGGGGAAATCCAAACAGGCCGATTGTACAGAGCGGAATATTCGGCCGATACATGGTCAGTCCATCGAACGATGCCCTCTTCGTTCTCAACGGCGAGACGCGAACGGTAAACTGTGAAATCGGCGGTCTCGTGCATCCCGGCGCGATCGTCTGGTTCTCCGTTGCAATTCATTAAGACCAAAACTTTAATCCGATCTATGTCGCAAGTTCGTAAAAGAAACAAAACCAAAAAATATTCGCCGTTCAGGGAGCAAAAAAAAACGACGAAAGGTCGTCGTAAAACTGGCGCTGAACGAAACGAAAATAAATCAGTAAATTTTTACAAAAAAAAAAAAAAACAACAAAGAAAACCGCAGAGATAAATAAGAAACAAAAGTGGCCTCGTATGATTTTTCGTTTTTAAAAAATGAAACAAAATCATGTGTGTTTCGGACGATGGTATTTTGTGCCGTGAGATGAAAAAAATGTAATAAAAAAAAAAAGTAAACAAAAGAAGAAAACGAAAATACGGGCGACAGAACGGACGTGGAGTTGAGCGGCTTCGTTGTATGTGAATTGATGTAATAATTGAGCGATTGTAAAGACAATGTGAAATAATCACGCGAAAATAGTTATTAGAATCACCCTCACGCGGAAACGAAAACCGAAAATCATTTCCCACCAACTCGGCAACCATGTACGAGCACATCGATCACCGCCACATAAGAGGAAACAAAAAGATAAAACCAAAAAAAAAAACAAAAAACTAAAAACGCATGAGCACTCAACCTTATTGATATCATTCTCATAACTAAGCAGTAAGAAGACCCGCCGTAAACAATAACTAGTGATAAAATTTAATAATATTATTACGTAATGTTAATAGATAATATATTGTTACGTAATATTATTATGTAACGTTTGAGTACGATAGCATTTTTACGGGGAAAATCCACTCCACCTTTGGTGGGTGGGATGTGAAAATTTTACGATAAACAAACAAAAAATTATGGGACAAGGACGGAGCAGGGGAGAACCGTGCGAAAAACCTTTTAAACGTTTATTATTCTCGAAAACGGCGTGATTAGCAGTATACAATATACATAAATACCTACGTAACGAGTTGTAAGCGAATTGTCGTTGGTAGATATTTGCCGTCGTACTGTCGGTTTCATTTCGAGGAGCTTCCAACGGTACGACCAATCGGAAAACTATTTTTGTCACAACCTTTCGCCGATCGATCGGTATTATACAGTTTTTTTATTTTTATTTATTATACTTTTTTTTTCAATATTGTCGATTACAACTCAAGATTTTCGTTTTTATTTTCAATCATCGCTGTGATCGAATTATCTCTATTAGTTTTCGTATTTTTGCATCCTCGTAGTTTGGACCGACAACGCCGAGACATGACGAGGAATTGAAATTAATATGTAGAAAATTACATGCATCCTTCAGTTTTTGTACTCTAAAAGTTCGTGCAAACAATTTTCAAACTCATTTAACTACAATGTACCGATGGAATCTCTTAAATTTGCGTAGAGTATCGCGCCACAATCTCTATTTCAGTTCTTCGCGAGATCGCCGTGACAATCTCCGATTGGCATCGATAAAATTGCAGTAGGGGCGATCGGAGAGGTAATTTTATTATAATTCATTACACCAGAATCGACGCTGTCTAGATATAGAAGAGTGTATAAAAAGTGAAGAGTTATTTTGTTAACGTTGTCCATATCGGGATGTGTAATTATAAAATATTGGGATACGCAGCCCTAACGAAAAAAAAGACATAATAGATCGATAAGAATACTACTCTGCAGCCCCGTAGCACAAACGACCCAAACTTCAAGAGTTTATCGTCGAGCAGTTCAGTAGTATTTCTCTCGACCCATTACTTTTTTTTTTTTTTTAAGGTGAGCTGCAGCTATACTTCTTGTGCGCTCTAATGTAATATCTGTGCGGGATCTATTAACACTCGTCAGATCGATACCACGCAACTGATTCGAGAAATGCACCCATTAGATAAAGAAAAGGATGAAAAAAAACACACATTCGCATGAAGGAAAATAAAAGAATGATATAAGTTAGATTAGCAAAGATATAAGAAAAAAAAATATATAGTATATATATATATATATTTATAATGGAAAAATTACACTATATGTATGAATAATTTCTAAAGCGACACTTAACTGTCGTTGAGAGTTAGACGTCGATGGTATACTATAAATGTCTTTTTCCCCGCAATTACAATTTCGTAATGATTGATATTTGATAACGTCACTCGCGCGAATTTCACAGAAAAAAAAAGAATTATTGATCCTAACAATCAGCCTTGAGCGCTGAAGAAAATTTGCCGAAGCTTCCGTTTACGCTGGAAGTAAAAAAAAATGTTTATCTTGTTTCGCTATTTAGTACTCCGCTCTTGTGGAGAAACTCGCCTCGATGCCGAGTCCACAATTTTTTAATACCAAAGTGTATCTAGTCACCGATGAGAGAATGTGTGTGCGTATGTGTGTGTGTGGGTGCGCGTGTGTGCACAACGGAAATCGTTCACCAAAGTTTTACTCGATCGTTTCTTTGGTACAATGTGTCTGCATCAAAGGAACATGCAAAAATCGCACCTACTTTGTGGTGTAAAAAAAAATTATTGCGGATAAGTAACATGTTCCCGATGAGAATTTAACGGCTGTGCCATTTTATCTTTCGGCAGAATCAAGGGAAAAAAGGGGTGGGTCGTAAAACTGTCGAGTACTCGAGACACATTTTCGTATAAAATACCTACGACTTAGCCTGGTAAAGGACACAACAATAATTATGTATATTCGTGTGTGTTTGTTAAGGTAAAATCCTTGTAATAAAAGTACGATATAAGTTATTTAATAAATAATCTGTAAACCCGGCTTCAATTGTTTGTTCCTCAAAGCGTGAACTCCTTTTTTACGCGATATAAGAACATCACTTACGGCAGGAAGTAGCGGGGAGAAATAATAAAAGAACTCTGTAATTTGATCTTTTTATCAGCCTCCTTTATTCTCTAATAAATTACGTTTATTTCGGTTTTTGTATCGAATCTATATTCACCTATGGTACAAATTCGATAGATGATGTTACAATTATCATTTACGTACTGAGTTTACGCACGTGGATGTATCAATGCGCCTCCGGTACGTGCACACTTTTTCTTCGATTGATCCACGAGGTATTATACTCTCGTTCACATGTTTTTATTTTTATTACATTTTTTTTTCTTTCAATTCTCACTTTGTATTCTTATCGCCGAGACAAGAGCTCGCGCTTTTCGCACAACTGTTACGACAAAGAAAATGATAACTATACGCCCCCTCCTCGGCGTGCCGAATAGCAAGCTGAAAAAAGTTTCCCGTCGGCGGATAACTTCGTTTCATAAAGTTAAAATCGGCAAGCAGTTCGCTTCTTTTCTTTTTCTGTTTCTACGATTGCGAATTACGAGACCGCTGGCTCGGTGCAATCGACGATTTGTATACCGTGAATACACCAACGACCATTGCAGGTACAGAGGAGAAAAATCCAATTCGAGACCCGCGCGTTGACTCTTTCCTTTTTTTTTTAGATTGCATCTCCCGAACGATATTGCGGCCGGCGTTGTTGATAGCCGAGTTTCAATGTGGAACGAGACAAATGACGAGTCGAAATCGTCGAGTAAAAACGAATGCCCTTATTCGCGGTGGTGACTCGTTCGAGCACCTGGAGCGGAAGGTGCGATGCTCGTCGGAGTCGCCGCCGTTTCATCGGCGAGGACGCGTATCTATTATTATTATATGTTGCACGGTTTTGTGTTAGTCCCTTGACGACTGTAGAACAGGATGTAAGCATTGCTGTAATCCTCCTCCTGTGGCTTTTGTCTGCTTGTCGATTCGTCGTTGTAATAATGCCATGCGTCGGTACGGGGATTTTTCGCGTATGCCGTGTAATGACCCGCCGAAACACCTTCAAGGAAAAAAATGAAATTTTAAAAACACATCCATTGGTTCGAATTTCAAACAGTTATCAAATTGCTAAGATACAAAAAAAACACTCACCTCCAAAGTGACAGACGCAGGCGTAAAGATCGTAGAGATGTCGACCGACATTGAGACCGGCCAGAGGAAACGTGACCTTGTCGTCAAGTTTCATGCTCACGCACTCGTAAAATACGAATCTGGTGACGAAAAAAAAACAAAAATCTCGTTAGGAACCTTGTATATCTTTGCGAAAGTTATCTGTTTGCTTTTTTCCTAATTTGCATTAATGCAGGGTGTCTTCTTACGACCCTCCCCCCACTCTAATTATTCTGCGGAAATCTAAATTTCCGGTTTCTAAATTCCACAGCCCGAGCCACAACAACTTGCTTGTTTATTCTACAAAATAAAATCAATATCGGGAATAGCATTGATAGTTAATGACCCACCTCTTAAGGTAGACTATGAGGAACTTGGGATAGCGATGAACAGTGAGCGTCTTCGTGGCGCACTGATTACGCTCGCATTTCGGACAGAACCAAGGATTGTGCTCGTCCAACGTTTCGCTGTAAGTTAAACTATGTTAGCAAGCCTGTCCGGCCAATAAAGTGCATTGTTATTGCTATACGCAAAGTCGCAAGGTACCTTTGACTAAATGCTTGGAGACAGTCGTAGAGAGACAACGGATGCTGCTTACGCTGCTTGCTCACGCTTATGTCGTCTATTGGAGGAACGATATTTGGAACATTTTCCGTGTACCGAACGGCAAGGGTGTCGCCGTTTTTGAGACCTACCATACCGCTCTCCGGGACACTGCAGCCAGTGCAATGTGTCGTGTAAAGACATCGCGAGCAGTGATGGCCCTACAGACGAAAAGAAAATCTCGTTAATACAAATCCTGTATTTAAGGTAGTACTTGCGGTTCTTGCGGCCAAACGTGAGTTTCAGAGAAAATTTCGAACACTTCTTAATGGGATAAAAATCTGAAAAAATCAAATGTATGGGAGATGCTGCAAAGATTGATTTTGTGAAATAATAATTCCAATTTGTCATTAAGAAATTGAAGATAAAAATTATTATTCAAAAAATTACTCGGCAACTTAACTATTTTCTTTCATATAAATAAGTCGTTTATTTTTTTTAATGCGTATGAATTATTTTCCGATTTTTTTGTAATCTTTGAAAATCGAGTTTTTTCTATGTTTAAACTGTGAGCAAACACGATTTTCAAAAATTACAAAAAATTCTGAAATAATTCATACGTATTCAGAAAAATAAACGATTTATTTTTATGAAGGAAAATAGTTAAGTTGCCGGGTAATTTGTGGAATAATCATTTTTATCTTCAATTTGTTAAAGACAGATTGGAATTATTATTTCACAAAAACGATCGTTGCAGCGCCTCCCATACACTTGATTTTTTCAGATTTTTATCCCATCAAGAAGTGTTCGAAATTTTCTCTGAAGCTCACGTTTGGCGGGACTGTACCGCAAAAAAACTACCTTGAAATTTCAAGAGCGAATGAATGGTACGAACCTGTCCCGTGACAAAGTGCACCGTGTAGCTCGCCTCCTGCGGCACAACACGCTTTACGACACCGTAAAGATCCTTGGCGTTCACCCTGGATGGCAATTTAACCAAATGTGGATAACCGAAGAGTTTCGTGCCCTTTCGATTGTTGGTAGCTTCATTCGTGTCGTGTCGGAGCACGAGCGGTACGTTGAGGATTCTGACGGCCGGCCTCGGTCTGCCGGTCTGGTCGATCTTCGTGAACATCGACGAGGCCACGTACATCGAGCACACCGGACACATTCGAGGCTCCGTTTGGTTCTTGAAGTAGTTCTGTTGGGTAATACGCACTGCTCTCTCAGTTCTCACTTTAGCTTATTTCACAAATGTCATTGGTACTTTTAGGTCTGTCGCTGGCGGAACAGAGAAATAAATTTAAAAATCAAAGACTGAAAAAATCGATGCTATTCAAAAACTAATGTCGATTTAATAACCAACATATAACTAAATAAAATGATCGATCGATAACGACAGCAAAATAACGGAGGGGAAAAAACAAATTTGTGAAACAAACTAATGACGTAGGTGTAGCTCAGGATACAAAGCATTTTCACCGTCACCTTAAAATATATTACTACTTAGAAAATTCTTTACCATCACTGACGCAAAACCGAAGAGAAGTAATATTTTTTAAATCTAGAGAATCCCTCAGTTATACGGCAGTGTCAGACTAGTCTGAATTGAGTTCCGGACCATGTGCGGCCGGCTCGGCAGATTATACTCAAAGAGCGGGTCACGCGAGTTTCCATCTTGACGATTTGCCACCTCCGCTCACTGTCGAGCATCCCCGGCAACTGAGCAACGTCAAGCTGTTTCTGGTTCCCGCGCGCAATATTGCAATGCCGTCCGGCTAGAACGTTTCTCGACCTTTTCTCAGACCTTCCCGAGGTAATTTTATTAAATCGTTGGCAACCAGGTGCCTCGCGTGTATACCCCAACTGCGAGATTGACACTGCCGTGTTCATCATTGGGAATGAAAAGTCTTCAAAAAGGTTTTTCTTCTTCATTTGAAAATTATAATTGTAAAGCCGTGTTTGGAAATAAAATTAAAACGTGCCAATTTTTTACCGCATAAATTTGTACCATCACCATCCAAAGTTGATCGAGAAAAACAAATATATATATATTTATAGATATACAAACATATCTCACCTCGATACAAGGATCGCACATAATGAAGGTGCAACTGTTTCCACTGTGTCGTTTCAGATCGCCATCCAATTCCTCGAGGCAGATCGTACACGGTCCTATCTCTTCGCCCGTGCTTGTTCCGTTTTGACAGGGTTCGGCCTCCGCGACGCGATCTCCACCGCCGTCAGTTATCGACGTATACGCGTCCGGTGGATCGGACAGTTCGAACGCGTATATCGATCGATTCGTGTCGTTGACGTATCGCAGCAGTGAATTGTCGTCCTTAAAATTGCAATAAATATTTTTCAATTCAATCTCCGTTCGATAAACTTTTCCATTATTTTATAGCTAAGCGTTTTTCTCCATAAGGGAAAGTGAAAGTCACGTGACGGGACCACGAGTATGAGAGAGATAGTTGCAATTTACAAATAAACTTTATTCAATGGTGCTATTTTTTTCGAGAAAAAAATGAATTCGGGCCGGATGCGAAATTACCGTGTGCATCCGATTCGAATTTGCTCTTTCCTCAAAAAAATTAGCACCCTTGAGAAAAGTTTACTACAGTTTTCATTACCAACCGCGATATTTTACTTCCCCTTAAGCAATAAAAATAATTCAATCGATATGGATTTGGTTAGCTTATTGTTCGATGGAATGTAGCCCCGTAACTTGGTCGTTACGTTACGAGAGTGTTCTCCCAGCTATTTTATATCGGAGGGCAGTATCGACGGCTATCGATGCTACGCGATATACCACCTTCTTGACCCTCCGTCATGCACCGACGAACCGAAAGGAGGTAAATAAAAAAAAATCATCGAATCCTTACCAATATCCGAGCTATGTGATTCTCGAGAACTTCGGCCAGTGCGACGTTACTCGTTGGCACATCCTCCTTGCCCAGAGTTTTGAGCAGTTCCTCCTTGAGCTTGCCGATTCGCGATTGTTTGTTGAGAGAAACGACGCATCTAACCGGTGCGTCGCTATTCGCTGGGATATAAGTAACGCTCAATTGGCGCTCCATGGCGTGAGGGAGCGGTACCGATAAATACATGAAAGGTTCGTAGGTGACTGAGACGTGCTTGCAGACTTCGCAGACGACCTGAAAATATACATTCAAATTAAACAGTCATAACAAAAATAAATCCCCTCGAATCTCCACTCTAAAGTAGCTCAAGCTGCGAGCGCACCTAATCGAGCGTCAGAAGTGCTCAGCGATTTTCAATCGTAAAGAATGAAAACATATCCGAATTGATTATCGTGTGGGAGTGAAAGAGCCCTGTACCCTGATTCTCGGCGGGACAAGGAGGATTATCGATCCACGCTTTTTCTAGGAGTCCACGTGAAGTATTTTCGAATAATAGCCGATAACACTTCAAAACGCAGACTCCATCGTTGTTTTTTTTTTTGTGAACATTTTTTGACGCATAATTGAATTCCGTTTTGCCTTCGCAGAGATATTGCTTACCGTGCTTTTGAACTGACCCTGGAATGTATCGACGATGACGCTACGATTCGATCGAAGATGCTTCGCCCAGTGTTTGTCCGCCTCGACCTCGTCCTGCGCGGCTATCGCTCCGCTTTCGCCATTCTGCAACAGCCGAATGCACTGAATCCCACTGGTGCCGAGACCGTCGCGTCGATGATTCTTCTCGTGATCCTCGAGCCTCATACGCTTCACGTTGCACTTCTCCAAACCGCTGTCGCACTCGGTGTCCGAGCCGCTCGACACGCAGTCGAGGCTGCAATTGCTCTTCTGGACATTCACCTCCTTTATCCTCTTTATACTCAGTATCTTATTGTCGAAGTCGTGATTTTCCGTTAGATTCGAATTATCGAGGGCCATCCTGCGCGAGTTGTCCTTCGGAAACTTTTGGGAGTCGTAGTGAATCTCGTTGTTGCACTCTTGTTGGTTGACGAGAAAATTCGCGTTGCTCGTTTTAGCGTCTTTGAGGATATCGTAGATACCGTCGAGTCTCGAGAACGTTTCTTGAACGAAGCTCGAGTCCGTACGATCGTGAGTCCTGTTGAGGATGAAGCTTGACTTCGTGTCGACGATTTCGTCCGAGTCGAGGGTCTCCTCGTCGTCGTCGTTCAGAGGCGATCCGTGAGGCGTATTCGCCGTGCTATCCAGATCTCTCATCGGCGAATCCAAACCTGTGACGATCGAAGTGTTTATTAATATGAACTGTCAATTGACTCTCTTCGAAAATGGGGTGAAAACAAAAAATTAAAAAAATAACGACCGACTTACCTCTCGGCGAGCCAGCCATGGTTATGTTCGGACTGTTCGGACATTCTGGCGACAGTGAATGATCGTAGGTGTCCATGAGATCGGCGGTGGAGTTGCAGGAGGCAGTGACGGTAGCGGTGTCCAGAGACGTTACGTCTCTACCGACTGTAGCGACGATATTCTTATTCGAACTAATTGAGTTGGCAGTGGTCGTCGTCGTCGTCATAGCTGGAACTTGGCAGCTCTTGGCGGACTTGGCCGTGTTCATCTGTTCGTGAAGCGAGTCCAACAAGAGCGCAAGGAACTCCTGGCAGTCGTGCTGTGGATCGTTGAAAAGTGAGAAAAATAACGGATCGTAAGTGTCGAGGAATAAAAAAATAAATAAAAGTTTAACGTTATTCACGCTAAAGAATATCGGATTAATTATAAACCTGTCTGTAATCCTTGAATTGCGAGTGGTAGGCGCCGAGGGTCTGTTTGAATTCCGTAGGCCTGACAACGCTGTACCTGCCGGACCACATTTTGCTGAGGAGTGAACTAAAATGAGCCATTAGCGATCCGGGAGGGGGTAGCTTTTCGCCCCTTTGATGCAACTCTAAGAAATGTCGCAACACCGGGGGAGTAGCAGTGAGGCACTGCAAGCCTGCAGCCATGAAGCAAGTATTACCGAGATTCCGAAGACCACAAACGCCGGCGGGTGTCGTCACCTCTACAAGAATCGGAGAGTCAGTCGGGGACTAGCCAGTGGCCGAGAAGGGACGATATAATTCGCCGAATTCGCAAGGAACTGACCGATAACCGAATCGTCCTGGATGTCTGCTGTATCGGCGAATAGATTGTTGAGCGCCGGACTCGGCGGTAGAAAAGCGCCGAGGCCCCCGCCGCCCGTCCCTCCCCCGTCGCCGCCCATCGTGTCACCGCCGATGTCCGTGAAATCGTCGAAACCCGGCGGTGGTGGGAGAGGTATTGCGTAATCCGATGCCGAACTGTTCGCCTCCGTCCTGTTAAGTACATTGGATTTATGTCAAATTAATAAATACACGCCAATTTTACATGACGAGTCAATGACGCGATAAAATTCACTAATACAAAGTTTCCACCGCGAGTGAGATCGGGCCGAGATTTACTCTGAATAGTGGAAAAATTCTAGTAGACTCAAAATTCACTTACGGGATTGGCTGTTGACTAGAGAGTTTCGAATTAACTAGAATTTTGCCACTAATTCAAACTCGTTTCAGTCCAGTCTCACTCACGGTGGAAGCTCGGTATAAGTGCAAATATGAATCGAATTTTTCGAGTAGAGTGTACTGTTCGACGATTACTATGCCCTGGAAAAGAGGCAAAAGCAAGCAGTAAAAAAAAAGTTAATCTTTTCACACCTGTCAAATACTCTGCGAATGCAAAATATTGACAAATCGTTTTCGAAATGTGTACACATCTCTTTATTATATCGTCGCGATTTGAATGTCAAAAAGTTTGTAACCAATTGAATAACAAGAAATTGACGATTCAACTGTTTTGCATGTTTAAGGTCATGTACAAAGACTGACTTGATGGTCTAAAAATAACAGATATCATAATTTGTAGAATTCGAATTGAATTATATGAAGGAAGGTCCGATAGCAAGACCATGCCGTAATTTTATTTCAATTAAGTTACTTGCGATCAGTTGAATCAAAAGTCATAGATGGAACGATTAATTTTTTTTTCCCCTTAAGTCTTACCACGTATTTTCAATGCCCATGTTAACGTCTCTCGTAGGGGAGAGGTTATCCTCCTGAAGAGTGAGATGATGATCCAACGAGGACGTCAGAGGGCTCAAGCCAGTCGACTCGGATACCTCCGATAACTCCGGAACGTCAGCGAGATCGTCTATTTCGATCATCGAAATCTCTCCCTCTTCTGTAGTATACACTTCGTCGTCCATTCAGACGATGCCTAAGCTGAAAACATTAATTTATCCATTCAAAATTAATGTCTAATTTTTATTTTCCTTTCTACGACTGTCGCTACAAAAAAAAATTTTTGTTTTATTTTTATCTCAAACCAAGAGGAAGGATGAGATTTACAAATTTTGAAAATTTCAAAGCTATCAGTTTCATCTTTCGAAATATAAAATTTGTCAACTTTGCTATAATTCGATAGACAAAGGAGGCAATTTAGTGCCGCAATGGCAAAGAGCTGAAAAGACTCATCGAATGGATGGAGTGCCAACCATATTGGACTACAAGGTGAGCTTTGTCTCCAGCTACGACGACCTTGCAGCCTGAATTCAACACACCCTATATGGACTTTGAGCAAAAAAGAAAAAGATCGGTGTACTCCATACAAAAAGCTAACTCATCGCCGTGATCTTAGATTCTCGGGTAAAAAAGCAAATTTATCGAAAAAATTTTGCGCATTGAAAGGATTCTCGAATCCAGTATCCAATTACGAACATGCGAAAGGTTAATTGTATATTTTTTTTTTCGAACGAAAGTTCGATTATCTCGTTAACCTAGCACGTGGAAATTCACTCAGCGTGTGTGTGGTAAAACTCGTGAATTCTTGTATAGCCTCAACGCCGCAAAGGTTTCGACAACGCGTCGATCGCTGGTTAATAATTCGATTTCGTCGGAGTTAAGCGTGTCAAATGAGATTATCATGTAAGTGTCCTCGGTGGTTAATCGATATCAGAGAGTGGGCATCGGTGAAAATTAAGCGAGAAGAGCACGAAGGGTTCCATGGTGTGCGACGGGGTATGTTACGAAGTAATAAAAAAAACGTGATCGAGATCGGAAGCTGAGTCGCAAGAGAGGATCAAATCGTTCGATTAATCGAGAGAGCGACGATCGAGCGAGTTGAAAATTAACGTGATTTACGTAAAATTCGTTAATATACTCACTTGGTCACGAAGAGAAATCCACCCAAATCGGTTGGCCGTGTGCTATACCGCCATTGCGGAAAACGGCATCAAACGGCATGGCCGGTGGGTGCGCAGAAAAAAAAAGCCTTTATCCCGCACCAGTAGCAGCACCAGCAGCGTTCCGAAAAAATTTCACCCCGCCTCATGCCGAGCAAAGTCTCCTCACTTTCGTTTTCGTTTTATTATTGAAATTGAGGAAAATGAAAAGCAAACTTTTTTAGCTTTCAAATTGACGACGAAATTCGAGGCAATCCCGATAAGTGGAGTCGATATAGTGCTAGGGCAAACTGGACGAGGAAGCGGCGAGAAATCGTTGAAACGGCGAGGAGTTAAAACGTGGCGGTAATTCGTTGACCGCCATCACAGCCATTGCTCTATCGGAGGGACTGTTACTTCGCTCTCTTCTCACTCACCGTTTACCGCCAACTGATGCGGAAACCCCGACGCTTTCGACTCTCACCTCGGCTTTTATTTTTTCGAACCGGAAATTCGTACTACGCGCTGCATTACTTGCGTCATTCTTCCGGATGTTTCGTGCTGCATAAGAATCTCGAAACGAAATGTTTTAACGACGAATTGGACCATTGGATCTGCGATAGTATTTTGACCGGAAGTCATCCACTAAGATCGTCGAAAGCTGTAAAACTCGCTCTTGAACAATTGTAAATTATATTTATTTGCCAAAAAAATTCCGTTGATTTAATTATCGTGGCGAATAATAGCCTGTACTTTCTCGTTACGAGTGGAGAGAAATAATTCGAAAATCATTTTTTTTAATTCGTGAAAACAGCCGCTAGATAGCGCTCCAGGGCAATTCTCAATCGGCCCGTTGAAAATTCAAAGACAAAGTTGGCCGTCGTGTTGGGTGACAGACAGTTGACCGAATGCGAACTGTGAATCATGGCCAAAAGTCTCTAGCGTAGTTTAGGTTCGAAATCTTTATAACTAAATATTAAAGGTTTCCACGGTCGAATGAAATTTCCGTATAGAATGCCTGGATAGGTTTGCATATTTTAGCATGAAGATTAATGGTACAATGATTTTAGTGATAAATGTCAAAATCGCAATGGATACGCATCGAATACACTACCTACGAACGCCTACCTACTGCATACTGCAAGAAAATTATAATTTTTTTTTTCAAGCATCCGTCTTGAGTGCGAAGTGATTTTTAGCCAAAGCGATCGGTTAATAAATCGATGCGTCGGATTCGAAATTCTACAACAGCTTTTTAGCACATTACTGCCCGAAACCGTTTATGTAGAACAGATAGAATACCTGCGGTCAAATAGAATTTTCGTATAGAATCACCTGAAATGTTGCATGATATAGTAAAAAAGTTTAATTAATGCAATGATTTTCATGACCTATACCGAAATAATCGAAATATCGAAATGAACGACACGCACTCCGTACGCATCATCTAGGAACTTCTCCCGACTGCATACTACATGAAAACTTTAATCTCCCCTCATGAAGTAAGGTTGAGCGAAAAGCGATTCCGACGGTTTAAGTCAGGAGAAGCAGCTAAATTACCGACGCTTGGAAAAGCACGCTATTCATACCTTTCAAGCGAGCAGATACCTACATTACCGACCGCTCGCTTCCTGAACGCCTAACTTAAACCGTCGAAATCGTTTTTTTCGCTTAACCTCACTTCATGGAGAGCTTCGAGTTTTCATGTAGTTTGCACTGTAACGTAGGATTTTTCGTCGTCCTATTATTTCCTCGCTTGAGATGGCGCGAGAGTCCGTTTCGCCCGTGGAACACCCAAGTGTTCGACTCGCGGTGCGCGGGAATTATGAGAGGGAGTTATTAAGGTATTTGTGGAGATAACCGAAAACTCGGAGAGACAAGACGTTATTGTTGAAGTTTTCAACTGATATTCAATGTATTGTTACAGACTTTTACTCAAGAGCATGATGCTCACAGCTCGAAATTCAACCGAGTTCTGTCCTTCCAATTTTTGTACTCCTTTGCTTTTGGATGATCTTCGACGATGGTGCTTCCTCGATATCCAAGGGTAGGGGTGGTTCGACCCCTCCACTAAGTCCGTTATCCAGTCGTGGTCCGGGGCCCGCCTCCTTCTTAGAGTTTCACCGGGGTAGATGCTGAGTCCGCTGGTGGTCCGAATGACCGTCGATGAGAGGCGTCTGCTTAATTTTATGAGTTTGGGTCCTTTCTTTGCAGACCCTAAAACAAGCCTGCGTTCTTCCAGAATATTCCTTTTCTTCGGGTGAAGTATCCACATCTAGCATCTATCCTTGGGAAAGTTCTGCGCTCTCGCCGGCTTTCTGAATTACCATCTTCTATAGAAAGTTCGCATGTGACCATTCCTGCCTAATATTATATCTATTTGATTCTCGTTAGCATTATTTATATTTGAATCGGACAAATCGCGCGCGACGCATAATTCGACTATCGATTAATATCGCGGTTACCAACTACATCCGTTACAGCAGTCAGTAGAAGCTCCTAGATGGTCCATACGGAACGCGTGCCCGTCTTGGTTTGGATATTTCTCATGAAAATCATTGTATTATAAAACGTTTTTAACTATATTATGCAAACGCCTCAGGTAATTCTATATGGAAATTGTATTTGAGCGCGGATATTCTATCTGTTCTACATAAACGATTTCAGAAAGTAATGTCCTAAAGGCCGCCGTAGAAATTTTGAATCAGGCCCACCGATTTATAAACCGATCGGGATGGTTAAAAATCGCTTTGCACTTCAGACGGCTACTTGAAAGAAAATTTAAATTTTCATCCAGTATATAGTGGGTAGGCGTTCGTAGGTAGTGAGTGCGATGTATAATCCATCAAGATTTTTATATTTAATCGCAAAAATCATTATCCCATTAAACTTTTTGACAAGACTACGTAAATCTGTAGGGATTCTATACGGAAATCTCATTTGACTGTGGAAACCTTTAATATTTAGTTATAAAGATGTCGGACCTAAACTACGCTAGAGACTTTCGATATGATGAGGTTGACCATGATTCACAGTTCGCATTCGGTCAACGGTTTGTCACCCGTCGTGTTTAATCTCTAGCCACGCTCCTAACTTCATGATATTCCCGTTGAGAGTTCAACAGCGAACAGCTGCGCACTTACATTTCACTTCTTGCGTCATTAATTCTTCCGAACACAAATATAGCTGAGAAACGAATGCATTCGCACTCTCCGGTTCTTACACGAAATTATCAACGATAACAACAATGTCTCGTCACATGTTCGTTCCATGAATTATTCGGACGGTGAGTATTTTGTTGCCCGGTTTAGTCCTGCACTTTCTTTCGGAGCGTCGTAAGACTCGATACACAAAAATATTTGCAATGCACAGAATGCGACGGCTACGACGATATATACGGACACTCTGTGGAAGACGACTACTGTGTCTGGCCCGAAAGTAAGATATCGTGTCTATCTGATTATCGTAATTATCGTTGAATGCCATTTAATTATTATTTACTCCATATTCGTCAGCGGAGCAATTTCTGTACGATCGCAACAAGCAGCAGAGCATAAGTGCATTTTTAACGGAGCCGGACATAGAAGAGGATAACGAGGAGAGCGAGGAAATCACCGGAGCTGAGAATTACAAGAAACCCGAGCTATCGGAGTTGGAAAGGGTCAAACTGATTTCCTGTTTGGAAGCCGTGAGAAATGTTATTGGAGATATAGTCCCGGAGTCACCTCTCACAGAGCAGATCATAAAGTCCGAGTTCAATGTCGAAGTTGTGCTGGATACCATCCTGAAGGAGGCTCCAAGAAAGAATCTTACCGGTCGGTAATCCTTGTGTTTTTTTTCGTTCCCCTAAGTAATTTCAGCCGAAAGAAATGTTCTCTGCATTGCAGAAGCAGCAGGAGCGAGCAAGGATCGATCGGATACACATCCAGGTATATATATTGCCAATTCCATAACTTCGCCCCGTCTCTGCGCTGCTCGGAAGTTTAACTTGGGAATATTATTTTTCTTTTTCATATGCTGTATCGACACATTAATTGGCCGGTAAGGCAAGGTTCCTCAGTCAATTGCCCGGCTAGTTCTAGTGCCGCTATTACGAAATTTTCACAACCAAAGCTTCCTTTCGGTAGGAAGAGAGTAGCTCCAGTTCAGAGCGTCGAGAATACGAGTTCAAAAAATTTCGGCTCGTTGTCGGCCCTGATGGCGAATCACGCCAAGTGTAATGTCCCGAAACCTTTCCCTTCCGTGAAAAGCGAGAGTCAGAGTAAAACGTCGTTCGGCTCCCTGGCCGATCTTACGGCTCATCATTTGCAGAAATCGAGTAGCCCCAGCGACGCGGCTGGCAATCGCTTCGGTAAACTCAATTCTCCGAAGGCGAACTTCGTGATACCGAAATTTTCGGTGAACAGAGGTAACAACGGTCTGAGTAACGCGATCGTCCAGCCGTCGACCTTTGGTTTGACAAATCCGCGAGAGCCAGTCGGGTCGCTGGACGCGAGACTCCCGTCGAGCGTGCTCGCACCGACGGGAGTAAACGTTGAAAATGTTAATAGCGAAACGGCCGAGATTCCGGAAGGGCGCACGACTCCGGACGACTGGACGATAGACTTGAGCACAGCCCTAAGACGAATTGATCCGGACATAAACGTTGTATCTAAAAGTGGCGCTGATAAAATAGTTAAAAAAACTGTCGACAATGTCACGATCGGTCAAATCCTCGATATCAAATTTTGCGTTGATCGGGACGATTCAGTCTCGAACTCGAAGAGTGCATCGATGATCCTCAGTGACGACTGCAAATTGGACGTTAGCTACTTGCGACACATTCGGCTCAGTCATGCTAACAGGGTCGTGTCCCTGTTCGGAAAGATACTCTGCAAACGATGGCGATCGCGCAGACCCTCGGTCAAAAAATCTAATCAGTGTAATTCGGGAGAGATCCGACGTTTCGACTTCTCAACTCCTTCCCCGGACTCTATTATCCTGTCGACTTTGCGAAGAAGGTGAACAGACAATCCCGCTAAGGGCAGATGAGCAAAACCAATGATATCTGGCATCAGATTTTTACATCTAAATATATGTATATATATATATTTAATCTACCATTGTATTTTCGATGTTGATAAAGAGGAGTAATGCTTGGAAATATTTGGATAATACGTATATCGTTTGATGATTTACGAAGCGTATAATGATAGGTAGTAAGCTGAGCTTGAAACCGTCGGTGAAAGTTACAAAGCCGACGCCGGTAAGAGTAGTACCGGCCGCAGCCCGTTCCGTGGTCAAGGGATTCGAGGTGAAGGGTTCGGAGAGCGTGGATCTTCTTAATCCTCGCGTCGATAGTCCCAGATCGCAGAGTCCAGCCTCGGACAGATACTCGCCCGATCCAAGACGGAAGGAGGATTCCGTTCAGAAGAAGCTAGCGATATCGAGGTCGAACACGCCACGGTGTCAATCGCCGTCGTCGGGCAGCGGCAGAGCGACTCCGGAGTACAATCCGCGAACGAAGAGCAACGAGGAGAAACGGGACGTCCTTGGAATTTACAAGAGTAAACGACTCGATTCCAAGGAGCAATTGCACCTCGTCGTAGTCGGTCACGTCGACGCCGGCAAGAGTACACTGCTAGGCAGGCTCCTCTGCGACCTCGGTCAAGTGCCCACGAGAGTGATGCACAAGTATCAGCAGGAGAGCAAAAAAATTGGCAAGCAGTCGTTCGCTTATGCTTGGGTACTCGATGAGACCGGCGAAGAGAGGTATGGTTCATTGAGAAGCTCGATCGGTGCTACACAGTAAAAAGAAGGTTGTACTTTTATTTGTTAATTTTCCGATCCTACCATCTGGTTTCCAGATTTACAAACAAAAGTAGAAACTAAAATTGTTAATGGCAGGGGAAATGCAAGGACAGGTGTGTATCATACAAACCTTAACAAAGGAGTTTGTTACTCATTTAGCAAAATTATTTTCACGAAACTTCGTACTCCGATTTTACGAAATTATTTTTTACTGTGTAAGACCGATCAATTCGATAAATAATTTGAGCTTAATGATTGACTTATTACTGCCTTTTTTCAGGGAACGTGGAATTACGATGGACGTTGGTTACTCGAAATTTGAGACTGAAACGAAAACGGTTACGCTGTTGGATGCGCCTGGACACCGCGACTTCATACCGAACATGATTGCCGGAGCGACGCAGGCCGATGTGGCTCTGCTGGTCGTTGACGCGACGCGAGGCGAATTTGGGACGGGATTCGACAGTGGAGGGCAAACAAGAGAACACGCTCTGCTACTTCGTTCTCTTGGTATGGACACTTTGCGTTAGTTTTTCTCTGTACACAGGTAGAGAAAACGGTTCCTTCACAGTCGTCATTTTTCTGCAGGAGTTTCACAGGTGGCCGTTGTCGTCAACAAGTTGGATACGGTCGATTGGTCGAAAAACCGATTCGATGAAATCGTCGAAAAAATGAGCCTATTTCTGAAGCAGGCAGGTTTTCGAGAGACAGTCACGTTCGTTCCGTGCAGCGGATTGTCCGGCGAGAACGTAGTTACAAAATCAAACGCGGAGGGCCTCACAAGTTGGTGAGTCAATTTTTTTTTATTGGGCATGCGACTCAAGGTAGTTCTGTCGCTTGGTATGAGATAAAATTGCAAATACTTCTCGATGGTATAAAAATCTGAAAAAATGCAGGCATAGTAAAGGTACTGAAAAGATTAATTTTGCATAATAATAATTGCAAAATGTTATTAACAAATTGATGAAAAAAAAATTGGTTAACAAATTTCCCGGAAAACCATTTTTTTTTATTTTTAATGAAAATGATTCGTTCATTTTTCTAAGTACAAATGAATTTTTTCAGATTTTTAAATTTACTTTGATTTTTTTTTTTTTATATGGAAAAAAACACAAAATTCAAAGCAAATTTAAAAATCTGAAAAAATTCGTACTATTCAGAAAAATGAACGAATCATTTTCGTAATAAAAAAAAATGAGCTCGCCGGGCAATTTGTTAAACAATTCATTTTTTGTTTAATTTGTTAATAACATTTTGGACTTATTATTATGCGAAATGAATCTTTTCAGTACCTTTAATATGGATGCATTTTTTCAGATTTCTATACCATCGAGAAGTATTTGCAATTTTATCTCACTTTTCTCGAACTTATGCGAAATGAATACCAAGCGACAGAACTACCTTAAAAAAGCTACGATGGTGTGCTCATTTTGTATTTTCAGGTACACCGGACCCACTTTGCTAGGTTTCATAGACAATTTCAAATGTCCCGAGCGGCCTATCGACAAGCCCTTCCGTTTCTAGATCAACGACATATTCAAGGGAACCGGATCGGGTTTCTGCGTCTCGGGTCACGTTGACTGCGGAATGGTAGCTGTCGGAGACAAAGTCTTGCTGTTACCCGGAAACGAAGTAGCCGTTGTCAAAGGTCACTGAACACGTATCTTTGAGCTACCGATATTCGCATCTCGGGTAAAAAGTGATCGGCACATAATTTTTTTTCTTTTACTCCAATCGCAGGCTTGCAATCCGAAGAGGTTGCGACGAGTACCGGCTTCGCGGGTGATCACCTTTCCCTTACGATTGCCGGTATAGAACAGCAGAACGGCGGTGTTGGCGATATTATATGCAGTCCGCACAATCCAGTACCCGTAACAACACGCTTCCAGGCTCACGTAGTTATATTCGCCGTAGCGATTCCGATAACGAAAGGGCTTTCGGTCGCCATGCATCAGCAATCTCTGGTCGAGCCGGCGGTGATAACGAAATTGATAGCCCAGTTACACAAAAGCACCGGCGAGGTTATCAAGAAAAAACCGCGTTTTCTGCCGAAGAACTCCAGCGCTATCGTCGAGATACAGGTCCAGAGGCCGATTTGCATGGAACTGTACAGGGACGTTAAATCGCTCGGGAGAGTTATGTTGCGCGTGGCGGGTGCGACGATCGCGGCGGGTCTCGTTACCAAATTAAAATAGATGCATACTGTACTGTTTCGCAACTTTATATAAATTAACAATAAAAGATTCGTTAATGTATGTATATTTTGTTTCCTGATAAAGATTTCACCCTGAACAATTGTGAATTTAACATCTTTTTTTTTTTTGGAATGTTAACTTAGGGCTTTAAAATTACACAACTAAGTTCCCCCTCTCGAATTATTCTTCCATATGTTATTTCATGTTTGTTTCTTTGAATGAGGAGGATACACGTCCAGATAATCAATGTAATGAGAACAAAGATAGTGAGCAATCGATCTAAGGATGCTCTCTCCCAGATAGAAAAATGACGGCATTGCGACGGAACAGTGGCCGTTACAATGGTATGATACCCGTTTTACGGCACGTTTTTCTATCTGTATCTGTGAGACTTCTCTACCTGAAAATTACATTTATTGTTGACATTGAGATTCCTCCGATATTTTGTTGATGATTGAAAGAAATCCGTGGAAAGTTATCCTCTTGCACAACTGCTGCAACCGCCGGGAACAGTGACAGACGGTCCCAAGTTTAATCGCCCCATTTTACGAGTAGGCGGACGTGGCGGTCTGGACGAAAGAGAACGGTGACAATATCGGACTTTAAAGTGAGAATCTACAATATTATGATTGTTTACCCAAAGCCCGGCTTGTAATTCCGAGTGTATTGACTTCCGTACTTGTTGCCGTTCGGACGGATGAGCGTCCCAAAGCTACGGGTCAATCGCGAAAAATCAGTATTCGTTAAAAGAAATTTCTGAACGAGCGAGTGATTTAACGATCGATGATTCATTTACAACATCGCGATACCGTGGAAGAATCCTAAAACCGTGCCGAGCAACGTACCCAAGGTCCAAGGTGTTGATTCCACAATACTTCCATCTACGAAAAGGAGTTCAGGATGTAAACAACACAAAGAAAGTCAAAGAGGGCTAAACATACCTCCAGATACGTATGTCATCGTGTATAGCCTGGTACAGCCTTCGAGAAATAACAGCTGACGATAGCCTGTCACAGGTCCACGTAACAATGGTGTTTTTACATATGTATATGTATTTTTATGTACTCAGGACATAGAGATAGGGTTTCAGTTGACTCCAAATTCATTGCAGCCAAAAACTCAATTCTGGCAAAGTAACTAGGTCGGAAAAACACCGTACATCCGAATCGTATATATTATAACAGACGGTGTGAGATTACTCGGATTTAGCTTTTATCGAATAGTTTTAAGGGTTTTAAGCGAACGTGCGAATAATATAAGTCGCAAACACTTCGTATCTCGTATAGGCGCTTTACGAGTAACCTAGTTATTTTTTGTGGAAATGCGGTTTGCCTGAAATAAGTTTGCCGTAATATGTAGAGTCCCCCTCAATGAAGGGCGGGGGGGATTTTGCCTCGAAGGACTGTGCGCGGGCGCACTGTTTCCAGAGTTCTCTGTTGAGCATATTTGTGAGAAACCGCCATCACTGTTTATCAGTTTATATACATCAGTGCGATGTATAATCCATTAAGATTTTTATATTTAATCGCAAAAATCATTGTCCCATTAAACTTTTTGACAAGACTACGTAAATCTGTAGGGATTCTATACGGAAATCTCATTTGACTGTGGAAACCTTTAATATTTAGTTATAAAGATGTCGGACCTAAACTACGCTAGAGACTTTCGATATGATGAGGTTGACCATGATGCACAGTTCGCATTCGGTCAACGGTTTGTCACCCGTCGTGTTTAATCTCTAGCCTCGCTCCTAACTTCATGATATTCCCGTTGAGAGTTCAACAGCGAACAGCTGCGCACTTACATTTCACTTCTTGCGTCATTAATTCTTCCGAACACAAATATAGCTGAGAAACGAATGCATTCGCACTCTCCGGTTCTTACACGAAATTATCAACGATAACAACAATGTCTCGTCACAGGGACGTTCGTTCCATGAATTATTCGGAAGGTGAGTATTTTGTTGCCCGGTTTAGACCTGCACTTTCTTACGGAGCGTCGTAAGACTCGATACACAAAAATATTTGCAATGCACAGAATGCGACGGCTACGACGATATATACGGACACTCTGTGGAAGACGACTACTGTGTCTGGCCCGAAAGTAAGATATCGTGTCTATCTGATTATCGTAATTATCGTTGAATGCCATTTAATTATTATTTACTCCATATTCGTCAGCGGAGCAATTTCTGTACGATCGCAACAAGCAGCAGAGCATAAGTTCATTTTTAACGGAGCCGGACATAGAAGAGGATAACGAGGAGAGCGAGGAAATCACCGGAGCTGAGAATTACAAGAAACCCGAGCTATCGGAGTTGGAAAGGGTCAAACTGATTTCCTGTTTGGAAGCCGTGAGAAATGTTATTGGAGATATAGTCCCGGAGTCACCTCTCACAGAGAAGATCATAAAGTCCGAGTTCAATGTCGAAGTTGTGCTGGATACCATCCTGAAGGAGGCTCCAAGAAAGAATCTTACCGGTCGGTAATCCTTGTGTTTTTTTTCGTTCCCCTAAGTAATTTCAGCCGCAAGAAATGTTCTCTGCATTGCAGAAGCAGCAGGAGCGAGCAAGGATCGATCGGATACACATCCAGGTATATATATTGCCAATTCCATAACTTCGCCCCGTCTCTGCGCTGCTCGGAAGTTTAACTTGGGAATATTATTTTTCTTTTTCATATGCTGTATCGACACATTAATTGGCCGGTAAGGTAAGATTCCTCAGTCAATTGCCCGGCTAGTTCTAGTGCCGCTATTACGAAATTTTCACAACCAAAGCTTCCTTTCGGTGGGAAGAGAGTAGCTCCAGTTCAGAGCGTCGAGAATACGAGTTCAAAAAATTTCGGCTCGTTGTCGGCCCTGATGGCGAATCACGCCAAGTGTAATGTCCCGAAACCTTTCCCTTCCGTGAAAAGCGAGAGTCAGAGTAAAACGTCGTTCGGCTCCCTGGCCGATCTTACGGCTCATCATTTGCAGAAATCGAGTAGCCCCAGCGACGCGGCTGGCAATCGCTTCGGTAAACTCAATTCTCCGAAGGCGAACTTCGTGATACCGAAATTTTCGGTGAACAGAGGTAACAACGGTCTGAGTAACGCGATCGTCCAGCCGTCGACCTTTGGTTTGACAAATCCGCGAGAGCCAGTCGGGTCGCTGGACGCGAGACTCCCGTCGAGCGTGCTCGCACCGACGGGAGTAAACGTTGAAAATGTTAATAGCGAAACGGCCGAGATTCCGGAAGGGCGCACGACTCCGGACGACTGGAAGATAGACTTGAGCACAGCCCTGAGACGAATTGATCCGGACATAAACATTGTATCTAAAAGTGGCACTGATAAAATAGTTAAAAAAACTGTCGACAATGTCTCGATCGGTCAAATCCTCGGTATCAAATTTTGCGTTGATCGGGACGATTCAGTCTCGAACTCGAAGAGTGCATCGATGATCCTCAGTGACGACTGCAAATTGGACGTTAGCTACTTGCGACACATTCGGCTCAGTCATGGTAACAGGGTCGTGTCCCTGTTCGGAAAGATGCTCTGCAAACGATGGCGATCGCGCAGACCCTCGGTCAAAAAATCTAATCAGTGTAATTCGGGAGAGATCCGACGTTTCAACTTCTCAACTCCTTCCCCGGACTCTATTATCCTGTCGACTTTGCGAAGAAGGTGAACAGACAATCCCGCTAAGGGCAGATGAGCAAAACCAATGATATCTGGCATCAGATTTTTACATCTAAATATATGTATATATATATATATTTAATCTATCAATGTATGTTTGATGTTGATAAAGAGGAGTAATGCTTGGAAATATTTGGATAATACGTATATCGTTTGATGATTTACGAAGCGTATAATGATAGGTAGTAAGCTGAGCTTGAAACCGTCGGTGAAAGTTACAAAGCCGACGCCGGTAAGAGTAGTACCGGCCGCAGCCCGTTCCGTGGTCAAGGGATTCGAGGTGAAGGGTTCGGAGAGCGTGGATCTTCTTAATCCTCGCGTCGATAGTCCCAGATCGCAGAGTCCAGCCTCGGACAGATACTCGCCCGATCCAAGACGGAAGGAGGATTCCGTTCAGAAGAAGCTAGCGATATCGAGGTCGAACACGCCACGGTGTCAATCGCCGTCGTCGGGCAGCGGCAGAGCGACTCCGGAGTACAATCCGCGAACGAAGAGCAACGAGGAGAAACGGGACGTCCTTGGAATTTACAAGAGTAAACGACTCGACTCCAAGGAGCAATTGCACCTCGTCGTAGTCGGTCACGTCGACGCCGGCAAGAGTACACTGCTAGGCAGGCTCCTCTGCGACCTCGGTCAAGTGCCCACGAGAGTGATGCACAAGTATCAGCAGGAGAGCAAAAAAATTGGCAAGCAGTCGTTCGCTTATGCTTGGGTACTCGATGAGACCGGCGAAGAGAGGTATGGTTCATTGAGAAGCTCGATCGGTGCTACACAGTAAAAAGAAGGTTGTACTTTTATTTGTTACTTTTCCGATCCTACCATCTGGTTTCCAGATTTACAAACAAAAGTAGAAACTAAAATTGTTAATGGCAGGGGAAATGCAAGGACAGGTGTGTATCATACAAACCTTAACAAAGGAGTTTGTTACTCATTTAGCAAAATTATTTTTACGAAACTTCGTACTCCGATTTTACGAAATTATTTTTTACTGTGTAAGACCGATCGATTCGATAAATAATTTGAGCTTAATGATTGACTTATTACTGCCTTTTTTCAGGGAACGTGGAATTACGATGGACGTTGGTTACTCGAAATTTGAGACTGAAACGAAAACGGTTACGCTGTTGGATGCGCCTGGACACCGCGACTTCATACCGAACATGATTGCCGGAGCGACGCAGGCCGACGTGGCTCTGCTGGTCGTTGACGCGACGCGAGGCGAATTTGAGACGGGATTCGACAGTGGAGGGCAAACAAGAGAACACGCTCTGCTACTTCGTTCTCTTGGTATGGACACTTTGCGTTAGTTTTTCTCTGTACACAGGTAGAGAAAACGGTTCCTTCACAGTCGTCATTTTTCTGCAGGAGTTTCACAGGTGGCCGTTGTCGTCAACAAGTTGGATACGGTCGATTGGTCGAAAAACCGATTCGATGAAATCGTCGAAAAAATGAGCCTATTTCTGAAGCAGGCAGGTTTTCGAGAGACAGTCACGTTCGTTCCGTGCAGCGGATTGGCCGGCGAGAACGTAGTTACAAAATCAAACGCGGAGGGCCTCACAAGTTGGTGAGTCAATTTTTTTTTTATTGGGCATGCGACTCAAGGTAGTTCTGTCGCTTGGTATGAGATAAAATTGCAAATACTTCTCGATGGTATAAAAATCTGAAAAAATGCATGCATAGTAAAGGTACTGAAAAGATTAATTTTGCATAATAATAATTGCAAAATGTTATTAACAAATTGATGAAAAAAAAATTGGTTAACAAATTTCCCGGAAAACCATTTTTTTTTATTTTTAATGAAAATGATTTATTTATTTTTCTAAGTACAAATGAATTTTTTCAGATTTTTAAATTTACTTTGAATTTTTTTTTATATGGAAAAAAACAAAAAATTCAAAGCAAATTTAAAAATCTGAAAAAATTCGTACTATTCAGAAAAATGAACGAATCATTTTCGTAATAAAAAAATGAGCTCGCCGGGCAATTTGTTAAACAATTCATTTTTTGTTTAATTTGTTAATAACATTTTGGACTTATTATTATGCGAAATCAATCTTTTCAGTACCTTTAATATGGATGCATTTTTTCAGATTTCTATACCATCGAGAAGTATTTGCAATTTTGTCTCACTTTTCTCGAACTTATGCGAAATGAATACCAAGCGACAGAACTACCTTAAAAAAGCTACGATGGTGTGCTCATTTTGTATTTTCAGGTACACCGGACCCACTTTGCTAGGTGTCATAGACAATTTCAAATGTCCCGAGCGGCCTATCGACAAGCCCTTCCGTTTCTCGATCAACGACATATTCAAGGGAACCGGATCGGGTTTCTGCGTCTCGGGTCACGTTGACTGCGGAATGGTAGCTGTCGGAGACAAAGTCTTGCTGTTACCCGGAAACGAAGTAGCCGTTGTCAAAGGTCACTGAACACGTATCTTTGAGGGACCGATATTCGCATCTCGGGTAAAAAGTGATCGGCACATAATTTTTTTTCTTTTACTCCAATCGCAGGCTTGCAATCCGAAGAGGTTGCGACGAGTACCGGCTTCGCGGGTGATCACCTTTCCCTTACGATTGCCGGTATAGAACAGCAGAACGTCGGTGTTGGCGATATTATATGCAGTCCGTACAATCCAGTACCCGTAACAACACGATTCCAGGCTCACGTAGTTATATTCGCCGTAGCGATTCCGATAACGAAAGGGCTTTCGGTCGTCATGCATCAGCAATCTCTGGTCGAGCCGGCGGTGATAACGAAATTGATAGCCCAGTTACACAAAAGCACCGGCGAGGTTATTAAGAAAAAACCGCGTTTCCTGCCGAAGAACTCCAGCGCTATCGTCGAGATACAGGTCCAGAGGCCGATTTGCATGGAACTGTACAGGGACGTTAAATCGCTCGGGAGAGTTATGTTGCGCGTGGCGGGTGCGACGATCGCGGCGGGTCTCGTTACCAAATTAAAATAGATGCATACTGTACTGTTTCGCAACTTTATATAAATTAACAATAAAAGATTCGTTAATGTATGTATATTTTGTTTCCTGATAAAGATTTCACCCTGAACAATTGTGAATTTAACATCTTTTTTTTTTGGAATGTTAACTTAGGGCTTTAAAATTACACAACTAAGTTCCCCCTCTCGAATTATTCTTCCATATGTTATTTCATGTTTGTTTCTTTGAATGAGGAGGATACACGTCCAGATAATCAATGTAATGAGAACAAAGATAGTGAGCAATCGATCTAAGGATGCTCTCTCCCAGATAGAAAAATGACGGCATTGCGACGGAACAGTGGCCGTTACAATGGTATGATACCCGTTTTACGGCACGTTTTTCTATCTGTATCTGTGAGACTTCTCTACCTAAAAATTACTTTTATTGTTGACATTGAGATTCCTCCGATATTTTGTTGATGATTGAAAGAAATCCGTGGAAAGTTATCCTCTTGCACAACTGCTGCAACCGCCGGGAACAGTGACAGACGGTCCCAAGTTTAATCGCCCCATTTTACGAGTAGGCGGACGTGGCGGTCTGGACGAAAGAGAACGGTGACAATATCGGACTTTAAAGTGAGAATCTACAATATTATGATTGTTTACCCAAAGCCCGGCTTGTAATTCCGAGTGTATTGACTTCCGTACTTGTTGCCGTTCGGACGGATGAGCGTCCCAAAGCTACGGGTCAATCGCGAAAAATCAGTATTCGTTAAAAGAAATTTCTAAACGAGCGAGTGATTTAACGATCGATAATTCACTTACAACATCGCGATACCGTGGAAGAATCCTAAAACCGTGCCGAGCAACGTACCCAAGGTCCAAGGTGTTGATTCCACAATACTTCCATCTACGAAAAGGAGTTCAGGATGTAAACAACACAAAGAAAGTCAAAGAGGGCTAAACATACCTCCAGATACGTATGTCATCGTGTATAGCCTGGTACAGCCTTCGAGAAATAACAGCTGACGATAGCCTGTCACAGGTCCACGTAACAATGGTGTTTTTACATATGTATATGTATTTTTATGTACTCAGGACATAGAGATAGGGTTTCAGTTGACTCCAAATTCATTGCAGCCAAAAACTCAATACCGGCAAAGTAACTAGGTCGGAAAAACACCGTACATCCGAATCGTATATATTATAACAGACGGTGTGAGATTACTCGGATTTAGCTTTTATCGAATAGTTTTAAGGGTTTTAAGCGAACGTGCGAATAATATAAGTCGCAAACACTTCGTATCTCGTATAGGCGCTTTACGAGTAACCTAGTTATTTTTTGTGGAAATGCGGTTTGCCTGAAATAAGTTTGCCGTAATATGTAGCGTCCCCCTCTATGAAGGGCGGGGGGGATTTTGCCTCGAAGGACTGTGCGCGGGCGCACTGTTTCCAGCGTTCTCTGTTGAGCATATTTGTGAGAAACCGCCATCACTGTTTACCACCTGATATCAGAGAAAAGTATTTGTTTACTATTAAATTTTTTCCTCGCGGAGACAATCGATTTATTAATAAATGTTAAAAACTCATTGACTCATCGGCTCCAACAATGGACAGGGATTTACGTACGTTGTGGTGCGGTAATTTGAGCGAAAGAGTCACCGAGGATATTCTGTACGAATTATTTCTGCAGGTAAACAAGTTTTAACGACACATCGATCATCGTCGAGCGCTGTGCTTTGACTAATAATCAATGGACCGCTTAATTACGTTTGTCGTAACAATTGTAGGCCGGCCCGTTGGATGAAGTTAAAATTCTTAAGGACAACGATTCCCGACCAAGGGGATACGGATTCGTAACTTACAAACACGGCGAATCAGTTACCTACGCGCTCGAACTCTTTAGAGGTACATCTCTGTACAACAGGGAGTTGCTCATAAACAGAAAAATACGTTTGCCCGCAGAGCGGCCGATTCAACAGCCAGATATGTTTATGCAAATTCTAAACAGGACAGGAACGGCTGCGTACAGTGTGCTCAGCTCGTCTCCTCGTTACGCCTCGCACGACCAATGTTATCGTGGACCCATGAATATGTATCCAAGGAACGACAGACGAAACTCGTCCAGAAAACACCCTTACTATCGTAACTGATAGCCATTCACAATTTTTTTTCACTATGATCATTCGAGATGTACAAAGGATATTGTAAAGTACAAAGAAACGTGTTTTATTATCGGTATATACAGTTTCCTACAGTACCTTCTTTTAAGCATAGCGTTTCGCGTTTAAATTTGCTTTGTCAGTTCCATACAATGCAACCAAGTAACCAACGAATTTGGCACACGTTTTTGAGCCATCTACGAGTCTCTGCAATAGCGTACTTGCCTTTTTTGCAAGCATCATCACAGCGGCGTTAATGTTTCCACTGGGCAATTGCGGGAGAACGGATGCGTCGACAATATACAGATTCTTGGTGTTGAAAACTCTGCAGTGAAAATTGGAAAAAAAATTGACAAAGAAGCCCTAGAAATTAAGGAAATTGCAGCGCTTCACACTAATTAAATGAGTGGTTTATCTTTAAAGTTGCTCATACAAACTTGTATGCATTGTTTGATTGTAGATGATGGTTATTTGTATTACAGTAAATGTATTTAAGGTAGAGAAACATTAATTGATATGGATTTGCAAAAGTATTCACTGGTTTGTCATAATTTTCGAATTTTAATTTTCAAAAGAAACACATTCGTTCAGGTTTTGCAAAGAATAATCCGTAATTTTTGCTCGATTTAGATACATTACTGCTCATTCTCTTCCTTGAAAGATGCTCTACGAATTCACGGTCTAGACATTCGATAGTATTTTCCGTTTAAAAATTACAGATGTTTGTGAAGCAATTTCGTCGATGGATGAACAAAAAGCTATCATTTTAAGACAGAAAATACTATCGAATATCTAGATGATAAATTCGTAGAACATCTTTCAAGGAAGAGAATGAGCCGTAATAGATTTAAATTGAGGAAAAATTACGGATTATTCTTTGAAAAAACTGAACGAATGTAACTTTTCAAAAATTAGCAGAAACCAGTTAATATTTTTGCACATCCGTTGCAATTAATGCTTTTTTTTACTTAAACATATCTGCTGCAATACAAATAACCATCCACTATAATTAATAGATTCGTAAAAGTTTGTGTAGACGATTTTTAAAATGTAGCACTCATTTGACTAGTATGAAGCGCTCCAACCACCTTAAAAATCCTGATAATGGAGCGTGCTGACCTGAAGGATTCATCGACGACGTCACCCATACGGCAAGTTCCCGCGGGATGATACGACGTCATCGTTAAATGACGAACATAACACTCCCAGTAATCGACGCTGTCGAAAGTAAAATTCTCGCATCCAGGAAAGCTTTTTTCGTACAGAGAAGCACCCAGTTTCCTCATTACCACGGTATTTACGAGTCGCTTGACGAGTTGGATGCCTGAAATTTTGTTTGTTTCTATCAGCATCAATTCTTATATTTTATATGCAGCATCGGTGAGGCTTTTACCACTGATAAGCGTAGATACGTCGCCCTCGTGGGATAAATAACGCGGATCAATGAGCGGATCGTCGCGAGGATCCGAACTGGCGAGCTTTACCTCACCGATGCTCTTGGGATGCAACAAAACGGGTGCAACAGTTATCGCTGTTCGGTGGGTCAACGGGGCGAAGTATTTCCGAAAAACCTGCGAACAATCGTGTATTTATTGTGGAGTGTCGATCAACCGGCCATTTCGCAGCCGCGCTCGTTTACCTCGTCCGTAATTCCCATGGATTTTCGCAGAACGACACCATTGTCCTGAGATATCCCAGTGGGTATTACCATCAATTGTAAAGCCGGAGCATCACTTTCGACGTTCTGCGTCGAAGTGTGAAACGTCCCCAGAGCCTCGATACCAGCCGACGTCCACGGACCTTCATAAAACTGAATTTTTTTTTAATTGGAAAAAAGATTACGTATTGCCGAAAAAGAATCGTACCTTGACGGAACATAAAGTAATTCGCTGCTGACATAGGATTCAGTAGGTGTTTCATACCGATCGGAGCCGTCTCATTTAGGATCACCAAATCAATGCCGGTAAGTATGTGATCGACCAAATTCCGGCCGACTGGTAAATCATTAATTACGTTAATCTGGACGAATAACGTTTTCAACGATTATTTAAACCCTTAAGCCACGACTCGCTTGCGCTATATTTACCTCGAGCGTCTCAAGATGATCTCTCGGACCGATTCCGGATAACATCAATAATTTCGGAGTACCGATCGCTCCGGCACTCACGATGACTCCATGCCGTGCGAAAGCTTCAAATTTGCTGCCCCATTTTATGTACTCGATGCCTTTCACGGTGTCCTTGTCAAATATCAACTTAGAAACGAGCGCGTGAGTTATGACTCTCAGATTGTGCTCTGATCTACTCTTGAGGAGTCTGTCGGTGCTCCATCTTTCACCGTTTATCATTGTCAATCTAACTGTATGAAAATCTGATGAAACGCTCGGCATCGCTTCCGACAAAGCGTCTGCAATCGCATCGGACAAGTATGTGCGCCAGTCAGGCTCGTTCACGTTTCTATCCTCCTCCTTGAGCATGTGCTCTGAAATATTAAACTGTTATCAAATTTGACTACAAACAATGTAAGAGTGTCGTAAATACATCACCCATATAGCATGAAATATTTTGAAAACATGTCGGAAATATTTTGAATATTTGAAATCTTACAAAATAATTCTGAAATATATGGAAATCATATTTAAAAGTATTCTATCAAGATATGCCAATGAAACATTTTAAAAAATATTTCAGAAATATACTTAATCTTTCATACATCTGAAATATTTCTGAAACGGTGAAAAAAATGTGTTGAAGGTATATATTAGCAGATGTGTATTGAACTACGTTCAGAAGGAACGCAAAATAAAAACTGCTATG